>NW_004624863.1:2874871-2901272 GCF_000247695.1 Heterocephalus glaber | reverse complement strand
TTTTAATATAAAAACAACAAAATAAGTCGTTCAACATAAATAGGCTATCCTTTCACGATGCTTAAAAATGGGAGAGAAATCTGAACCAAGAAATCATAAAAGGAGTTAAAATAAAAGTCATTATGGTTTTATTTGATTTGAAAATCACAAATTCGGTTAGACTGAGGGAGTGCTCTGCTGAGGAAAGATGGATTTGGGCTTTTGGAACAAGGAGTATATGCGACTTAGCTTCTCTGGGCAAGTTGAACAGGTTCAAGGCGACTCCAGCAGATGGAAATGGGCCCAAATCCAGGTGGTGGTAAATTTAGCAAGTCCATTGGAATGTCCACGGGGAGCAAATACTCTACTGTGGTATTCATTACTCAAACTTGCCAAGACATTTTTAGATTCCAGAAAATTATTCCTCAGCACCCAGCACGGTATCTGAGGTAGCGTGACAAAACTTAAGACAGTACCGTTCCTCTGTATTTCTCTATTTATGGTCATTTTAGCTTTCATTTTATCAGAAGAAAGACCTGGTTCTAATGAGAAAGATTCAAGAATGTAAGGATTTGAGATCAGACCATGAAGAAAGGCACAGTTTTTATAAGTAGGCAAAGGAAAGGTTTTTCCTGGCTGGAAAAGAAGAATGAACCAGTATGCAGTGGAGAGAATCTCCAGCATGCTACAAGGACAGCGAGCTACTTACCTGCTGCAGGGAGATGTTTATCTGCATCACAGAAATGACGAATGTCTGTCTAAGAACTTTAGAAGTACTTGATTTCATAAAAAGAAACTACTCAGATGAAAATGAAAATGATTGTTTTTTCTCCTGTTTTTTTTTTAAAAAAATGATTCTACACTTGCTAACTGTAAACTCGATCTAAGAAAGAACTGGAAGTTTTGTCTCCAAAGTTGCCTTCTTAGAGCTTGAAAAACGTGAAGGGATTGAGATGTGGGAATAGAGGCTTTACACCTTCCCTTGCATGTGCAGATTTCATGAATAAGGAAACTGAAGCCCAGGAGGTTGTACACCATCATTATTTTCATACTTATCGCAATATATACTTATTACTTTTGTCCACAAAACAAGAACATTATTTTTATAATGTAATATGTTCTTTACTTTCAAATCACTAGGATTAGGATCTTGAAAATGCCATAGATGGATTGACCACATTTTAACAACTTAAGATATTATGAAAATAATGTTTTATGGAAAGGAGATCAGAAGTAAATCCTCTGAAAGGCTTTATTTTTTATGCTACGGAAAATAAAACAGCAATGACAGTATACTCGATATACAGAGCACTAATGATCTTCTAAGCATCCTAAATTAGGAATGATGGCATCTGTGCAGTTAATTTTCATTTCCTAATTCTTGAAAGTATTCAGGGTCTGTTCCGGCGTGGTTTCTATGAGCAATGCACATTTAGTTTTGTGTATTTCCTTTGTCCAAATGTTAATATTTTTCTGTATCATGAATATACTATTTGAATTACTTTCTGTGAATTCTCCAAGTATAGTATGCTTACAACTATGGATGCTTGAAAAAGAAAAACTGACAGTTGATTGATAAATTGCTGTGAACACTTTAGGGAACCAAGGTTGCACTCTGAGCTCAGTTACCGACAAGTTCATGTGCAAGTTTGGTTCTCAGCTTTTAGCTTTCCTTCCAGGACACAGAGACTTTTGCTGCCCTTATCTTTCTCAAGACTTCAATAGAAAAGATAAGGAAACAAACAAAACATTGTGATCTTGCTCCATGTTGACTTCCTTCAATATTTCCAACACTTATTTTACTCTCTTTTACTTAACCCTAGAGTAGTTTCTCTAAATTTTGAAGTAGCAAGCTGAATCTCTTGTGCTTATTGTAAAGGTATATGAACGAAAATCCTTTACAGAAAAGTTTTTATGCAGAGAAAATTGTCATTGGAAAGGATATGCCAACCTCAAGCCCCCACATTTCACAACTCAAACACTTTGGAACATGGGAACAAGCCTCCCAGTGCTTTATTTCATTGGAAAGTATTTGTTTCATGCCTGATAGTAGGCTGAAATCAGGATTAGGAAACAAAAGCCTGGGGAATTCTTTCCTTATCCATAGGTGATGAACTCATTCAGCTTATTGAGGTTGAAGGCACATGCCAGGTAGAAAGAGACAAAATGTCAGACGAAAGGGTCCACATACCTCATCTCCATAGCATTGACCCCCAGGAACCATCAGGAACCATGCTACATCACTAACAGTGAAAAAAGTGAGTTCCATGTCTCCAGAATCCTTGCAGAAAATAATTACTGTTGGCACTCAGTAAATATTCACAGAGGAGATCATCGAGGACCTCCAGCTGGCTGACTATAAAGGAAGGAGAACCACTCAGGAGTGGAATTCTCTGCCAAGCATTAACTGATAATTACGAACCCCAGGAATTTTGAGAGCAAGAAAGTTAAGAGATAATCCAAGAGCATATCTTCCTTTACTTATATCCTTTCCCAACACATCTTTTGAATCAAAGAAGAAGAAGAAGAATTTGAACACAGATCATCAGACTAAGAATTTTGGGAGTTCTTTAAAATCTATAGTCTCACTCAGCCAACTACATAGGTAAAGTAGTGAAAATATTACTATTGCCTTTGTAGCTAGTGAAACTGGGGCTCAAAGAAGGAATGGGACATATAGAGTTGAATATACAAAATGTAGACATGTGCACATGTATTCATGTGAGCAGCATGCGCACGGTAAGTCCGCTGTCTGCCATCTCAATAGTAAAATATGGTCATGGTATAAGACATCGGGCCACTGTTCAGACAAAGCAACAAACTGATATTCAGTTGTTCTGAGGAATCTTCACAAAATGTGAAACAGAAAAGTCAAAACACAATACGAAGTCAAAGGTCTTGAGACATAAGCAAGAACTTTTTCCATTTATTGTATCTTCCATTTTTAAAATGTTTATTTGCATTTTTATTGAGGTGTAATTTACATAGAATGAAATGCACAGAACTTAAATGTATAGTCCAATCATTTCTGACAAATGTACCTATAGATATAGCCTCCAGTCCCGTCAAGAATCAGGGCATGTCCAGCACCCCAGAATATTTCTTTGCCCCTTCCCAGCCAACACCCCCACCTCCAATGGCTTTCCTTTGAATGACTCTGCACTTATACAGGACCAGGATAACAATTTCCATGACTGAATTTAGCAAGTGGACAACTCCCAAGCACTTGTCATCAGTCTCTGAAAATAGTCTGTAAATCGCACCTCAATCTTTTCTCTTTAGACAGTTTCCCAGAACACATTTATTCTAAAGATACTAATATCTTACCCATAATTATTTCTTTACCCAGCTAAGTATAATGCTTGGATGGAAACTATATACTCTCATTTCATGGGAGAGACATCCCCTGCACATGCTTATTAAATAAATATACCATCTATTTATCTGAAGAGCTGTGGTTTCCACCCTTACACTAAATTCCACTCTGTAAACATATATTATATGTTGGGTTCTTATGCCACTGGTAGTATTGTTTGACCTTATAAATTATTATTTATTTGATTTAGAATTAGCCCTTCGTATCCTGAACCTATTTTCTCAATAACGTTTTCAGAAGCCTATTGGCAGAAACAGAGGATAAAATTGTGATCAAAGACAGGCTACCACATTGAGATAGGTTTTCTTCATAAGAAAAAACTCCTTAAACATTAGAATTTATGTGTATTCTTATTGAAAATGTTTTCTTATGCATTACTTATGAGAAGTAGTTGTTCAGATGGATGTCTAGATTTTGAAATATATTTGATCAGAAAATCAAATCTAGATTCTGGAACATTCAATTCCATTTCCTCACTCCAATTTTCATCTCATTACAGATATCATTCATATATATATATATATATATATATATATATATATACACACATATATATACACATTTGATAAGAGATGAAAAACTATATGTAGGTCAATAAAAATCCCTGACTTCTACCAAAACTGAAAGGGTACATGTCACTAGCCAAAAGATCAATCAGCAATCTCCAAACCAAATGAGCCCCACTGAACTGTAAGCCCCTCTAACAATTACAATCTTGTTCACCACTGTACTTTGAGAACCTAGTTCAGTGCCTGACACAGACAAGCTGCTCAAAATATGTTGAAGAAATAAGCAATCAGGAACAAAAACTAGTCTCTGACTGTCTTAGTCCATCTGGAATATTATAACAGAAATATCATTGACTGGGTGGCTTAAGCAAAAACACTTCTTTAGCACAGGCTGGGCACAACAAGATGAAGGTAGCTGCAAAGATCCATTGTTTGATGAGAGCCCACTTTCTGGGCCCACACCGTCTCACTGTGTCTTCATGTGATGGAAAAGATAAGAGAATTCTCTAGGGTCTCTTTTATAAGAGCTTTACTCTCATACACGAGGCTTTCATTCTCACGATCTAATCATCACCCAGAGATTTTAGCTTCTTATACCATCACACTGAATATTAAGGTCTAAACAAATTTTGGAAGAACACAAGCTTCAGTTCATAATGCTATACAACATTGTACCCCTGATATAAAACATAGTACTTCCCTATAAATGCTACACAATACCTTATTGAATAGAATTATTTGTGCCTAAATGGTGCAGGGTTAAGAAGTCACAGAAAATGTATCTGAAGCTTCATCTCAGTGATTTGTTCAAAGCCCTAACAGTGGTTGCAGACCAGTAAAAAGAGTCAATGTTCAGTTGGACTTGAAGGCCTATTCCCTCACCTTCTACATATGTAAGTAGGAAACAAGTCCTTTAGCTTCACAAGAATCAAAAACGTCACCTGTAAAATGGAATTAAGTACCTCACCAAAATATAAAAATTAAAATGAGACCTTTCATGGGAAAGTTCTTGTGTCATACCAGGCACAAGGTGATTAGAACACTCTTCTTTCTTCCTTCATCTGCAGCAGTTGCTTTCAGCAAAATGTAAAATACTTATGAGATTATGAAAAATAAAAAGAGTAAGGCCAAAGTTAACTCCATTGACCTTGATATATCTTCTGAGCCTGAGCCTTCTAGCTCCATTTGCTGGCAGACAAATGGAGTTACTACTCCTATTAGCCCTGCTAAATGTTGCCACGATGCTTAAATGAGATGTCCTTTCTCTGAATGTGCTGTTAGAAGCTCTGTCAGTCAAGTTCATCCTGGATTTGCTCCTTAAACTGTATAGTTTCTGATTGTGGAACCCTTGAAGCACAGCGATAATCTAAAGTCCTAAGCTGAAGCTCTAAGTGTGCCAATATAAACTTTGGTAGAACCATCACTGAAGTGAAAGACTGAGTTAAGTTGATGTGTACTTCTGCAACCTAAACTACCAACCAAGAAAAGGATCCACCTGATTTTAAAAATGAGCTCTTTTACAATCAGTAAAGGGACCTTAAACCTGTCCATTCTGAAAATATCCTTCAGGTACTGAGAAGCAGAAGATAATATCTTTGAGCCATGGTCCTGAGAGTGTGGAAGAGTACAAGTTGGAGACAATGCTGATATCTGAAAACTCTAGTGAATTATACTGACCCCTTGTGGTTGTACTATTGCAGAGTGGCATCCAGTTTTCTTTTGATAGTGTTTACAGGAAACTTCAGGTAAACAGATGAGGGCACTAGCATTTGAGCTTCGTGGCCTAGGTCTTCGTGGCTTACTTTAGCCCAGAGTCCTCACAGAAGGTAGCTCCCTCCATCATATTCCTCCGGGAAACCCACTTGCCAGTCCCACTAATACACACTTTTGGCCTTGATTCCAAGTCCATTAAATAGGACCTATGCTCAAATATACTCTATTCTCATTGACCCTGTACCTTTGGCATGTACTAGCTAGTAATCTGGAATATTCTTGCCATCTTCTCTTCTTAGGATCATGTCCTTTAAGGTTCATGGCTCTTCCTCTGACTTCTCATAAGATACTATGTTTATATCTTCATAATAGCTTAGTGTGTTCTGTCTTCTGATAGGGAGTATTTTTATGCCTGAATGTACACAGTGGTTGGAGAACTAAATAATAATACTTACTCAACAAATATTTGTGAAATAATTAGGGATTTTTAAAAGTTAAGTTTCAATCCTAGATGATGGTATTACATACCTGGAAAAAGTCTTTTTGTGAGGTTTTAATAAATGATAAAAATCAGAATCAACACTGACGTTATTCCAAACATCATCTGTCAGTGCTTACTAAGTAGTCACATTGCTAAGCAGGTCAGTCTCAAGCCCCTAGTTAAATTGCAAATAACAATCTATGTGCATTTGCCTACTGTTTTATGATTTCCTAAGTTTCTGTATGTCTATGATCATTGGAGATAGTAGTATATAGTGGGTAACTGTATAAACTTCAATATTTGCTTAGATTGTAATCTTGATTGTACCATTTATTGACGTGTAACCTTGGCCAATTCTATTAACTTCTCTGCCATTCTGTTTCCTTGATCTCAAAATGCAGACACTATATCCCTTGAGGGGTCATCGTTATTATTAGTGGATCTCTAAAACATACATTGCATTTATTTTTTGTTTGACAGGAAACATTCAAAAATTTTAACAATGATGATGATAATGCTCTTCTTTGAATTTTATACAGTATAAGCCCATGAAACAAAAAAGAGAGATTTGATTATTCTCTGTTTTACAGATAGAAATATTGGAATTGAGATCATTAAATTTCTAGAGATTAAGTGGCTTTCCCAATGACCCCGTTACAACATTAAGGTAGAAATTCGATCGTAGGTTGACAGATTTAAATTCAGCTTCTCCCACTGTAATGGACTTCCTACAAACTAAAATCAGGCCTCACAGTTCTTCCTTTGGTTTGCTTGTCTTTGTTGCATCACTGTTGGCTCACATATATGAAAAGCAAGTATGGAGAAAGGGAAGGACTTCTGTGCACTTAAAGCACAGTTATGAAGACACTGAATTTAACCATTCATCCCTACTGAGCAAGTTTGAGGGGAAGTGATTTTCCTATTGTCTGCAAACCATTCCTATATACCATGCAGAGTCAGTGGGGGAAAAAAAACATATTGGTTGCACTACTTTATTAAATATCTTTCAAAAGACTATCAAAATAGCTTCATTTATAAAATCTTGTAAAGATATGAAAACATTATCAACTACAAAGATAGATAGTTGAAGTAAAACAGGAACTGATCTTTTTGACAAGAATTTCTAGTCTGATAACCCTGCCTCTTCCTCTCTTAAATGTACCTTCTGAGAATTTGGTGTTAAGCAAATCACATTTTAAGTAGTCTGGTACATTAAGGAAGGCACATTTGTCCTCAGAGATACTGTTGAATCTTTTTTATTCTTTATCAAAGCACATTTTAATTGACTAGAAAATTAAGAAATACATTCTCTGAATGTAATAGGAAGGCATAGGTTCACAAAAATAAAAGTAACAAAAGGAAGTTCATACCCAAATGATATAGCTTTATCTAGCTAGAGGTGTACAAGTTGACCCTTTTTGAGATTATATTCTCATATATTACCGTTGCTTAGACTTACTTTAGCGATCGTAGCACAGCAAAGAAGGTAGCAGGATTTTATATATAAATATATGTATAAATTATATAATATGTATCATACTATACATAAAGTATGACAATATTTTTATGCAGGAATATTGGGCTGGGTCTGTATAATGAAATATGACATGGTAGCTCGTATCTGTCACCAGTCCTCAACCTGTTAGCTCTACTGATCTCAGAGAGATGATGGCAGGAAAGGAAATCATTCTTCACTCTAAGACTTTTACTGAACCAGCTCAATATTCAGAGCTTGGTATAATATGCATCGCATTGTTATAAAGGTGAAATACGGTGAAAATAAAAATTCACTCTTCTAGGCCTTAAGGATCAGAAACTCTAATTAGTTATTTTGAGAATTAATACAGAAAAATAATTACATCAATAATTCACATTTTTATAGTGCTTTTGCCATTTTCAAAGTGTATTCATAGCCATAGTTCTAAGACAGTCTCATACCAGCACTGAGTAGAAGTTAACACTACTCTGCTAGGACTTGATTAAATAAGCAGATATTATTAGCTCCATGTTATATGTAAAATTTTAAAAAGAGTTTTGAAAGGTTAGGTGAATTGCCAAAATGTATGCTCATAAGTTGTACAACTTGAACCTGAATCCATTGCCTGAATCCATTAGACAATAAGATTGTTAAATCCCACTGGTCTGATTGACAAGGAGAGCCTGAAAGTCAAGAAAATTCATTTCCCTTGTGAGTCTACATGGCATAGTTAGATCCCAACAATTTTTAAAAATTGAATGCTTTTATAGCAACATATTACTGTAGTACACCATTCATTACTTACCATATAGCACCCAGAATAGAGTGGCATAACGTATACTTAATTAATTATTCATCTGTTTCCTTGAGTCTTTTTTTCCTGGTACTGGGAATCAAACTCAAGACCTCGCGCTTACCAGGCAGGTGCTACATCCTGGGCCCTGAGTATTTTTTAGAAGGCAAAAGCCAAGTACATTGTTATTGTCCTCCCATCACAAGGTCTTACATAGTACTTTCTGATCTTTTTTCCCAGCCCAAATCATATAGTTCCTCCATCTTTGGTGGACAGTTTTAACCTGAGTTCTTCCAGTCGTTAGACCTTGTTCTGACTTCATTGTCACCTCATATTCAAAGTTCTGAGTTGGATGCTTATTTTCAAACTTTGCAGACTTTTTTATTGAGTTTTCCTTGCTCTTCCTTCAGCAGGAGCAAGGAAACTTTTGTCTGCCTCATTATTGGCTCCCCTAGGTATTAACTGCCCCTATTATTTTAATAATTTCAAGAATGAACATTTTTGCATTGTTCATGTTAATCCTGGAATTATACAAACCGCTGGAGGAACTGTGGTGGAAATGTTCTCATGGTAGGCACCTTTTCACATGCCATTCTAAATAACATGAATCTTACATCTGTTATTCAAGAGGTAAACTCAGAGGCGATACCTTCTATTATTTTCCTTAACCAGCCAAAGTGTGGCCCATTTATGACACCTGACACCTGGGCTCCCCCTCCTTATCCACATTATTCTCTTTGTTTCTTATTTGATTCCAATTTTTCTTTTGAATTTATACCTCTGCTTAGTCCCTAAAATTGTTTTCTCACAGTCCACTGACATCTTCAACTCATATCAAATGTAATTTACTTTTACTTTTAATTCTGGAGCTCTACTGATTTCTCCATCCACCTCTTCAACACATTCGAAGATTCAAAATAATTTGACTTTTTGGAACTTCAAACTTTATTTTTGGAGAAAATTTAAGTTCCTGGTGTAGTTGAGCAGAAGATACAGAGATTTCCTATGCACCCATTACTTCTCAACCCTGACCAATCCCCTCACACCCAGTCTCCACGTGTCTTGGTTACATCTCATCCCTAGACACAACGTGACTCACAGTTTGTAGAGGTTTCAGGCTATAGTTGGCTGGATCCATGGCAAGCTGACATGACAGAGGGGCATGGCAGAGGAGGCTAGTTCATGGCATGGAGGCAGGAAGCAGAGAGTGATCATGAAAAGAGGGAGGGAGATAACCCTTCCATGCCACAGTGACTCACCTCCTCCACCCAGGCTTCACCTCCCAATATCACATTTAGCTTTAAAGTCAGGTGTCAACTAATTCATTGATAAGCAACATGCCCCCATGATCCAATCACCTTCCTAAAGCCCCATCTATAAGTGCATGAGCTCTTGGGGGAACATCCAGGTATAAACCACAACACCTCAATTACGGACATCTCACAACACAGTGATGCATTTGTTAAAAATCAGTGAACCTACATTGACATATCAAAATCACCCAAAGTCCACAGTTTACATTAGGGTTCACTCAGATTTGTACATTCAATGGGTTTTGACAAGTATCTAATGACGTTTGTCCACCATTGTATTACTGTACAGAATAGCTTCTTTGACCTAAATTCCTATTTGACTATTCATTTATACTTCCACCTAACTTCTGGCAGATATTGTTTCTACATTTCCACCTTTCTAATTTATCCTATAGTTGCAATCCTATAGTATGTAGCTTTCTCAGATGCACTCCTTTCACTTAAGTACATATAAATTTCTCCATGTCTTTTCATGGCTTAATATTTCGTTTTTTACCACTTAAAAATATTCCATTGTGTGGATGACCCAAAACTTGTGTGTCAGTTCACTTATTAAAGGACATCTTGGTTGTGTCTGACTGGGAATAATGATTAAAATCCTTTTAAAAGCATCTGATAAAAACCTGACACTCTTCTGATAGTTTTATGCACTATCTTAATGATTCTCAGAACTATTCAATATGGTACCTGGAAAAGTTGAGGGTCAAATAAGTTAAATAACATGCCTCCAATCATCAAGGCGGTAAATACGGTTGTCAGGGCTCAAACCAATCTATTTTAACACAAAATCCACCAGTGGTAGTGTACATTCCCTCCACCACCCTGTCTTGCTCAGGGCAGATATTACTCAATTACAATTGTGCAAGAAGAAGCCTAGTCGACATCCTTGCCATGAGAGAGTGTCATATGTCTTCCAGAAACATAACTATTCAACCTTGAGCCACATTTTGACTGACATGAATGAAGTGTAGATTTTATTATTAGTAATAGCATAATTCAGGAAGAAGCTATATATCTTAATAGTCACTTTGATGACCTACCGAGATACTCATAATGAAGCTTTAATTCTGTTAAATTGTTGAGACTCAGTCTTCACCAATTTTATTCACTCCTACCTTTATGCTTAGCAATAGAGAATGTTCTGATGTTTATCCTTTGTCTCTGTGTATAAATGCTTCCCAATATATATAAAAAAGAAGCTGCATTTCAATCACCAATGAAAGACAGTACCTTCTTTGAACCAGCAGACAGACCTCAGAGAAAACATGAAGTCTATGTGATTTTGTGTTAGACACTTCATATTTTTCCACCTTATCATGAGATTCTCAATAAAGCAATACCACATAATTATGTTTATATGACTGTACTAAATGTCACTTACAAGGGAAGACTGTAGTTTTATTGTCTTAATTTATTAAAATCCTGAATCTTTCTATTGTAGACCCATTTCTTATATATTATGTAACAAATTGTCACAAATCTAACAGGTTAAAACTATAGATCTATTATCTCACTGTTTCTAAGGATTGGGACTCCATGCATTCTTTACTTGTGTTCTCTGCTCAGACTCCCACAGGCTAAAATTAAGATGTTGTCCTGGCTTTAAACCCTGAATGAGGAGAATCTACTTCACATTCACCCATTTGTTGGCAGAAATACATGTGACCTTTAGTAAGAGAGAACCTTGGGCCAGGGATTTAACTCAGTGGTTCCGCCGCCTGCCTCGCAAGCTCGAGGTCCCAAGTTCAATCCCCCCAGTACCAAAAAAAAAAAAAAAAAAGGAGAAACAGAGTCTTAAATGCTATAACATAATTAAAGTAATGGTATTTCCTAACTTGTACCCTCTTCACAGTTTCATCTCAATTCAGGAGAAGGGAATAAAAGTCATGACTATCAAGTGGGGGAAAGCATGGGACCACGTTATTCTATTCACTTCCAGCAACTAGTATACTATTATAAAAAGAGAATTGGTGAGAATTCAGAAGGCCTGGGACCTCATACCAAGTAATATTTGGGATCCAAAACAATTCGAGTTGTGTCCAATGTCTTCAACTGCTTCACAAATTTCTTGAACAAATTTTGTTGCTCTCTCTGGAAATTAAAGAAAGTTTCAACAATTGTCTTCACAATTTTACAAGTGAATTGGTTTCAGTGAATTTTATTTCTTTGAAGTACTTAGTACTTATGATATTGTGGTTGATTTATATAACTTTGTTTTCTTAAATTAAATTTTGCTTTTCTTAGAACCACTTCTTTATTCTAATCACAATAATATGGAAGAAGCAGTATGCTGTGTTTGGAATAAATTTAATTTGGCCTTTTGAAAGAGAAAAAGGGATAGCCAAAGTATTCTGTCTTATCAGAAAATACTGGATGATGCCACAGAAGAGAAAGTAAAAACTAATGAGGATCTAACCCTAGGCTTTTCACTGTCTTGGGGTAAATCTCTTATCTACTCCAGGCTTCAGTTTCTTTCCCTGGAAGATAATATAGCAATTTTCAAAGGTCCTTCTCAGCCTTGTCAGCCTGTGACTGAGTAATCTTACTCTAGCTGGGCTCTGGCCTGCTATAATTTAGACCTTTGAACGTCCCCCAAAGTTCCATATGTTGCACGGTATTGGGAGGTGGTAGAATGTCTCCCAAAGGTCCATGTATTGCAGCACCACTAGGAGGCAGGAGAGTCTTTAGGAAATAGGACCTAGTGGAAAGGAATTGGGTAGTTGGGGACATGTCTTCAAAGAGAATATTAGGAATGTGACCTCCCTCTTTCACTCTTTTAGCTTCCTGGTCCACCATGATGGGAGCAGCTTTGCTCCACCACATGCACTCCATCAAGATCTCCTTGCCACAAGGCCCCAAGTTTCAAGCCCAAATGATCATATACTGAGACCTCCAAAACTGAGCCAATGTAAATTTTTCCACCTTTTAAATTGTTTATCTTGAATTTTATCACAGAAACAGAAAGCTGACTAACATATGGCCCAGTGTAACAGTTTAATTGTTAGGTGAAAGTAGAAGCAGGAACAGGGGCCCACAGCAAAGACATTGGTCTTCCAATGTCAAAGAAAGGCCCAGAACTCCTTCTACCACTCTTACATTCTAAACAATCCTCTTCTCGTGAACAACAGTTAATACTATCTTCTCTGAAAAGAGTAGCCATTCATTCACAGCTTCTACACACACATGAATCTTCAGCTTTCCTACAAATATCAAGAAAATCTAATACTAACAGGTCTAGGGCCAAAGTGAGGATGATCTTCATTTTCAGGTTTCATTCTTACCTCACCTACTCCATCTCTGGTGATCACTGATATGCTATCTCTCTAGGCCTATGTCCATTCCAGTGTCATAGCCAATACTGATTATGACCAGAAGGATTTTGACAAGGTGTACGAGCAATCTCATGGATGCTTACCAGGGTTTAGCCACCATTCTGAGGAGAATGTAAAGGCAAACAAATTTTTCTGTCCAAATAACATTGTCTATACATGAGAATAAACAAGTAAATGTAATAAATGGCCAAGATATGAGTAGGTAAGAATGATATGGAAGCACAGAGAAAGGGACGTGTAATGAGACTGAGAGTAATCAAAATGAATGTGTGTGTGTGTGTGTGTATGTCTGTGTCACTTGGAATATACAAATATAACTAGGTATAGGAATGACATGAGGTGGGCACATTTCTGAAGTAGCTTACAGACTTCACTGGAAACTACAGTTAATATACCTAAAATATAAAGGTTTTTCAGGAGTGAAAGAAAGGACTGAAAGCTTGATACGGAGCAGTCATGGTAAAATTGTCATACCATTGGGTCTGGATTTTATCTTCAGAAAAGTGGAAAATTCTTAAAGCATTTAATCAGATAAGGGTGTATTATATACATTCAATATCTGACAGGATATGAATTTTTCTCCAAAAAATTATCCTAGGGAAATAATGTGGATAAATACACAAAGCAAATGGAGTAAGAATTTTCCTGATATTTTTCATGAAACTGTACAAAGTTGCAACATAGGAGGATTTTAAAATAAATTATGGTATATTTATTGGATGGACTATTTTGTAGAATTTCATCAATCTTGTGTTGACCAGGAAAGATATAGATAATATATCATTAAATAAACAATGGAGATTAGAGAATGTTATGAAGCATACAAGCTTATCAATGTAGCCATGCAAAATTTTATAAGTATTAATATGGAATGATAAATTCCAAATCATTGACATCCTCCAGATTTATACTTTTTACACATTTCTATTTGGTTTGAAGTTTTTACATTGAGCAAAAACATAAAGAATTTTTAAAAATAATTTCTAATCATAAAGATCACTGTAGCGTATTGTAGTGATTATGAAGAATTTATTAGTTTGAAGAAAAACTGAAATGCACTATAATAAAAATACTCAAATGACAGTGTTTCAGAAAAAGTATAGATTTCCCTCTCATATAGCAACCTAAGTGAAGTAATCAGGCTGTATATCCATAAAGCCATCAGAAACCCAAGCTATTAGGAAAGGAACGCTCTCTCTAAACTTAGCATCTGAGATTTTCCACCCCGTGCCATTTCTAGAAACTAGGAAAGAAAGGGAGACCAAGGGTCAGTGACAAAGTTTTTCTTAGGATGACTTGGAAGCTACACACGTCACTTCTCTTATGTCTTATTAGGATTTACTGATAGAATTAACTGTGGCTTAGAGAAAGGCTTGTCAGTCAAGAGTTGGTGATAAAGAGCAAAGAATTCCAGATGGGGGAATTTTTTGAAAAGCTAATATGATCATCAAGCTAAGAGATGAATTTTTGCTTTTGTTGTTATTGTTTGTTTTTAAATAAGCCTCTGGTGCATAGAATTGGATTAATTATAGTCCTTCACAATATGTAATTTCATGATTACTTTATAGAAGGTCCTCCTTTGTGTTTGTTCATTTATTATAAAGTAAATCACTGCCCTACCTAGAAACAAAATCAGTTGTTTTTTGTCACGTAATTTCAACAAAATTTAGTGACTTAAAATAACACTATTTTATTAATTTTTACCCAAAGTTCTGTGGGTCAGCAATTTCCTTCTATTTACTTGGGGTAACTCCTCTAGTCTGCACAGTTTGGGCTGAAGGGTCTAAAACAGCCTTTCTCCTGTTGGTTAGCATGGTGGTCAGCTGGAGTGACAAAGGTAATTAGGTCACTTTTCTCTACTAGGTCAATCCTAGTGTATTTACATGGCTATAGTATTTCCAGGAGAAGAAAGAGAGGACAAGCTAAATGGGGAAGCATATTCCAAGTCTCCATCCATGACACATGGTTTTATCCCATTGCCCAAAGCAAATCCTGTACCTGGGCTATAATCAGTATGGCCTGATTGGCCAAAGCAAATCATGTACCTCTGTACCTCGCCTACTCAAGGGTGTAGATATTGGGAAGGACTGACACATTAAGCTCATTGTCACAGCAATCTACCATGATAAATAAATCCTATGTTTACTTGTGTGGTCTTCTCCATCCTATCCACCTTCCTCCCACTACCAAAGATAATGCAGTCCTGAAATTTTGTTCATCAATTACATGTTTTCCTTATATAATTTTTTACTTGATTTTAATTTTATAAGAAGGGAATCATACAGTAGTGTTGGAAATTACTTTTTGAACATTATATTGCTGAAATACTATATTATATATAACTATAAGTTATCCACATGGCTGATAGTACTCACTCTATAAATACACATTCAAGCATTGGCTAACATGGTGAATACATTCTGAAAAATGCATTATTGACCAATTTTATTATTATGAAAATGTTGTAGAATTTATTTCTCAAACTAGTATGGCTGTGATGGTACTAGATGATATAATCTTAAGGGACCACTATTTTATATGTAGTACATTGTTGACAAAAATGTTATGTAGTGCATGACTCTACCATGTTTTTTCTATCACAGGAGGATAGCTGGATTATGCTGAAATTTTGCTACAACAAACAATACTACTATGAATTTTCTTGAGCATATCTTCTGTTACACATATCCAAAATCTTTCTCTTGGATATACATGGAAGTGCAACTGAATATTCAAAGCTGAAAAATAATGCCATATTATTGGCCAAAGTTGTTATAGCAATTTACATTCTTACCAGCAAAGTATAAAAGACTTCATTTATCTATAACCGCTTTATAACTTAGCATACTACTGAAAGGCTTCTTGGTTTTTACAATTAAATAGGTGTATAGTTGTATCTCACTGTGGCTTTGATGACAGCAATTGCATGACCTGTTCTTATATCTGGTCCTTAAGAGCAGGACAAAAGAGCCAGGCCTACTCTTGCTGAATTCGCTGTTCACCCCTCTGCCAGCTCATCTGCATCTTCCTATTTTTCGGACAGCTTCTGTGATTAGAGGCCCCATGACCATCCCCAATATCATTATCATTAAGTTCTTTCTAAATCTAAGATTCTGTCTTTTGACTTATTTTCTTTCAAAGCTTTCTTTTTCTGGAAGCCCAGTATAGGGAAAATAAAATAGGGTTGGAATTGGATAAACTTGGTATAAATTTCAACCATAGGTACTTAACTAGCTGTGAAACCTGAAAACAAGTTACTCAGCATTTCTATGCCCAAGTGTTTTCTCATGTAAAATAAATATAATAATTCTCATTTCGTTATAAGACTTATATATAGTGACAGATACAAGGGAACATGCAGAATTTGGTGTATAGTAAGTACTCAAATTTGAAGGTTTTGCTGTTGACTCAGCAAACCCTCTATTTGGATTCCAAGTGGAAGGATCAGGTTTTTACAGCATCAAGACTAGATAGACTATCCTTGCCTGAGGTTAAGTAGCTATTTCAGTTTCATTCATGTCAAATAAAATAGTAATTTCACCATGGCTCATGAAACCATACTCACATCTGACAAATTCAGTCAGCTAATTTTTGGGAAAAGTCTCAATGATTATACTGTAGATCATTAGCCACTATTCCACTTGCATATGAAATATGACAGATCTCTGTCAGGCATTTTTGTAACTAGCATTAACAATAAGGAAAATAAGACAATTAAGGTCCCTTGGTGTGACATTGCCCCATGAGAGAGTGTTGGAGAGGGAAATCACTTGAGGGGATATGCCAGGCAGAGTGCTACCCTGAGGGCCAGGAGATTTGTCTTGTAAATCTGGCTCTCCCCGAAACATACTGGGTAACTGTGAAGATATCCTGACTTCTCTGTGGGTCAGAGTTTCCTGAGAGAAGTCATGTACACATATTTGATTGTTTGCTGAGTTGGAGTGAAATGGACCTGAAAAATGGCAATAGTGACAAAGTCATCCTTATTATTCCTGGTGAATCTTACTGTTATCATTTAGAACTAACATGTCCCCCTAAATTCTCATGTGTTTGGAAGGTGATTGGGTCATAGGGCACTGTACTCATCAGTAAGTTCGTTCATTAATGAGCTCAGTAGCTGAAGGGACTGTCAGGTGAAGGCTGGTTGGAGGAAGTCCCTGGGGATGTGACCTGGAAAAGTATATTCTTGTTGCTGGCTCCTCCCTTCTCTCTTTGCTTTCTAGCTTCAGAGCACTGAACAGCTTTCCTCTGCCATGCCCTTCTACCCAACCATGAGCTAAAATAAATCTGCCCTCCTTTAATGCTTGGTATTTTGCTCCCCACCATGAGAAACTGGCTGAGACACCTCCACATTCACCACATCTCAGCTGGCTCCTCCTACACAGTCTTTTCTAACCATCCCAGGCTAATAAGCCCCTTTTAAGAAGTTCAAGCCCTCTTCTTGAAGACCTTTTCAAAAGACTCTGGACCATGAAATGGTCCCGTGATTCTTAGAGGGGTTAAAAGGTGGCTGCTCTTTCTCAAGAGTCCAGACAAGTATTACGAGTGTCCTTAGGAAGCTGGAAATCTAGGAATAGCGTGGCTTTTGTTGCTAGGCTCATAATGCCTAAAGTATAATCCTCTGTGCTGCATCTCACAGTTCCTTTCCTGGTGTTCCATGGGTCTAGTGTCATGGATGAGTAGCCTTTCTCTGTCATGATCTTGTTTCTAAAGCTAAACTAGACATGAATGCTAAAGCAAACTTGATTTGTATTTAGGATATTTAGATTAAAGAAATTGTTTGAAGGTGTGAAAATTCAATTCTTCAAGACCCAGACAGGTATGAAAAGACACTGCAGCAACTGTATCGCCTGAAAGTGGTACATGGCAGTAAAGGTCTAAATTTCTATCTGAAAACTATCTTGCTTGCCTCAACTCCTCTACTAATCAGCTGTATGATATTCAGTGAGTCACCTCTGTTCTCTGGGCCTCAGTTTCTCACTTAGAAAACAGGGCGAATAATATCTGTTCTGTCTCCTGTGAAACCACTGGAGGCTGAAAGGAGACAATGTATGCAGTGTTGCATTGGAGGCAATTATACCATCTCCATCTGTTTCTGCAGTGGTCCCTGTCCCTAGTTCCCAGGAATACTCACTAATCTTTAGCTGATGGGACACTGTCATACCATCATTTGGATACTTTGTGTTTACACAGCACTTACTCAGAGGAGCTGAAGGCAATGGGGCTTTGCTTCTGTACCATCCCTGAGGGAATTCTCATTGTGTAAGAGCTCAGAGCTCAGACATATTTTGCAGTATAATCAGCTCAAAATCTCTTCCGGTTGGTTGCAGTCCATTTCCCTTTGCTGCATTCCCGGGGACCAAACTTCTGTCTCCAGCAGTGTCCTCAGGAATAGTGCCAGATTATCCAATTATAGACACTAAGAAGACTACCGCTGCTACTCACAGTGAAAAGACATTTTGATCAGAGCCCTGATACTGGTTTCTGGGACATTGCTTTGCATTAGTAAAATGTAGCCTTTTCTCCACTACACAGCATCTAACTTTATAGTCTCTTGTAGTGGAACATGACAGGTCTGGATATGATGTGAGGGACACTTTTGTACCTTTGCAGCCATGTACCATAATAAGAGCATATATTTTTTATTCTAAGGAATTTGGGATTGAAATATACCTCAGCTATTTATTAGTTATGTAGCCTTTCACAAGTCACTGAATTCAGTTTCCTTCTATGTAAAATGGAGTAATAATACGTATTCTTCCATGGTTGTAGTAGGTTGCTTATTTAAAATGTTACTTTAGTACTTGGCGGATAGTAAGATATCAATAATAGGCACAATTGTTACTACATTATTATATAATTTATATGATCAAATTTCCAACTTGGCTTTCAGTTGGGTTCAAATAGAGTTTACTTTGTCAATTAATTGAATGATCACGTTTGCCTTTTTGACAGGATGTTTTGTATTAACTTTTAGGTTATTTTCTCTGATACCACACCTTCACCTAGTGAATAGTCCAGGAACTTTGGGGTGTATAAATCCAAGCAAGAGAACCAGAATCTGATGGGTCCCCACCTGTCATGCTTTCTACCGCCACGTGGTTTCATGGTGGGGGACTGGTTCTGCAGTGCCTGAGACTGTCTGGGGCCATGAAGATGAATGTCCTTGTGACTCCGGCTTGGATTTGTTTGCCTTCAGGAGCATTCTTACCCTTACTCCATTTCTTCTCTGAGCTATAGGCTGGAGGGCCTGACTCTAGCAGGTGGAAATCTTTAGGTCTTGCATACAGTCAGCTTCTAACTGGTTTCAAACAAAAGGAGGTCCTGGAAGAAGATTAGGGGATGGAGAAAGGAAGGAGTCAGGTTTTTTTGTTTTTATTTTTCCCTTGCTCACCTTCCTGGGTCTATAATATCTCTTATTCCTTTCCTTGCTTTTCCCGTATCTCTTCTCCAGGTCATTTCACAACTCACCACCTAGCACTTCCGCATTACCATCATCTGTGTAACAGATTCTCCACATTAATTTCCCCCTACCATAAAGACTGGAAATGGTTTGTCTTTTCCCTGACTGATGTGATTTACTGGATCCCTGCTAGGACTGCTGGTGGTCTCTTACATTAGCTCTAAGATTGTACTTTTCAGGTCCTGCATGTTGATTCTTATCTGTTGCTTGTACAAACAAGACTACTAAGCCAGGCTACTGAGTCCTGAGGATCTTCCAGTCTTCTAATTGCCTATCTAAAGGAGACCAGCAGCAAAGAGCTCTTCTAAGGGACCTGCCTGAACTGGATTCTGGAAATGAAACTACAGCTAAGCTAATGCCCCTACCTGCAGCCAAGGCAGTGTTTAATCAAATGCAGTGTGACATTACACACCCACAGTGCCTGTCCATGCTTCTGTCATAGCACCTGAAACTGCTTATTACTATGTGCGTGTGTGTGGGTTTTGTCCCATTATCTGGCAGAGACTGAGCCTCTCAAGGACGGGGATTGTGTCTGCATCCCATGTGCCCCTTGCAGTGCCTGCCCCCAAGGACTGCTTCATTATCTGTTTAACAAATGAAGGAAAGAATAAATAAATAACTGAGTGAAGTAATCATTCATTAATGATTAGAGGAATGAGGGAACAGATATGCAAATGAATGAAATCCAAGGAGGGATATGAGAAAGGAAAATAGAGAGGGAAAACATAATACCTAGAAAATTCACAGCACAGAGGTTCCGAATCTGAAATGGGGCCCATGCTTTAAAATCCCAGAGGCACACATCACAGTTTCTTTAAAAGAACAAGAGAGAAGTATGGGGCCTCTTTTAAAAGTTATGAAAACTTCCCAAATTCTAACCCTGCAACTCAAGTCCTGTACTTGCCCTTTGACTTTCCTGCTGGCTCTGCTCCATTCTGCACCCTGGAGAAGGTGGAGGGCTGACACCTAAGGAGGATGGTTAGGTTGGGCTTTCAACTTGATTGGCTGTGGTGGGACACACTTCTAAGTGTGTCTGGGTGGGTCCTGGAGGTGCAGCCGTGGTGTCTGTGTTTGGTCTCTCACCCCTTCCCTTCTGGAACCCACTGCTTCTGAGCCACCATGAACTAACCATCTTTGTTCCACCACGTCCTTCCACCATGACATTTCTGCCTTGAAGCCAGCCAATCATGGCTGAAAATCAGGAGCCAAATTAAACCTCCCTCCTTTAAGTCCTGTGTGTCAGCTGTTATCTCCAGCAACTGGAAAGCTGACTAAGACAGCTACTCAGAGACATTCCTGCTCATAGGAGTGATGATAACAGATGTTCTTCTTCCTACTTTACAGATAAAGAGACATTAAGAAAACTTGTTCAAGAATACCCAAGTAGAAATTGGTCTAAGTTGGATTGGTACCCAGATCTCTGCAATGCTGAGTGACCTTTCTGTACCCCCACCACTCGGATGCCTTGACCACAATACACAGAGGTGTGACTCATCTCTGTAGCTAAGGGAGGAAAGTGGCTGCCTGACTAGATGTTACTAGACAACAGATTCTGCTCTGGAAAATACTATTCTACAGGAAATTGAAAACAGAAAAATATGTATACCAGAGATTTCTTCCAGTAAGTCCCTGAAAATCTCAACAACAGAATTGTACAGGCACACGCTGTCTTTTGAGAGCTTAATCCTCTTTTAGGTGGCTTTTTAGGTCAATTGATTTGATTTTTTTCCTCCCTGAGAAGTTGTCTGAGTACCATCTGTTGCTCGCTGGATTCAATGGCAGGTCCACAAAAGCTATCTCAGGAAGGTGTCCATAGGCCTGTCACTTTCCAGATTTGCCTGTGGTCACAGGGTATGGGCCATAGACGAATGCCCAGCGCAATCTTAATACTCTTCTTCCGCATGTCTTCATTGTCATCTCACTCATTCAGTCCCCCACTCATTTGCCCACTGTGAAGATGTGGCAGCAGACTGCTGGGATGGAAAAATCATCAACTCATCCCAGAGCCCCCTCACTCATTCATTCACTTCTTCCATCCACTTTTTCTGAGCGCCGGAGTTGCATCAGGCCAGTGGAGCAGCCAAATGTGTACATAGATAACTGCAATACTACTTTCCAAGATTGTTCACAAAAGTAACCATAACAGGATATGGGAGCAATTGGAAGAGGACAGATAGTGCTGCCCAGAAGAGAGGAGGAAGGTGTTCCTGAGAGAGAGGTGCAGCAGTCGGTCTCCAAAAGTAAATGAAGGAGCCCTGTGTGCAAATGGAGAGAGGGATGGATGCACGGGGACGAGGGATGCTGCAGCTGGGGCCAGAGGATGACACATCAAGGTCCTTGCCAACCTTCTTCCTCCCTTCAACTCCCAGGGGTTAAACCTGAAATGGGTCCTTATGAAAACAACTCAGTGCCAACACAAGAAAGCTGAACTTGTGGAACAGTCACAGAGATCCCACCTTGGAGAGCAGCAGGCCAGGGGAAGTATCTCAGCCTCATCTCCTAGAGCTGCAGCATTTCCATTAAGCTCAGCTGCCTAAACACATATTTGTTTTCAATACAGTAAAGCACAGGAGAAGAATAAGAAAGCTAGACTGGGTCTTCACCCTAGCTGTCATGAGAGCTTTCTGTCTTCAGCCTCGATTATCTCATGAGAGATCTTCTCATTTCTATGTTATTGACCAAGCGACTTCAGCCCCATATAGGAAAGTAGCTTCAAACATGAGATTGTGCCCTTTTTTTACCCTCTCAGGACATTTTATCTTGTGGAAGTCACTTCTGCCGGGAGATGTAATAGAGACAAAAAGTTTCACCTGGAATGCAAACTCCAGGAACCAGGGTCACCAGCTGTTCATTCCCTGGACCTGGGAAGCATCTGGCTTTCAGTAGCTGTATAATAAGTATGCATTGGGTTGAGCACACACCTGGAATCATCAAGGATGGACTCACATACTGCGTTTACTCCTTCCTAAGTGTCCCTGTACCTCTCTGATTCTCAAGGAGCACTGGCAGGGCAGAGCCATGCAGCAAAGCTCCTAGCCCAGGCACCAGGATATGACAGGTGCTCCACAGATGGTGTCTACTCATAAATGCCCTTCTTTTCTTCTCTCCTCCTTGGCCCTTGCAATGGGGGAGCTTGTATTGTTCTGCTACACTGGACAACTATGGGCCCAAAATCAGAAATATATAAGTAAACTGGATTAGAGAACTCTAGCAGTTCTCCTTCATCGCCATGAAAAATGACCATGGGGAACAAAAATACATAATCAAGGGGAGAGATAAATGTCATGCAAAATTGCCATCTCAAAATAAAAGGCAAGTCGCACTGCATTCTTCCTAATAATCACATCGTGGAAGACTGTGCAGCATCTCACTGAGCCTGGAGTAGATTATGAACCCCTGCAGACACAGAAATTTTGTGAGCTGTAGGTTGCAGAAACCCACAGAGCTGGGAAAGCAAAGGTTTAATGGTATTTTAAATGTTTTGACTATACAGAAGGCAGAATCTCCAAAGAATGGAGAATGAACATGTTTGTGTCTGTATGGTTCTGTGCCTGTTCTCAGCAAGAGGCCAAAATCTTTTGTTCCCTTGTCCCAGAGTGGGCATGGTTTTCCTGGCTTTCATGAAAGCCACTTCTCCAAGCTGTTTATACTTATCATTTACACAGGGAAGGAATCCAATTGTTTTAGAGTTTTATGGGAGTAAAAGGAAAGGCAGAGTCAGCAACAAAGTTAGAGTGGCAGAGACAGAGAAGATTCTAGAAGGTCAAGAAGGAGAGACACAGATGTCTGGGCTTGCTAGTCATAGGTATCTTGGGAAATTTCCTGTCTTTCACTTAGGCTGAAGGTGGCAGAAGCTTGACCAAGCTTGGAAGACCAAGAGGACTGGAGTCTGAGTACCAGCACTCTTGGCCTTGACAGCAGCCCTGATGCCTAAAATGACATGAGAAGCAGACTATCGTGATAGCCTGGGCAACTACCTTCTTAACACTTGGCCAACTTAACTAAATTCCCTGAGCTCTCTCCAAAAGCTGTGCTGTGCATAAAAACCCTAAGGGCAACGCATTCCACTATTCACTGAAATTGAATTTTCTATCAATTCAGTGGGATCAGCACCCAAAGCCGTGTTTAATTTGACTTTTAAAAATTGAGATAGATGGGCACAATGGTGCAGACCTGTAATCTCAGCACTCAGGAGCCTGAGTCAGAAAGATCACAAGTGAGAGATCATCTTGGACCAGGTAGAGACCCTATCTTCAAACAAATCATACAAAGTAAGGGATGTGACATTCTTGACATTCTTTGTGAACTTGAGTTTGAGTTTGTGGCTATACATTAATATATACTAAATTTTATTTCAATTTAAATTAATTTCATTTTTGTTTTGAACTAAAGCTTTTTTTAAAAAAATTATTTTTATTAGTACATGTTTGCAGTAAATAAGATTAAATTAGTTGTAAAGAGTTGGTACACGTACATAGCACATCTTAATTCTTTTTATGTCCCTTTTATTTCTCCTCCCTCACTCCTTACTCCACCTCTTGATCCTTTTCCCATTTGCAAAAGATCTAACAAAAATTTGGATGCATTTATGGATGTAATGTGATGTTTTGTTCCATGTATACATCTTGGAATGATTATAGAAAACTATTTAACATCTATCACTTGACATATTTTTGAATGTTTTGAAATGTAAATGTGGAAAACCTAATAGAGATTTTGAAATATGCAATTCATTATTATTATTATTCATTATGTTCACCTTTCTGTGCAATTGATCTTGAAGGCTTATTCTTCTTAACTGGAACTTTATACATTTTCATCAATTTTCTCTATTCCTGTCTCCTTCAGCAGCTTCTAATAATCACTATTCTACTCTCTACTTCTGTAAGTTCAATTTTATTTTAGATTCAACATATAAGTGAAATACTGTGCTATTGGTCTTTCTGTACCTGATGTATTTCATTTAGTGTGATATCCTCTAGGCTCACTCTTATTGTCACATATGGCAGGATTTTCTTCTTTTTGATGTTCAATAGTATTCCACTCTGTATGCTATCATGTCTTTTCATCCGTTCACCTCTTGATGGACACTTGGGTTGATCCCTTATCTTGGTTACTACAGGTAATGCTACAAACATCTCTTTTGAATAGGAATTCCAAAACTTTTAGGTGTATATCCAGAAATCAGACTGTTAGATCATGCAATACTCTAATTTTAATTTTTGTATTGTTTTAGTTTTAATTTTACAGTTCTGGGGATTGAACCCAGAGCTTTTGTATTGAGCTACATTCCCAACTCTATTTTTTATTTTGAGACAGTGTCTTGTCAAGTTGCTCAGCTCAGGCTGAGCTTGAACTTCAGATTCTCCCGCCTCAGCTTCCCAGCATGCTAGGATTATAAGCCTGTACCATCAAGCCTGGCTTAATTTTTTTTTTTAGGAACCTCTTTACTATTCTTCACATTGGCTATAATAATTTGCATTACCAACAACAGTGTATCAGGTTTCCCTTTTATCCACATTCTTGGCAACACTTGTGATCTTTTTTTTTTTTTTGATAATAGTCACTTTAACAGGTTTGAAGTACTATTTCATTGTGATTTTAACTTGTATTTCCCTGATGAATACTGGTGTTCAACATTTTTTCACAAATCTGTTGGCCGTTTGTATCTCTTCTTTGGAGAAATATCTATTTAGGTCTTATGCTCATTTTAAAATCAGGTTGTTTTCTTGGTATTGAGTTATTTAAGCTATGTTAACCCCTTAGTGGATGCATGGTTTACAAAAAATTGTTCACAATCCAGGGGTTGTCTAGGTACACTATTTTCCTTTACTAGGTAAGCTTTTTATTTTCAGACAATCTCATTTGACAAATTTTGCTTTGGTCGCCTGTTCTTTTGGGGTCATAACTAAGAAATACCATGGAACTTTATCTTATATATTAGTCAGCCTTTTATTTCTGTGACAAAATACCTATTTGTCAATTTAAAGGTCAGAGGCTCACAGTTTCAGAGGTTTCAGTCCATAGTTAGTTGGATCCATTGCTTTTAGGAGTACCGTGGCAGAAGAGTGTAGTAAAGAAAATCTGCTCACCTGATGACAGCCCAGAAGCAGAAAGAGAGGAAAAATGCCAGGAAGGAAGGATCCAGGGTCAAGATGCATCCTTCAAAGGCACAGCTCCAGTGCTCTGCTCTCTCCAACTATCTCTGCTGGAGACAGAGATAGTACAACCGTTGCCTTCCGGGATTCAGCATCCAAAGTGAGAGAGAGGTGAAGCAGGAGGAAGTGCCTGATGACCAGAGGGGCTCCTGAAGAAAGCAGCACTGGTTTTGTGGCAGGAACTTGGGGCGAGGCCTGACCGGAGTTTGAGGACAGCTGGAATACTACCATGGCTAAGAAAGACAGGGGAGGTGTCTTCCACGTTAATGTGAAAAAAGCCAGGAAGGAAGGAGCCAGAGTCAAGATGCATCCTTCAGAAGCACAGCTCCTGTGCCCTGCTTTCTCCAACTGGGGCCCACTTCCTAAAGCCCATTGAGATAATGAACTCATCAGACAATTAATAGATTGGTGAGTTCAGCACCTGCATGATCTAGTCATCTCTCTAAACCCAACACTGAACATCGCTGCATTGGGAATAAAGGCCTCAACACATGAGTCTGGGAAAGACACTTATGTTTAAGTCATGGCACCCTATGTTTTCTCCTAACAGATTTATAGTCTCAGGTCTTGTCTTTAAATTATTAACACATTTAAGATGATTTTTATATGGTGTGAAACAAAATTCAGCATTTACTTATCAAAAAATCTTTCAACAAGTTAGAAACAAAAGGAATATTTCTTTTTTTTTTTTTTTTTTTCGTTTTGTACTTGAGATTGAACTCAGGTCCTTGCACTGCGAGGCAGGCACCGGAAGCACTGAGCTAAATCACTGGCCCTAAAAGGAATATTTCTTGACATAATAAAGGT
>NW_004624863.1:2712004-2863337 GCF_000247695.1 Heterocephalus glaber | reverse complement strand
AAAGGAAAAATCTTATTTATTATGATTTGTGGTTTTTGCAACAACAAAAAAAAGGAAAAACAGCAAATAAACTTTTAGTGTAGAGGGCAGCCAGTTGTTCCAAACTTGGGGAATAAAATTTTAGATGAAGCAAAATGCTACGGCACAGTAGCTATAAAATTCCCTGCCTTTGGAACCAAAAGCTGCATGCTGCGTCCAGTTTTAAGCTCAAAGCCTGAGCAGAGAAAAAGGAAAACTTTATTCCTCCTATCACTTTGTGTTCTTAACACAATAGAATAGAGATGAGTGAGCTTGGATTTGTTGAACAGTAGGAATTATATTCCAACACTGTGGGATTTAGTAAAACCCAGAAATATGTTCTTTATCCTGTGTTTTCATTCTGACTGGTAAGCCTTTTGACATTTTAATAAAACTTATCATAGACTGCTGATTGAATTATATTTATCAAAGTATTGGCAAGGCACGTTAGAGGGGAAAATATGCAATTTAGCCAGAGAATGACTTCTAGCCAGTTAGTGAATGCTTTGTTTGGTTTTGGTTTTTGTAATCTAATTGTATGTTGAGCTTCAGTTTCCTCTTCTGACAAGAAATGGTGATGATGGGATGGATTGCAAGCATACAAAGAGGCTTGAAGCCAGTGTCATCTCTTTCATTGCTGGAAAAAATTGGGTTCCCACACTCCAAGAGCAGCTCAGCTTGGTTTAAAATACCCCATCTGTGTGCACTATATGTCCCTTCCAAAAGAGGACATAAATTGTTACATATGCCACTAGCTAGCATCAAATCTTCTAAGTGACATTTTCAGTTTCATTTCAAGCTGAACTGGGGAGGTGACAGGGATGCGGAACAGTAATGATAGCTTCACTTCTTTGGGTCATGCGTCAGAGCATGGTCTGTTGGATCAGGACAGGCAGCCAGTTTGCTTTTGCTTGAGATCCATGCCCCAGGTCCCAGTGGATCATCACAAGGACTTCCATGGGGCTGATGATTTCAGAGGGACCTGTGAATGTGGCAAGCAGTGACAGTCTCAGACCCTCACTAGGACTCCTGCTTTTCTCATATTTGAGAAATTTCTTGAGACAATGCAAATTTTCTGTAGCCCCTGAGAAAGAGAAGAAAGACATGAGGGAGTCATACTTAGTTCCTGTCCTCAAGATCTGTTGATTCTGTCTCCTTGATACCTGATCAGTTCTCTAGTTCTAGCCATCAGCAATTATTAGTTATAACATCACATGGAATCGTTACTGGGCTCCCGCATTTTGGTCTTTCCAGATTACTACCCAACTGAAAACTCTCATTGCTTCTCCTTTCCCTCAGGTAAAACTCGGCCTCCTTAGAAGGATCTACAAGTTCCTCCATGATTTAACTCTCCACCCCACAGCTTGCAGCTTCTCTCCTCACATCACATTCTCTCCTCAAAGAGAAGCTGAGCACACAGTTCCAAAGTCTCCTCTCCTCCAGACCTCACCGCACACAGAGAGAGTCCTCAGCCTGTTTATTTACAAGTTTCATATGATATGAGCTATGTATGAGGTATTTCACAATTAGTTCATTCAAACCTCATGACTACACTACGAGATATTTTCTTAGAAAATTGGCCACAGGGTACAGAGCCTGAGCCTCTTTCACAAGGTTATTAATGTAGTGAGTGGTAAAATTCATGTACTCAGGCGACTTGCCTTAAAATCATTCCTCTTGTTATTCTTGTCATTGTTTGTCTATGTGCTACCTGATGTTTAAAAGTTATCTCATATATTATTTGCTTTGAGTGGAAATTTTTCTTGATCCCATAGGATCAAAGGGTTTCACCTTTTTTCTATAACCATTCAAGACAGTGTTCAGTCTTCCATAGTTTAAAATATCATCCTGTCTATATGTATCACAGAATAGCATTTGGTTTGGCGATAATTTTCCTTTCATTTATCTGTCTCCCCCCACCACTACCACATGTATGTACCTGTGTGCACATACACACACACACACACACACACACACACGCACACACACGCCAGACTGAGCCCCTTGAAGGCAAGTGTCTTACTTTACAAAAGGACATTATCCACAGAGAAAGCACCCTGGGTAAACTCTCCATAGTAAGCCCTGACCCTGTACCAGTCTTTTCCTAAGCATTGTGTACATGATGTACTCTGACCTCACCATGCTCCTGTGCTGTTCTGATTTCACCCAGGACCACTCCTGCTAAACTATTAATAATTGCTAGAGGGAAAACTAAGTATATCTTTGTAATTGATGGCCAGGGGACCTTTTCTAAAAGGTACCCTTAGTTTGTAGATGTTAAAGTGCAAAAGATAAGAATTATTCTCCATTCACAATGTCTCAGAGTCACATAACAGAGGCAGTTCTGTGTCATACTGCCACATTGAAACTAGGAGATCTTAATTAATTACGTACCCCTGCCACTGCCTCACCCCATGACATTCTCTCCTCTCTCTCTCTCTCTCTCTCTCACCTAAGCCAAGAATTTCATGTTTTATTACAATCACTAGGAAATGGAATGCTATGCACCAATAAAAAGGAATGAACTACTGAAACACGCAGCACCATGGGCTCTGTGAGTGCAGTTGCATTATGCCCAGCAAGAAGAAGAGACCACATTCAAAAGGCTACATGATTCCATTTATGTGGAAAGTTATCCCTCTGGAAAAATGTGAAACTATATGAACAGGAAAACAGATAAATGGTTCCCAGGGAGTAGAAGAGGGAGTAGACATAGATTAGAGATGGATGCAAGGGAAATTTGGAAAAATATAAAACTGTGCTACAGCTTGACTATGGTTACATGATACTGTGTTTCCTAAAACTTAACAAAAGGATGGTATAAATAGATGATACATACATACATACATACATACATAGTTACAGGGATACAGATACAGATATATCTCCAGTTTATTAAGTTTGATGCGGGTTGAAGGATCTCTATGATGAGTTTGAGTCTGACCTCAAAGACACTCTTCTGTTTCCCTCAGGGATTCCTTACTGTAGTGACTTCCCCCTTTGAACTCAGAAGGGAGATAATCCTCTTCTAAATTAGGATATCTCCAGAGATGCCCACTAGAAGTGATTTGAACCTGACATGCATCAATGACTGCCACAAACTCAGCCACAGTTTTTATATTTTGGGGTGCGTTAGAAGAAAGACCTAAAGGAACTTGTTAAAATGGTCTAGATTCCAGCTGTTCTGATTATGTGAGTCTGAAATGAGTCCAGGAATCTGTGTCATTTGAAAAACATTATGGAGAGATTTTGCTGAATATATGATTTAAGGAATACAAATGAAAAATAACATAAATAATCTCGGTTTATGAAACGGGACATAATCACTTGAACATTTTGACTGGAATACCATGGTCTCCCAAGCACAGGTATCAAAGCCAGGCTTCTCTGCTTGTAAGGAGTACTTAGCCTTGAATGGAGCAGGGCTGCCCATTCCTGGCAGGGTAAGACCTTTCCTCCCAGTTCCTAGTTTCTGTGTGAGAACTTGCTTTTCTCCTGGGATAGCTAATATAAAGGTGATATTTTGCCCAGTGCAAGGGGACTTAACCTTATTGAAACCTAAGGATGCCAAACACATAGGAATACCAGAAATTTGATGTGCATACTTGACAGACATGTATATGGCCAGAGGTCATTATATTCCAGGGAGAAAGAAAAAAAAAGCAAAAATAAGTCTTAAAAACTCTTGGCTCTATAGTTGAAAGAGTAAAGACTATGCGAAGAAACTACTTGAGTTTGTATTCTGACTATGCCTCTGGCTGTACATGTGATTTCAGGTAAATTCCTTGACTCAAGTAGTCACTTGAATCTTAGTATTTAAGTAACAGAGTATACAGCTCAACTTTTAAAATTAAACATAAGTTTTGGGAATGCCAAGTAGTTATTGGTTATTTGTTTTCTTTGTTTTTATTGAAGCATAACTCACAAATAGGAAAGTACACAGATTTAAGAGCAAAGCTTCGTGAATATTCATATATTAAAAAACTGTAGAACCTCCACTACACTGAGGATAGACAGGATTTCTGATCCTTCACATGGTTTCCTTCTTTTCCCTGACAGTCAGTAACTAGTAAGAGGTGACCATTCACTTGACTTCTCTCACCACAGATTTGGTTTTTCAACATGTTTTTGTTTGTTTCCCTGACTTAGGGCAAGGCAAATGTCATTAAAGCATAAGTAAATCCTTCGTAAACAATGATCTCTTCTGTTGAAGAGATTAGATAATGATGTCTGAAATCTGTGACACATTAGAGGTTATTTAAAATCATCTTGAGAGATATTAGCAGTGAGAGGAGGGGTGGCAACTCTGGCATCTATTCAGGAGAAAGGCATTTATCTTGCTATGAATCCATGTGGCAGTGAGCCCAGCATTGATGAAATACTGAATCTGATGCCTTAAAATGAAAGCATGAAGGTTTGTGCCAATTATTAAAGAAGGCAGGCAGACACATGTACAGTTTAGAGAAGAACATAAAATGATGTGTGTGATGTGACATACGATATTGTCCAGTGGTTATCGGGACGCTCAAAGCCTCTCCACATGCAGCCTTCACACTTCATCTCAACTTTATCTCTGAAATGATTATTTTAACCATTCTTCTGTTATCCAGTCCCTCGACTATTACTCTACCATTGGTCTATTAGAGCAGTTTTCTAAATGTTTCCATTTTAATTCAACCCACTATCTTCCCCAGATGATTACTCTCAAAACACAGTCATTCATGAGATCCCCTAATTGAGAACATTCAAAGACACAATTTACCTGTGAATTAAATTCCAATCTAACTTCTGAGGTATAAGCCCCTTTCTTAACTTCCACCTGTGACTTAGTCTAAACTCTTCCTTCCATTGACTCAAGACTAACCTTGCACTACTGTTGCCTATACTTTTGGGCTTTCCTGACTATTCCACGGTTGCTCTTCCTGTTCCTTAATGAGACCTTAATCTTTTATCAACCCCATGACAACTGTCACTCTTCTGCCAAAACTCCTCCCATCCATCACTTGAATCCCCAATTCCCTGCACTGAATGCACTAAGGCTTTGTTTATATGAGTCACTTAGCCTTTGTCAGCCTGTATTATATTTAGCTAGCTGCACACCTGTCATTACATAAGTGGGTTCAGCTGTGAGGCACCTGGCAACTACAGAAAAGCGGGAGAAACTAGGAACATTCTGCTCTCTGTTAAAGAACTGAGCTAGCCATGAAAGCTGACTTCCTAATGGGAGCCACCTGCCCAAATCCCAGGTTCCAAGGGAAGGTGGCAAGGGTCATAAAGTTTGTCTTAGTGAGGTTTGGCATCATTCCCTGGTAGACGGGACATGGCAGCCAAGATCTCTAGGTGGAGCTATGGGGCCAGCAGAATTGTAGAGGTCCCCCATATCCCTTGTCCCCTGGATTTTACTTTCATGATTGGATTGTTACATGGTATAGTCAGACTTAAAATGAGAAGACTATCTAGGTGGCCCTGAGTTAATCACAGGAGCCCTTTAACGGGATATCAGAGAACTTGGACTGTGAAGGAGACTTGACGTGAGATAGCCTCCCCATTGGGGTATTGAAGGCATGCACATGGGAAAGTTCTTTTAATGGTCCTTGACTGATGGCAAGCAGGACAGGAGAGCCCTAGTCCTACCACTGCAAAAAAAAATTAAGTCTGCTAACAAGCTGGAAAACCTTTCCCTAGAAGTAGATCTTTCCCTAGTCAATCCTTTAGTTGGGGAAGCAGCCAGTAAACACCTTGACTTTAGCCTATGAGACCCTGAGTACAAAATCCTGCTAATAAATGCCAAACTCTTAACCCATGAAAGCTATGAAATAACAAATGTGTTATACTGTACCCTCAAGCTTATGGTAAATTTTTACGCAGTAATAGAAGATAAATGCAAGATGACATTGCGATCTAGTGTAGTAGTAATTTTCCCAGTCCACATAATTTTTCTCTCCTGGTATAATCCTAAACTAGCAACTGAAACTCTAGGAAGCAGTATACGAGAAGGGAGAAGGATGGCCTGAATTATGTGGAAGAGGAGATTTGGGCAGCCCTCCAGCTCCATTTTAGGACTCAGGATACATTCTAGTAATGAAAGTTGAATGAGGGTGGAAGAAATAATATAGTGGGAGATTTCACTTGTTGATTATGGAGTATGTAGAATTATTTTAGAAAGAGGGAAATCAGGTCACTGCATCCAGATTAATGTGCAGACTTTGCTGCTATCAACATAGGAATCTTCTCTTCCTAATATCAGAACACACTTACTAGAGACACAGATGTTTTCTCTTCCTATTGGACCAGGGCTACTTTCAGCCAAGTCTGTTTTGTAAATGCCCTCAGTACTAAAGAGTGGGGAAAGACAGAGTCTGACAATCTCTGAGCCTCATTCCTATGGGAGTGTGCAAGCCGCACACTGGAGGACTAGCTCATTCATCTCTGTGTTCTCAGCACCAATAGCAAAACCTGGAACAAGTAAGTTCACACTATTTGTCAAGTGGGAATTGCAGAAATCCCTTGCATTGTGAAACTGAAAGCCACTAAATGACCCATTTGGCTGCTTTCATAATTTATTGTGCTTTAATGGAAAGACTCTAAAGTTTGTAACCAGACAGACAAGAGTTCAGGTCCTGGTCACCATTATTAACCTCCCTGAACCTTATTCTCCTGAGTCCCTGCTTGCTGAGACTAAGCACTTGCAGCTCCGCCAGTCAAACCCTTGGTGAGGTCTCAAACTGGGGATCTGCTAAGTTGTTCTAGGAAATATTGTTGAAACTGAAGCAAATCTGTGGCTTTTGTTGTTTTCTCCATCATCTGGATGGCACTCGCATTCTTATTCTTTTTAAGATAAGGACACAATTACATAAATGTAATCATTTATGTAGTCATCAGTCAGTTCTATAGCAAGAACACACTCCCTTTCACCTGGCCACCGAGAACTTTGGTAGTTGCAAAAGGCTTGCTAGTTATGAGAACTTGGGCAAGTTAATCTCTGTGACTCAATTTCCTCATCCATAAAGTAGGGATATAAATAGTAATTGAGCCATTAGTTTGATATGCAAATTCTGTTAAGGTTTGCAAAACACTGTGGTGTGCTTATTTTCACAACAGTCCATGGAGTTAAGTATTACTACGCCCAGTTTTCAGGAAAGAAATTGGTGCTAAGAGAGGAGAGAGGAATACGTTATATTGAAAGTAACAGAAACAAGATAGAATGTAGGTTTTTACACCCTCTCAATCAATCTTTGATTAGCATCAAATCATTACATTTTAGTCCAACATGTATTGAATAAAACGCATTGTAAAATTTACACATTTGCCTTCTCTAATTGCAATATTTGAAATGGTGTAAACACATTCATGCTTTCGGTTTCAGTTTGAGATCCTCTTTGTTCAATAAGAATCAACAATTGCAAGAGAAATCCCAAAAGTTGATTTCCTGGAACCCTAGAATGAGCACTTCAAGAGAAGTTGGCAATGACCCCTAAGTAGGTAGTCGTCCTGCCTGAGACAAGATGTAGGACAGTAGGAAAGGACAGTAACAATATCCTATAATTTGTATTATACATAGCTTATCAGTGTTTTATTTCTCTGGACACTAGCTATGATATTTTGAACTATGCAAATGTCCCAAATACTATGTGTATTAAAGGAAAGAGTAGGGATACCTTTATATCTCTTTCAAAACAATAATTTATTGGGATTTCCTCACATTTGTGCTCAATCCACATGTGTGAGCCTATTTACATTTCTGTATCTCAGACACCTCTCTCAGGCATGTTAATGGATGGTGCTAGGTACAGGAAAGTATCAGCAACTCCTTTCAACTCAAGTCTACACCTTAATCATTGATTACACACTTTCTCATCTATTATCTCCTTAAGCCCATAAGAAACTCTGAAATGTGGGCAGTAATAGACCCAGGGGAGAGAAGAGAAAACAGTTCAGAGAGGTCATGTGGTTTCCCAGGGCCACATAGCAGCTAAGAGGCAGAGTTAGTCCTCAAGTTCATGGCTGTCAATTTCACTACATTCAGGAATTTGACAAATATTGAATGATTTCTTTATTCCTCCATTCAAATATAGTTGGTACTCAATAGCAACAAGAGTTAACCTCTATGTTAAGCCACACATCATAGTAAGAACCTTCTCTGCATGAACTCATTTAATGCAAGCAACCACTCTTTGAGAAAGGTGGTAGTGTTTCTCCAATTTTATCAGTATAAGAAACTGAAACTCAGAAAAGGTAAATGTATTGGAGGAAGTCACACAGGTATTAACTGGCAGATCCAGAAATAGATTCAAGTATTTTGTTGTTGTTGTTGCCTACTTGTATATTTGCATATTAATTAAACACATATGCTCTTTTGTTCATATATTTATTCATTTCTTCAACAACAGGAAGTTTGATTAAATCCAATGCAGTGTATTGAAGTTTGGGAAAGTGTTGATCAAATCCCTGCTTCCTGGGAGGCTGAAAATTAGCATGGATTTGAATAAGACACAAAGAGATACTGCATTGTAGTGAACTATATTAGATTAGATTAGATTAGATGAGTTATATTTTAATGGGATTGAATTGAATGAAACTGAAATTAATTGTATCTCTTATATGGAAACAATGGATAGAAATAATAAAAATGGTCACTATAAAGATATGAGTAACCTACCATTCTAGGACTCTTATGAAGCTAATCTGTAAAGGCTGGTGGAGGCAGCTTGGACAGATGCATAGAACAATACCTGACCCTGTGGCTTGACTTACAAAATATGGGCATTCCTTTTGTTAATGGTACCAATACTATGCTAATGTTAGAGCTTCAGAAAGAATAATACATGGTCACTGCTTTTAAGGAGCTCTCAACCTAGAGACTGACTTGCAAGAGAGGAGTCTAAGAGAGTGCTGGGCTATAGGGTGCCTCCCTTCTGATCTATCCAGGCTGAGTAAATACTGGAGGCAAGAAGTGCATGAGAAAAACTGGCTCCTTAAATGGTATGGCACCTATATTTTAAAGAAAATTATACAAGAAGAAATCAAAGGTCCAGTTCTGCTCTATAAATAATAAAGTGCATGACTCTGATATCCCAGAAAGAAAAGGGCTTTACAAAGAAAACATTGTTCAATTTGTTCTTTTAATTTAATGGTTATGTGACCTTGTGCCAATTAGTTACCCAGAGCTCAAGCATACTCATCAGCAAACTGGGGCCAATGTCATCTACTCTTTAAAGAGCCTTAGTGAGATTTAATGATTATGTGTGCAAATGTACCAGCACATCACTGGACACAAAGGAATTGCTTACAAAATATTAAACAACGTCTCCATTTCTGTTCGACACTGAAAAACTGGCCACCAGTGAGCCAGTAGAGCACCTATTTAGCATCTCACAAACGATTACCTATAAAACAGGGGTGCTGGGGACAAATATGTTTGGAAATTACTATATACCATGCCCCTACTCTTTGAAGATTCACAGTGGAGATCAGCACTGAAGCCCCAAATTACAGAAATCTTCTCGAATTTGTTTTCTCTGAGGTTTTTAAAGTCACTGAAATCTTTTATCACTTGTATGTAAATTAGCACCTCTTTGTCACATCACGTTACTATGTTTAGTTTTATTTCTTTGTTTAATCAATGAATAGAATGAATGAATTTGATGGAACCTTTTGGGGAGTAACAATGCCACCGGTTACCTCCAAACTTATTATGTTACAATAATAGAGTCAAAATTCTAACAGAGCTGTTTGGCTCTCAGCAAATATACAAATCTTTTGGGAGTACCTTGTCAAGTTCTAAGTTCTCTATTTTGGTCAGAGAAAAGAGCTCTTTTATCTTACCTAATTCACCAGTCACGGCAAATTCTTAGGAGTTGAGCCATCTCACTTAATATTATAGACTTTTTTATTAGTAGTAATCAGCTGTGTGTTCTCAGAGTTCCCTTTCCTGATGGAGCACACACATGTTTTTGGCGGAGCCATTGCTTTGCTCAAGTAATTCCTGCTACCTTTCATACCATTTCCCCTGTAAAACTATAGCTCCAAACCCTAATCGTTACATGCTCCTGGTTCATGCTCAAATCACTCTTTCATTGTAAAGCTTTTACTAAATACCTTTCATTAACTTGCTCTGTTGGCCCAACTCTGTACTTCATGTATTGGAGACAGCATGTTTGAGTAGAAATCCTAGATCCACACTTGTTAGCTTTGTGATCTCAGTTGAGTTATTCCACCATTTGATGGCTCAGTTTCCCTATTTGTAGAATGAGATAATTAATGACATTTTCTTCAGGGTACTGTGATGGCTATATGGTATAATTAATCCCTATCCAACACGTAGAACCATGGTTACCCATAGGAAGCTCTCTGGAAATGAAAGATCCTTGTCATCTTTGCTGTACCTGTCACAGTCTATTTGGTGGCCTGACTAGTTCTGTTTAGTCTGCTCAAGTCACTTAAGTTCAAATACATTCAGCACAGTGCTTTGCATATAGATGTGCTTAGTAAATATTTATGGATTTGAGTTAAACTGAAGATGAAGCAAGGTAGATTGGGTGAGGTCAATTCTGTTTTTCTTCCAGTTCTAAGAAAACTCTAATCGGGACTCTGAACATGCCAGCAATTGACTGATACTGGTTTACAGAAACTGCTTGTTAAAGACAGGTGTTATCAAAGAGCCTTAACAGGCATCTATTAAGTTGTGTACATTTAAACAAAGACTCCAATTTAGAGCCTGAATGTTCTCAGATATTGGCATTTGAAGAATCAGTGAAAATCTTTATGTCATCATCATTTTCCTTTGCAACTTACTATTGACCCCTGGTCCCCATGGATTGCAAGAATAATAGGAATTAGGTGTACAGGTCTGCTCTTTCACACTCTTTGGTCATAGATAAAAGTCTAGCCTGAGGCAGCTGGCGATTAGGAGAGTATTTCCTCCAAACACATTCACTATTCAACAAGAATTTTCCAGGCAAGATATTGGCCCAGTGGCTGTAAAGACTGATGTAAAGAAGTTAAAGGAAGCAATGACTTTGAAACTCTGGAGCTGATGGATATAACTTTTTACACCTGCCCTCATCTCCTCTATCTATCGTTTCAAAGAGGCTCCCCTCCCTGACCCTGCTTCCATTTTTGTTTGCCCTGATGGAAGAACTAAGGTCTGCCTCTGGCTCTAAAGAGATAGTAACCAATATTTATGAAGAATATACTACGTATAGGATCTTATGCCAATTTTTTATAACAATTTTGATAAAATTATTTTATAAAATCTGGTTATGTTGGTGATATAACGCATTTTTATATATTGAGGTATATATCAGAACTAGCACATTCGAAGAATCTGTGGTATCTCAGGCACTAAGGTAATGTCGAGGATGAAACAGTAACTGAAAAGCACTGTTCCTGCCCTCATACACTGTAAAATTAAGCGGTTCTGCTATAGCTTTGTTTCTGAGAAAGTTTCCATTATTTCAAAATTACTCTAAAAAGAGTTTTGATGTAGAAAAAGGAGTTTCAAAATAGGAAGTTTTAGATGTATGATAGCAAAGATAGTTTCCTTGCAGAACACAACACTGTAGTTATAAACTACCTTTTGGTTGTAAGCTGAAAACATGAAGCTATTCTGAGTGGATACAACCTGCCTTCCTCTGAAAACTAGTCATAAATGTATGAGGCACTTACAGGAAAAGTAAGGGTGAAAGTTTCTGAAATACAGAGAATAAAAATAAAGAGAGTGAGGGCCCTTAACACTATAGAAATAGACTTAGACAGTCATGTAGTGCCTTACATGGGAAGTTTCAAATTCATGTCTTAGTCAAAGCAAAAACAATCTGTGAAGGGATGGAACACCAGAAAAGTGTTGTCCCAAGATGTTAATCTAATGGGAGAAAAACAACAACCCAAGCAAGCAAACAAAAACGATGAAAGTGGAAACAAAGACAGAACATTTGAATCGTCCAAAGGAAACAACAGCACTAGGAGAGACAGCTGTAGCTGCCCAGTTTTAGCTTCCACAGGGTTGGCCTTGCACAGGGGCGAACCTGCACACTGATGAGCTTGCCTACCACGGGGCTCTTAACAGGGTGCACGGAGATCACCTGTCAAGTCCTTAATTCCATACGCTCCAGGGTCTGAATTTCAGAGAAGCAAAATTCAGGAGCCTCTTAGTAAGTCAGGTTCGGAACTTTTGAAAGCAGGGAGTATGGCTGTGAAATAAATTGTCCTGAGACCAATTCTGAAATTTAATAATGGAGAAAATAAAGAAAACTAATGGCAAAATCTTGAGGAAAAAATATTTTTATTGAGATGCAAAGGGAAATTATACAGCAAAGGAAATATGGATGACCTGAACTAGGAGGAAGGAAAAGCAGCAAAAGAAATTCAAGATGTTTTGCCAAAGCTGCCAATGAAATGAAGATGGAGAGGAAGCAGAGCAACACCCCACATTCTCTGTTTAAAAAAGTGAGTAAAACAGTTGGAATTACATACAATATTCAATTTTAATTTATTTTCTAAGTATTTCTTGACTTGAACTTGTCTTGTTCGGAACTATAAGTTGCTAGGATTCTAAAAGATCAGTAAGACCTTTTCCCAAACAATTTTAATGAACACTTTCAAACATACATCATAGTTGAAAGTTTGATGGTCAAGATCCATATACCTGCTACCTAGATTCTATTGCTAAGATTTTATTTACTTGAGATATATCTGTATATATGTATTGTACTCTATCTACCTTTCAGTACATTTCAAAGTTAATTGCAGACATAAACACATTCCTTCTTAAATAATTAATGATGCATATTGCTAACTACAGTTCAATATTTACAATTTTAATGTACAATTTTCATGCAATGCAATATATAATTATTAAGTGTATATTAACTAATTATTGACAAATGCTTATGTGTGGGTAACCCAAATAGTTATCAAAATATGAAATGAGATTATCACCTCTAATTCACAGAATTTTTCCATAATTTCCATTCCCCTAATTTTTTCACCATGTATAAGTTTCTTCTGTTTTAGAATTTCATATAAATGGAGTTACATAGAATGTGCTCTTTTGTGAAAGTTTTCATTTACCCAGAAAAGTGGTTTTGAGAGTCATCTATGTTGAATGCATTAGTAATTTTATTCATGAATAGTATTCAATTAAAAATGTCAGAGTTTATCCATTTTCCCATTGAAAGTTACCAAGGCTGTTGCCAATATTGAGCTATAGTGAGTAAAGCTGCTGTACATATTCTTGTACTAATCTTTTATGAATATATTTTATTTGTCCTGAGTAAATATCTAGGAGTAAAGATTTTCATATATCTTTGTCATTATCCTTTGTCAGATATGTGTTTTACAAATAGTTTTCTCTCTTTCTGGCTTGTTGTTCATTTTCTTTATGGTATCTTTTTGATGAGTAACAATTTTTAATTTTGACAAAAATTAATTTACCAGGATTTTTTTTTTCTTTTAAGGCTGTCACTTTTAGTGACCTGTTTAAAAAAGATTTACTTGCCCCAAATTATGAAAATATTCTAAATTTTCCATCAAAAGCTTTACAGTTTTACCTCTTACATTTAGTCGATGTACCTTCTTCAATATGGTGTCAAGTGCAGCTTAATCTCCTATATCAGAATCCAGAGATTTCACCATAATTTGTTTTAAAAATACCCTTTGCCATAAGGTTACTTTAGTACCATTCCCCAAATCAGTTACCATGTAAGAAGCTGCAGTTCTGAGATACCTATTCTGTTTCTTTGGCTTCTCTACTCCTATTCCACTACCACACTCTCTAGATAAGTGTAACTTTATTGTAAGTCTTGAAGTCAGGTAGTATAAAACCTCCAACTTCATTTATATTTTTCAAGGTGACTGGGATATTCTGTGTTTCTAAGTTCAACACAAATTTTAATACAGTTTTGTCTGTGTGTAACTCTCCTAGAAAAACCCCCTAGAATGATGGGAGAACTGAAAATTTAACAAAATTGTGCCTTTCAATTTATTTATCTATATCTTCCTTAATTTCTCTCCACAAGATTTTCTAGTTTTTAATGTAAAAGTTTCACAAATTATTTTGTAGCATTTATTCCTAAGTGTTTGTGATTTTGTCCTATTAAAAATTGATTGTTTCAATTTTTCAATTGCTTAATACTAGAACATAAAATAGAATTTAGTACTGCATTATTAGTCGTGTATTCCACAACCTTAGTAATCATCAGTGTTACTACTTCATTAATTCTTTAGGATTTTCTACATAAAAACAAGGTCATTTACAACTGAGTCTTGTTTTATTTCATCCTTCCTATCTTTATCCATTTATTTATTCATTCATTTATTTTTGCTTTAGCGCAGTGTGTAATACATGTACATGATGTACTAGCTTACTACCAAGTACCAGTAAAATGATGACTAGCTTACTAGCAAGAGAAGACAGCTTTGCTGTGTTAACCTTAAAGGAAAAGTGTTCAATATTTAACAAGTATGAGTTAGCTGTAGGACTTTTAGAAATGCCCTGTGTCAAATAGAGAAATGTCTAATCTTCGGGAGTCTTTAGCATATTTAGTATTGAATTTTTAACAAACGCTATGTCTAAAACTATTATGATCATGAGGGTTTTAAAAATAATTTTAAGATAGTGAAAAACATTGATTTGTAAATTTTAAATAAATTTTGCATTATGGAGATAAACTTCTTGATCACAATGTATTATTACATTATATTATAAGTATTGGCAGATTTGGTTACCTAACTTACTAATTTGTGCCTACTTTTTAAGAGATATTATTCTTATGATGTCTTTGTTCAGTCATGGCATTAGCATTTTTCTGTCCTCATAAAATACGTTGGGCTTTCTTCTTTTTATGATTTTTAAAAGTACTTTTAGGTAATTTGATTTCATCTTAAAATATTAAAATTTTGAGTTAAATTGTCAGAAACCAGAGTTTATAGTGTAAAAAAGATTTTGATACAAGTTCAATTTGCTTAATAGTTTCAACTATTCAGATTTTTGTTTCATTTTGATTTGGGTTTAAGTTGAATTTTTCAAAAATATATTATCTATATAATTTCTTGGCACAAAGTGATTTAAGTTATAAACCTTTAAATATTATTCCTGATATTGGCAATTTATGTTCTATTTTTAATTAATTAATTTTATTGGTACATTTTAGATATACATAATGATCACATTCATCATAGGAAATTTGTACCTGTACATGATATATCTTTAATCTTCTTTTTTCCCATTCCCCTCCTCTTTCTTCAACCCCTATTCTTCTTATTTACAAAAGCTTTGCTTCCATTTTTTTCCTTCTTTTCTCTTTTTTCTTATTCCTTCCTTCTCCGCCTCCACCCCCTGCCATTTCCTACTTCCCCTTCCTGTCTGAAAATTTTCTTCCTATTTCACAGTATTTGTTATGCATTTGTTACACACTTTTGGTTCCTCACACCAAAGAAATCATGCAATATTTGAACATGTGTGTTGATTTATTTCACTTAGTATGATCTCAAGGTGCATCCATTTGCCTAGAAATGTCTCGTTTACCCTTCTTTATGGTAGAGTAGTGCTCCATTGTATATAAAAAAGAAAAAACATCATCTTTCATCTTTATTCATCAGTTGATAGGCATTTGGGCTGCTTCCATGATTTAACTATTACAAATTGTGCTGCTATAAATCTGTGTGCACATATCTCTGTGGTATGATGCTTTTATTTCTATCAGGAAGATACCAAGAAGGGTAATAGCTGTGTCAAATGGAATCTCTAGTTTTAGTTTTTTGAAGAATCTCCACACTGATTTCCAAGGTGATTGCACAAGTCTACACTCCCACCAACAGTGGAGAAAGGTTCCTTTTTCCCCACAGCTCCACCAGCATTTGTTATTGGTTGATTTTTTGAAAATAGCTGTTCTTTCTGGGGTGAGATGGAATCTCAGTATTGTTTTATTTTGCAGCTCTCAAATGACCAGTGATGTTGAATATTTTTTCATATATTTATTTGCCATTTGTACCTCTTCATATGAAGTGTCTATTCATCTCATTTACCCATTTTTGGATTGGGTCCCTAAATTTAGGGGATCTAAGTTGTTTGAATTCTTTATATAGTCTAGATATTAGTCCTTTGAGGAATTGCTGGCAAAGTTTTTTTCCCCTCTGTAGGTTGTCTCTTCACTCTGTTGGTAATTTCTTTTGCTGTGCAAAAGCATTTTAATGAGATCTGAGTTGTTGATTCTTTGTAATATTTTCTTTGCGCTCAGAGTATTGTTCATAAAGTCTTTGACACACCTATGTCTTCAAGAGTTCTATCTATTCTATCTTCCAGCAAATTTAGTGTTTCTGTTTTAATATTTAGATCTTTGATTTTGATTTTAGTTTAGTGCATGGTGAGAGATATGGGTCTAATTTTAATCTTCAGTATCTAGAAAACCAGCTTTTCCAGCACCATTTATTAAAGAGGGTATCTTTCTTCCAGTGAAGGTATTTGGCCCCTTTGTCAAAGACAAGATGACTGAGTATTTGGAGGTTTTTTGTTTTTTGGGTTTTTTTTAATCTTCTAATCTGTTCCAGTGATCCTTGGGCCTGGTTTTTGCCAGTACAATGCTGTTTTTATCACAGTAGATTTGTAGTATAATTTTAAGTCAGAGACTGTGATTGATGCCCCCTGCCTTGCCTTTGTTGCCCAGAATTGCTTTTGCTATTGTAGGTCTCTTGTCGTTCCAAATGAACTTCAGGATTATTTTCTCTAATTCTGTGAGGTATGCTATTGGTATGTAGATCAGGATTGCATTAAATCTGCATAACAATTTTGGGAGTATGGCCATTTTCACTGTTTTGATTCTTCCTACCCAAGAGTAAGGGATATCTTTTCATGTTCTGATAACTTGATCAATTTAACTAGAGGTTTACCACTTTTGTAGATTCTTCCAATGAACCAATGTTTTTGTTTCTATTGTTTTTATTTCATTTTTATATCTTCTTACACTTACTCTTTTGTTCTTTCCATTTACTTCACATTTACTATAATCTTTCCAGATTAAGTTTGAAACTATTGTTATTGACCTTTCTCTTTTTTTCTACAATGAGAATTGAAATACATAGATTTTCTTCACAGCTTTGCTGTAGCTGCAGCACACAAATTTTGAAATGTTGTGTTGTCATTATTTGATTCAATCTTTTTCTAATTTCTCTATGATTTCTTCTTTCATTCTTTGACCTATGGGTTTTTTTGTAATTGTCAAGTATTTCTCAATATTATGTCACTTAATTTTCAAATATGATACTCTAGATATCTTATTGATTTCTAGTTTAATTCCACTGTAGACATATAAAATTCTATGGTTTAAATCCTTTGAAATTTATTGACATTTATTATACAGTGCTACCTTGGTTCATGAACTTAATTTTCTCCATGATTCTGGTTGCAAACTGAAATGGATGAGAACCAAATCACATTTCCCCATAAGGTCAACAATGAACCTTAGCTACTGAATTTGCTTTTATTCTCATTCAATTCGGTTTGTGACCAGAATTGTGAAAATAATTAAGTGTAATTAATTAAAGTAATTAAGAATTTAAAATAATTAAATTCTTAAAATAATTAAGATACTACAAATTAGAATATGCCCATCTCAGTGAACACAACATAGACACTGGAAAAGAATGTACATTCTGCAAGTGTGGAATAGAGCATTCTATGAATATCAATTACCACCAAGGGAGTTGATAGTGTTCTTCTCATTTTCTATGTTTACTTTATTGCGGGGGGGGGTCTTATATCACTTGCTAGGATTTGGGTGTTAAAATCTCCAGGTAGTATTGTGAATTTGTTCATTTTTCCACTTAATTTTGTTTCTTATAATTTGAAGCTCATTTATTGGTTGCATAAACATTTATAATTGTTACATATTCCAGGTAAATTGACTCCTTTATCATGATGAAATGACTTACCCTTTGCCTGGCAACACTCTTTGTTCTGAAATCTACTTTATCTGATACTAACGTAGTCATTTCCACCTGCCTGTGCTGATTGTTTTGTGATATATTTCCATACTTTCATTCCATCTTTGTCTTCATTTGGTCACACTGGAAGCATAAATCTCCACACCAAGAAAGCTTTAGACTGTTTAAAGTGATTTACCCAAATCAGGTCAAACTTTGTCTTTAGAAAAGTATATTTTAGCTGGGGATTTAGCTCAGTGGCTCCACCGCCTGCCTGGCAAGTGCAAGGTCCCGAGTTCGATCTCTGGTACAAGGAAGGAAGGAAGGAAGGAAGGAAGGAAGGAAGGAAGGAAGGAAGGAAAGAAAGAGAGAAAGAAATAAAAGTATATTTTAAGAGCAACTTTAAGAGTAAATCCTCTGTTTAGCAGCAGATATGTTCAAGATCTAGCACTTTATGATGTAAAAGGACTCTGCATCTGTTTAGATCCTGGAATCAAAGGAGTAGAAATTTTTGTGTTGGGAACTGAAATATAAAAATTACTCTTACCATGTTCTGTGATAACATAGGTCCCACATAATTTACCAAGCAGATACTAATAGGTGAGGCTAATAAATCAGCATGTATTTTTGACATTAAAAAGAGGTAGTAAACGTATTTCCCTGAAATTTAGCAGGAAAAGAACATAATTTCACTTCAAAATCAGTTCAATATACAAGTAAGTGCTAGTTAAGAATACCTAATTATACTTTTGAAATTATATTCAACCAATAGCATTTGCTCTAAAGAAATATCAAATTTAAAACAATAGTGCTTACTTATATTGTATTTAATGCAAACACTTTTAATATGAATAATTTTGCTTTCAAAGTGTGGAAATATGATAATATAGAGGTCAGTATGGCATGAACACGTCCACCTTGAACTCAGAAAAGACGTGGAACAGGAGCTCAGTACAATCACTGCTTTCTAATGCTGTGTCATTATTGGAGACAGCATTAGTAAAGTGAACCATAGTTCACAAAACAACCATCAACAAGAGGGACAATGTTCTGAGAGTAAGAGTTACTATGTGCTAACAGTTTACTCCAATTGTCATTTTTTCGCTTTATTTTTCTTATAAAAAATAAAATTTCATAACAAAATGAGAGATTAACAATAGGTAATATACCATATATCATAATCTTAAAAGTAGTTACTCAGAGTACAAGATATGGACAAGAAAGATTCTTACAAAGAAGAAACAGACACTTTGCAAAGCAGCCTTATTGTGTAGATTCCACCATGCTGAGCTTCCTTCATTCTGAGCTTGTATAGATTGTTCACAGGACATGGGGAGTTGGTGATGGAGCTAAAAATCATATTCACTCTGTTTTTCAAAAGTCACTGTGGGCGGGGGATTTAGCTCAGTGGTTATGCCGCCTGCCTTGCAAGAGGAAGGACCTGAGTTCAATCCAGAGTACCAAAAACAACAACAAAAACAACAACAAAAAAGTCATTGTAACCGTATGTATGTTAGTATGCTTGAGTTGAAAACTCTGAATTATGGTATGTAGTTATGAATTATTCTTTTTAAAGTATTTAAATATCTGAACATGAGAAGAAATAAATAATAATTGATTCACGAGGAAATATTTAGGCTAAAAATGCAACGCTTGCTTCTGAGTGTGGTAAAAAACACCAATGTGAAAAGATGGTTTTTCTGAACAAAATCTAGCCAAACAGTTCATTAATTTGCTCATTCCTTTCAGTCAGATATTGCCCATGTCCATTCATAATTGGAAATGCATTTTTCATTTTTAATAATGATATATTTAAATTGTAAAATAATTATTACATATACAGTTAATAAAACAATGCTGGACATAATATGTATACTCACTATCTTAGCTATGATTATTGAAAGTAATAGTCATACCTATGACTATAGGAAGCACCAGAGCTGTATTCAGAGAGATTATGAGAAAAGCATATAAGGCAGAGGAAATGAAGGGAGCAACTTCTAATTGCAGATCACCCTACTGTGTGATCCAATATGTATCATCAGCACAACAAACTCAGGGCAATAACATTCATATCTTCAGAGGCCTGTGTTGCTCTGCGGTGAACTCCAGCCACCTGCCCTTTCTCAGCTCTCAAATCATGGACACCATCAGGCTATGATTGGTCCAGTGACCAACTCACAGCAGCTTGTGGCCATCATGGCTCTACACCTATTTCCTCTCTGTCTTTCAGTGAGAGTCAAATTGACTTCTAGATTCTGCGTTTTTGTTTTGTTTTATTCTTTGGTTATTGGAAATTTGTAAGTTTCATCTTTTTTACTCCATTTTGGGTGGTAGCAAAGATTCAAACACCTACAAAAACTAATTGACATTTAAAAATAGCAATCAGCAAGAGATGACCAACAGCTGTTTCTTGTGGAATTATGATTGTTCTCTGCATCTCCACTCTCCTGCTTTTTATACAACTATGCTTTTTCCACTTTTATATATTGAATTTATCAGTCAGCACAAGTGAACTTTTTGTTTATAACTCCCCAGGTGGAAAGCAACATTTTAGCAGTTATTATAACCAGGAAACTTACATGTTTTATCTAATTTACACAGATCGTCACATGGAAAGAAAACTAAGAAACCAGATATCAAAAACCTACATAGTGCCAAATTCAGTTAGAAAGAATAATAATTGCTATTGAAGCCCAGATCTGTTTGATTCCAGAGCCCATAACCTTTCCTTTTTTTGTTTTTTTGTTTTGTTTTTTTGTACTGGGGATGAAACTTGGGTCCTTGAGCTTGCGCAGCAGGCGGCAAAACCACTGAGCTAAATCCCCAGCTTGCAACCTTTCCAAAAGCAGGTGGAAGTAACTGACATTTTTAAGTATTTATTGGCCCTCAAGCTCTGCAATGAGAGAGGGAAGAGTGTCTCACATAACCCTTGCCCACCCCTCACCAAGCTAGAAATATAGCTGAGGACCCTTCCCCTGTCACAGAATAATAAACCACAGAAATGTGTATTCACCTTACACAAACCAAATATCACAGATGAACACTTAATTCTTTCACATTTTAAGTACTTTACTCATAATACTACTAAAACCGACATTTGTTATATTTTTTGTGCAATATATTCTTTTCTAAAATGTTGAATAGTTTCCCATACAACTGGTAAAATAAAGGTTAAAAATGGTGTCGATTTAAAGTATTTGCACCTCCCACCCACAAGGATTTTTATCTACCTTATTTCATGAGTATTAAAATTATGTAAGATTGCCTATTTCATTATGACTAAGTACTGAATGGACGTTAATGGCCCTGGGAGGGAATATGATGGGGATTTCCCTGAATTATCCAGCTGTTTTATACTTCAATTTCTTCATGTCCATAATGGTCTGTTTGAAGTTTTGTATAGTTTTTAAATCCTTTTCACTATTGTTTCCATATGAATAGTATAGATTTCATGTCCTCCTCTATTATAGCATTATATTGTGAAAAACTATCTATTACCATGTCACACTTTTCCATTTGATTGCAGCCCCTTTAGGAATAAGCATAAGTGCAATTTCACGCTCATATTAAGAATACTGATTTGGAACTGAACTAAAGAGTCTTCTTAACTTTTCCTTAAGCATAAAATGGAGCTTAAAATCTAAGATTGTTCACAGAATGTAATAAGTGTGGCTTGTCAACGGAACCATTGACTGGTGGAATGCAAATGTACTTGCATTATAGGCTTGAAAGTCAGACTAATTGCCACTAATTAACTCAGACAAGATATATACTTTACCTTGTATGTTCTTCCATGGTCATTTTTAAATTTCTACCATTTTCTGGGAATGTGCTATGTACTGGGATAGAGGAAAAAGCAAGGTAAACCTTGTCTCTTCTTCCACCGGGCTTTCCAGAGGGCAGACAAGGTCTGCTGGGTAGGATCGATGATTTTGTGACTATAATAAGTGTGAAAATGACCAGGGCCATGCTACAGGGCCATGCACTTACCTGGAATGGACTACAAGACTTCTCAGAGAAAGATGTCAAGATATGAGACATGAATTGGGGTGATAGTCGAAGCCAGGTGGACCAGAGAGAGGGATCAGTAAAAACCACAGGACAGAGAGAAGAAGAATGATTTCATAGGCTGACAATTAAGGATTTCTTTCTTTTCTTACTTCAGTAGCACTGCTAAGAAATTGACATTATAGTAGCCCCATCTCTAACAAGAAACGCTGGCTCCTTCTGGAGAACTTTACAGTAGAGACTTCACCATTTTGTTGGGCATTACAACCAGAAACTTCAATTTGAATCATGAACTCATTTGATCTTTGGAAAGGGGGAAATAAAAACAGAAGTGCAATACTGGGAGGAAGGGAGAAAGAGCACCTTATACACAGCAAAACATTTAACTTTTACCTTATCCTTGTGAAGAAACTGTGGCACAAAGGAGCTAAACAACTAGTCCATGTAGCTAGCCTCACACATTCCAATTGTCCCCACAAAGTTCTCGTCCAATGGACCTGTATTAGTGTCTCCCAAAAGGGACAGCTTAGTGCTTCATACTGTGGCCCATTGTGTTGTTGCTTGGTTATAGCTGTAAGGGAAGTAAAGGTATAATTATCCATGCCCATTTAAGCGAGATTCTTTAAATGTGAATGCTTAGTTATCATTTATGTTATACTCCTACCTTAAAACATGTTTTGAACAGAAATTCTACCAAACAGTTTGATAAATAACAAAACCATTATTTCACTGAGTCAGCTCTAAGAACAGGGAGTTAATTTTACTGGTACCACTGTTGTTATTAATAACAGCAAGCGCTTACATTGTGCTGGAAAATATTCTTGGTACAAAAATGAAATATTGATTTCAACTTAGTCAAAACAACAATCCCATGGAGTAAATATTATTATGCCTACTCTACAGATAAATAAATTGCAACTCAAAATAAGAAGTAACTAGTTAAAAGTCATATATCTAGGAAAAGCCAAGCATGGATGTAAAACCAGGTATATTCCACTCTTTCCTGTCTGCAGCCCTTCCTCCTGTACTTTCTTCAGCCCTCAATTTCACACCAGCTGCAACCCCCTGACATGGCTCATGTATAGGAGAATACTCCAATATAGTCTTCTAGAAAGTCATATTACTCCCCACCCCAGGAGGAAATTTCCAGACCCACAAAGTTTAGCAAGAAGCATCCAACCTTAAAGAGTAACTCCACTTAATGACAGCTGCTAATTATTGCTTCTAGGGTTTTTTTTCTCTCTTTGTCTTCTGGATAAAAGAAACAAGGTCAAAGTTTTAAAGAAATTTTGGTGATCTGCCAGTGGAACAAACTTAAGACAATGCAAATCCAGTGACCCAAGAAAGGCCTTATGGAGCAATTCAGATAAAATGCATGTCATGGGGCTTTTGCAAAGGCTGACTTCTGAAAGAAGAGACACTTGGTGGCTCTCATTTACTCATTCATTCACTCAAACAGCACTTGTGTACAGGGTTCATGGGAGGAGAGTTAACATTTGTTCATTCCTATCACAAGTATTTGCTGAGCATTTACCATTGCTGGCTGAATCTAGGACCTGGCATAAAGCAATTAAGAAGATGAACAAGTTCCCCACTGTCATGGTGCTAACATTAGAGTGAAAGAAAGACAATCAGACCATTAGATAATACAACAAAACTTATAAGATGGTGATAAAATGGAGGAATTAGAAGCAGGTAATGTAAAAATGAGTATGATGAGACTACTGTAGGAAGGGCATTCATGGAAAGCTGGAAAGAGCCAGGCATGCAAATATGGGAAGAAGAGCCTGTGTGATGGAGAAGTTTTTATTTTTTTTTAAGACAATATAACCTGGGTGTGATGCAGGTAGTATTATGCAATGAGGTCAGAATATAGGTAGAGCTGTGAAGTAGAAACTGTACTTTTTCATAACCCATTTTAGGAATCTGCTCTTACTCTCTGTGCAAGTAAAGTCCTGAAAAAAGATCTGGGGCTGGTGCTGTGGAAGTGTTGGCACCATTGGCAGCATGGCACTGATACAGAGAGAAGGTCCGAGGACAAAGGATGGGTAGTCAACCTTCAGAGATAGCAGAGGAGACCAGCAGGAGAGGCAGCGAGGCAAGAGGAAAATCAGCAGTGGAGATGCCAGTGAAGCCAAGGGAAGGGCGTATTCATTTCAAAGAGATGTCAGCCACTTCAAAGGCAACTGAGGGGAAGGGGCTGGAACACAAAGGAACTATTGGGAATGAGTGATAAGCTCTGCATGGACAGTCACTGGAGGTGGTGCAGGTGGAAGCTGGATCAGAACACACAACATGAAGTGTGATAGAGGAAACTCGGAAGCTATAGAAAATCTGTGTTGAGAAATTTTCTCCTGGAAGGAAAGGAACACCTCAAGATAGATCTGAAAGAAAATGAGATAGGAGAAACTTCTCAAAATCAAAGAAACTATAGAGTGTGCTTTTATTTTGGTAGTTTGATAGAGATTATCAAGAAGAGAGGGGGAATAGTTCAGGAATAAAGACTTTGAAGCAAAGAGAAGAGATTGCTTTAAGAGCACCATAGAGGCACTACTAACCTTTCCCAGTGCCTGCTCCATGTCCACCATTCTACAAAATTAAAACCTCTGTGCCACAATATGTGGGAGACACTATTATTGACGTCTTAGAATTAAAGGAATCAGAACACTAAGATGCTATGGTTATGACTAACTCTCCCAGCTATGGATTCTAGATGCCCTTATCACACAAGACATTGAATTTCTACTCTGTGCAGGAATGTTAACCCCACAGGACTTACAAAGACCTGATCCCTGCCAAATCTTACACTTCACACACATAGACCAAACTTGCTCCCAGAACAGCAAAAACTCACCCTCATAGACTGTGTCATGTTTTTATGGAGCATGCAGCTTCTAAACAGCCTTTTCCCTCTGTAGTAAAAGCATCTCCCTATCTTTCTTACATTTTGTTAGTTTCTACTCATCCCTCAAGAGAGTTCAAGTCTCCTCCTCTACCCTGACATCAGTGATTGTTGTCTATCCTTTAGGTCCTTGTTCTTGGTTCTAACAGCTTAAAGTCTCTTGCTATACTGTGGTTGAAAGTTTACATCCCCGTGTCCTCAAATAAACTGGAAAATCTATGATCAGGAAGCTTGTGCCTACCACAGGACTTGAACAAAAACCGAACACTTGTAAATACTTGTGAAAGTGTGAAAGGAAAGATAAATTCTTAGCATCGTGAGTGACATATTTTTACTTCTTAAGTGATGCAAGTATTTGAGAAAACAACTGATCACATTATTGCTGTAAGTAAAGATTTCCACTACTTTAATCTCATTTATTTTGGTATCAAGGGTTCAATTCTCTCTAGGGCAAGAAATTGAACAAAAGGAGAATAGGAGACTCCTTAGGAAAAGTGATGTGCTCAGAGACTTCCAGCCCATGTGCAGTATGTACTGATATCCATGTCCCCTGTAGAATACTGGTCACGCTACCCCATCCTGTGGTCTAAAATAATATAAAATAAATAAACAACTGCTATTAACTGTCAGCCACAAGGATGACCATCATTTTTTAATTTTAAAAGAAAATAATTTACCTTCAGCTGAAATTTGATCATTTCAAAATATAAAAGGAAATTAGGTAAATTGCTGAGTCGATTATAGTAACAAAAATGTATTTGCCTGTATATTCCCTTGCCAATCTTAAAACACTTTCATGTCCCTATGCCTAAGTATATTTAAATTAAATACCATGTAAGCAAAAGTAAAGGAATATGAGTTCTAATCTTCATTAGAACTTAATGGCCATTAACAACATATGAGCCACACATCAAATGCTACTGATTCTGTTTTACAGACGTGAGAGGAAAGAGACCGAGGTTGTCACACACAACTAGAGCAAACATTTCTGACCTTGGAACAGAGCCTTCTTCAACACCCAGGGACATTTTTCACATGCACAGAGGAAAGTCATTGGCAAAACTATCACAGGTGAAAGTTAGCAATGTAATGAACTAGAATTCAAATGAAAGTTGCCCTTAAATAAAACAAAGCCAAGAGCAGTTGCTCATGCCTGTAATCCCAGAAAATGGAACCCTGAGGCAGAAGAATCACTTGAAGTCAGAAGTTCAAATTGAGCCTGGGCAACATAGTGAGATCACGTCTGAAGATGGGAGAGGGAGAGTCATAAAATATATATTGTAGGTTCCTTAGAGTTTGAAATTATATGGGGGATCTGCAAAGGAAATATTGAAAGGTTAAACAAAGGCCACTGTTCATGAAAGCAGAAACATCCACTGGAGTTAACACAATTGTGCCATCTTCAACAAGAAAAGTATGGGCTGTCTCATATTACTTCTAAGTCCATATACCTATATTTTCACCATTAATGCATTACAGTCTCAGATTCAAAGACAGGAACCCAAGGAGTCCAACAACCTTTATATCTCAGAATCAATTAGGTATGAGCTGTGCTTTTAAAATATAACACTTCATATTAAGAAGCTTAAGGGGTGAATAACAAGCTCATAAAATGTTAATAACCATAATAACTGTAGCTTCAGTAACACCTTTAACAGTGTGGAACTGTCAGGTGACCAGAGACAGTAAAATGCCCTTGGGAGTGTACTGGGCATTGGGAAGGCTTGAGTGGACTGAAGAGGGACGCTCTAATTCCCATGTCCCACCTGCATCACCTTGAACTTCATTGCATCTGGGCTCTGGCTTGGTGCCAGAAATGTCCCTATTTTTCCTAAAGAAATAGATGGAGTTGTTCAGTATAGGAGCAATGAGCTAGAAGTCAAAGCATCAAGCCATGGAGATTTCCTGCCACTAGCCCATTAGGGGGCTTTCAGAGGCTGGCCTCTCTGTCTCAGTCTCCATATTGTGGGAAAAAAATTAAAAGCATTCTTTATCCACCTATATTGAACTCTGTTAGTTAACTGTTACCCCTATTCAGTGAGCATCATCCACATCTTTTAGCTAAGACCACATAAGAAAGATCCAGAATACACTGCTGCTGGCTTTCTAGGCTCAACCCCGGTGTTCTGTGAGACTTAAGTTCCTCATCGAGGCAGAAGCAAGATCTTCAGCTACAAAGTCTGGGGAAATACCTTTTAAGAAAATAATGGCATGTTTGTGTACTTCATTAATTAATGTCAAGTAACTTGTTAACTTTATAGGCAACTTGCTTGACTCTTTGCAAGAGACTCAATTTCAGCATCAATTCTCAAAATTCAAATTATGACTCTAAAACAATATGTATGGCTGGCCCTATGCTATTTTAAGTAGAAATATTACAAATTTCATGTGATAGAATGAAAACTAGATTTTGTGTTTTGAAATTATGACAAAGAAATTCATTTTGCCGCCTGATTTCTGGCTTAGATACAGTAAATAAAGCCTAAATCTGGTCAAGTTGAAACTGTGGGTAAAGTAAACAGCTTCACTCAGAAACTGCCATCTTTCTTTTCCTCAGAAAGCCATCATGCTTGCCAGCCATGGTAGCACACACCTGTGATCCCAGTCCTCTGGGATACTGAGGCAGGATGACTGAAAGTTTCCATCCCAGCCTGGACAACTAAGCAATTTAGTGAGACCTTGTCTCAAAAACAAAAAAAGGCTGGTGCAAAGGTCCTGGGTTCATCCCCCAGTGCTGAAAGTAGATAGAGAATAGGTAGACAGACAGAAAGACAGACAGACAAAGGAGAATGGGAAGTGGCTCAACGTGAAGACCTTGGGTTGGATCCCACCAAAAGAAAACCTACTACATACCTGGCATATTTATCCAAAGAGGCATACATTGAGAAGACTTCCCTAACTCTCTGGGTTACCTGATTTCTCCCTTTGTCATTCTGCTTCAGTAACATGAGATGTATGTTATTGTTGGTAAGCTTTCTGGTGGAAAACATGAAAGGCAGTGTAAAGCTGGGCTAGGAACATTGGCTCTGCAATTTGAGTCTGCACTGGAAAACTAGTTAACTAATAGTCCCAAGCCCTTTACCAGGTGACTGTGACTGTGCCTCACTTTCCTTTAGTGACTTTGCTATCTGGGACAATAAAAGCACCAACTTTTTATGTTTGTAGTTAAGATTAAATGAGTTAATCTACATATTTAAAGCAGTGTCTCATACAATGAAGGTACTTAGATGTGATTTATTGTTGTATGAAAAGAATGGGCATTGGAGCCTAATACAATTGGATTTAAATCCCAGCTCTACTTTTACTAGCTGTGTATGCAACCTGCTCTGAGCCTTAATTTCCCTATTTATAAACTGGAGTATCTATTACTTTTCTTGAGGGTCATCATAAGATTAATGTGTAGTATAAGAAAGCTACTTACTGCCTGAAAAGAATATATATATGCAATGGTGGTAGGTTGGCAGGGGTAATGATGGTGTTGGTAGGGTGGGAATGGGGATGGTGACTCTGGCTTTAGTGATAGTTCTGCTGGTCTTGCTGGCCCTGGAAGCGGTATTGGTGGCAGTCCACAAGGGGTGGGAGTGGCAGTAGTGTCAGTGGTGGTCACAAGAACAATATGATTATATATCTGTCTGCCAGCATAGACTCTAAGCTCATCCAGGACAATGATTCTGTCTCATTTTGGTGTCCTCTATTAACAATGATGAATAGGCACAAGTATGAATCACATTAAAGACTTCTTTCCACTTGATGAGTAGCTGGAAGGAGTAGACGTGGATCATTAGCAGATCCGACCCTATATTATGGATATCCTGCAGGCAGTGGCATTAGGACTCTATGGTAGCCAAAGGGGAGTTTGAAACCAGACCTAATTCTAGTCTTCACAAAGGTCAAGGGTGTTTAATCTCATTCATTTCATTCAGGTTAAATTGCAGAAAAAGCAGCAAGAGTATTCCATAGGAATCAATTCAAAAGAAGCTTCCATGAATTGATAAGGAATGTAGGGAACACTTAGACATTAACATGTGGAAATACTTTAAGGAGAACATCAGGTATGATCCCTCCAAGGGTTTATACTCTGTTTTGCACAGAATAATATACATGAAATTCTTTGATCAAGATGTCCACAGAAAAAAATTCTCAAAGGACCAGTTGATAGATTTTTAATTATTAATAATTATTTTTTTCTTTGGTACTGGGGATTGAACTCAGAGGACGGAACTGCTGAGCCAAACCCCCAGGGCCAATAATTAATATTCTTACAAAGTTATCAAGCCCAGATATATGGGCTGGCTTTTGGAGCCAAATCTCAATCTCAATTTTATCTGGTACCTGATGAGGCATAAATATATAGCAGTGGTAAATCACTCAGAAATAGAGATGGCAGTAGCAGTGAATAGGATATTGGCTCAGAAACTTCCCTTTTAGCTCATACCATCGCAGCATGGTGTGCTAGGAACACATAATGCCTAACTCTTGCCTACCACTCTGTATTGATAGGACCATGTAGCTCCCCCTAAAATTCCACCCAACCTCACTTTGTGCTAGCTCTCCTATATGCCCCCTACTCTAACTAGACCTGGCTGGACCTGGAATTCTAGAATTGCACAGGATTGGGAAAGATTAGACAATATCACAATTTTGCCAAAATAAAAACAGGCTATTACCTAATTCTGACAGATGCAGAGGCATGTCAACAGCTAAAACAAATAGAAAACTCTCAAATTACGCTTTTAAATCTAAAGCATTTCCCTTTCCAGTAAGGAAGGCAAAACCCTTGGCTGCTCCTGCTTACTACTTTTTGTCAAAGGTAACAGCCTGAAAAATGATGGTAACAGATTATGAGTATGCACGCCCTAGTATTTACTTCAAATACATGAGCAGGAATATGATGTGGACCATGAATCTTTTGTATAAAATGCTCTCAAGATATTACCAATAGAAGTGGGTGTGTGTTTACAATCTGTACAGAAGTTTTTGAACAGAAGATAGTAGGATGTTTGAAAATCTTAATATTAGTCGTAGTGAACCTTTCAAAAGATATAATATTAACTCTCCAATGAAAAATTATAATTTTACATTATGCATGCTTTTAGAAATTCTCTTTTAGGAGAATTATTTCAGTTTAATTATTCTTCTCAATCAACTTCAATCCTTCACAAAATAACATCACATGACTTTAAATATATACCCTTCCAACTCATGATTGATGAGATTTTGGTCTAGACCATGAATCAACAAACTGTGGCCCACTATGGCCCATATCAGGCCTACCACTTGCTTTTTATAAATAAACTTTTATTAGCACATAGGAATATTCATTTGGTTACACATTATTTATGCAGTAGCTTTATAGCTGCTACAGAATCAAAGTTAAATCATTTGAAACAGAATAATATGCCCAGCAAAGCCTAAATTTTGTAATATCTGGCCATTCACAGAATGAGCTTGTCAATGTCTGGTCTAAATCAACAGTTTTCAACATTGACTGCATATCAGAATTTCATGGAGACCTTTTAAAATTGCTGGCAGTGAAGTCCCATCATTAAACAATTAAAATGGTAGCTATAAGGTCAGGGTTTCAGTGTTTTTAAGTTCCTTGTCTCACTCCAATGCGCAAATGAGGTTGAGAACTAGTGCCCCAGGGATCCTCATATATTGCCAGAATGGGAAGTACTGGTCTAGTAGAGAGTCTCTCTCACCTTTAGTTTCCTATCTACCAAATGGGATTCAGAGAAATGGGATACAGAATATCTGCCAATAAGGCTATTATAGGTATTCTACCTATACTATGTCCCATCCTTTTCCCCTCCTCTTCTGTAAGATCATATTGGTGATACAGATTAACAGGTTTCATTTTGGCAGATCTGTACATACACATAATATACTTTAATCATTTCACCTCCTCACCTCATTTCCCCACCTTCTTCCCTTGTTTCACGCTTTGGGAGGTTCAATGTGTGTAAGTATTTTGACCATATCCATGCCGTCTATTTCTTGTTCTTTCAGATACATAGCTTCCTCTTCCCTATACTTTTTTCTCATAACTTTAAATTTTTTTCATTGTACTGGAGAGTAATGCCCCTAATAAGTATTGATAGACTTTAACACCATACTTCAACACCTGATATAAACTCTTTCTCTTAAATGAGGGCTTTCCCAAGGCTTTGCTCTAAATTCTATCTAGGCGGTCCCTGTAACAACACTGACTGTGTTGAAGAAGGTGATGCAGATGGGGACGGCAAAAGTGCTTCCAGGAGGCAGAAGGCAATGAATATTCAAAAAGACACTCTCATATGTAAATCAGAAGACTCTTATGTAACAATAAATGTGATTCTACCTCACAAAGATTTCTTTATGAGCTATATTTCTATCTTTAGATTATGGACCAGCTAAATCAGTGGATCTCCAGAATAAGACATGGAGGGATACCATCCAGAATCGTAAATGAAGCAGCAGTCTGCAACAGAGAAAATGCAACACCTGCACACACACACACACACACACCCCATAGGAATCAGAAGAGCTGAGCTCAAGTCCCAGTTCTGCAACTTCTCATCTCCATGACCCCAATCTTGTCAGCTCATGTGTCTGGGCTTCTCATTTCTAAAAGTAACCGAATTTGATCACAAAGTTTCTGAGAGCCCAACTGGATGAGTCTGTGACCTCAATTTCTTCTAATAATCCATCATGTCATCATTCACTACAGAAATATCTTCTGATCACCCTTTTTACTGGACTTCTCCCTTTTTCCACCTCTCTCCCCTTTCTCTCTCACATACACTCTCATTGAGTTTTTTGTATTATGCACAGTTGATTATGCAATATATTCAATCCTTCATTTGGCAAGTACTCATGTGATAAGTAGTTTGAGCTTCTTCAATGAGCTCAGTATTGTTTTAGGTACTGAGGACTGCAGTATGCACAAGACAAGATTCCTTGCCTTATAGACATTACATTTTCTGGATAATGCAAATCACTAAAATAATGGCTCAAAATTTTCACCAAGTTATTTGACTGTCTTTGTAGAAATTTGGTACTATTATACTATGTTTGTGTTTCAAGTAATGGAATGAAGTCTGATTAGGGGCATTAGAGCCTGTCCAAGACCGATCCCAAAAATTAACTTTTAAATTTGGTCTTTTGATTCCATATCACATACATGCTCCACAAGGCTCATTAATTTTCCCTTATTGATACATATTACTGCCTCCATACTGATAACTTTAACCAATTAAGTGTTATAGTATTATACATAGTGGGGTATTTTCTCATACATCAAAAACTTGATTCTTCAGCTTGCCTCTGATGCCTTGGCAAAAAACAGTGCTAGGGAAGGGGAATGAGGATAGATATGAATTTATTGGAAAAGAAAATAGGAACAAAAGCACAGACTCAAACAAGCTGAAACTTATTTGTCCTGGTCCCATCTCTGACCTCATATATTCTATACTTCAATTACACTGCATTGCTTGTGTGGCAGGTTGTCTTGTCCAACTATCTGCTCTTTCAGCACCATGACAATATTCTATGCAAAGATAGAGCTTGTGCCACCGGCCCCCCCCACCCCGTATTTTGTGGGCTTTAGTACATTTATCATCTAATAGATTATGACTGAAGTGATGCCACATAATTTTGGGGACCTTGTCTCTCTTGGTTCCTCTACCCTCCCAGCCTAGAAAGTCTTGATCATTTTTAAGTATCACTTTATCTGGAAAGCCCTACCATTTTCCAAGTTTGGGTTTAGTCTTCTCGTCTGGGAATCCCTTCATATATTTAGTGTAGAATGTTATCATACTGTGTTTTCTGGTTGCCCTCACTATGCTGAGACCACCTTGAAATTTGGAGCCCTGTCTTGATTGTATCTCCTGGAGCTAACACAGTACCTGGAAGAGGTGAAGACTTCATAAATAGCTGCCAAGTTCATGAATCATGCAAGCACAAAATGAGCAGACACAGTTCAGCAGCAAGTCATGTGGAGACTTTGGGATTTTAGTTTTTGCTAAGCTTAGCATTTAGTTAGAAGTGAAACCATATCATAACATCTCTAAAGCTGACTCAGGCTCCATTAACAAAAGTTTGGTGTAAATAATAACAAAGATAATAATCCTGTTCTATAAGTTCCTGTACTGAATATACCTAAAATATTGCTCATTTTATGATACTACCTTTGAACCTATGCTCTCTTTTTATCCCCTTTTAAAGACAAAAAAACTATCTAGAACAATAGTTGAAAGAAGAAGGGATATTTTGCCTGGAGAAAACCCATGGTGGGTTGGACTGCACCTTCCAATCACCAGACAGTTGTCCTGAGGAGGAAAGGGAAAGCTTCTGCTATGTGATTACAATGTAATGCCCATGACAGATAAGATAACTGGAATATATGATCTTTGGGGAACTAAACTATGAATGTGTGACTTAAAAGACTAATGGGCTCCCATCTTCAGTGAAATCTCAGAAAACTTTCAAATTAAAAAAAAATGTTGTGTGTGTTGAGGATGGTAGAGTGTTGGGTTTACTTTTCAAATCAATTAAGGATTATTTTGAGAGTGAAAATCTATGTGGAGGCAGAAAATGGCTCTATGATGCAGAAATGAGCTTGGTTTCTGTACCACAGGAAGATGGACAAGAGAAGTGTCCCGGTGTGTTCTTGAGAACTTCCATAGACTGAATTTTACCAGTTCCTGAACATCAGCCCTTGGCAGGGTTCTACCTGGCTGAAAAACATGTATGCTCAGTGCATTAAGTCATCATCTATTATCCCTCATTATGCTCCACGTAAAATGTCTGCTTATTCAAAAGTAATTAGGCTCACTATGCAGATCGATTATCATTAAACCTGCATTTGCTATAACACTGGCTTTGATACAACACTCATTACTAGAGAAGCCATCAGATCTTTTAAGTTAATGGAATGAAGAGGTGAGGAAACTTGTGTTCTCAGGTGCCTGCTCTAGCTTAGGTACTGCAATTGATACCAACTCTCAAGATCTTAGCTATTGCTGTGTGCACTTTTTCAGCTGAGGAAATGAAGCAGTGAAATCACACTTCTATGACACACAGCTAGTGCAGGCTGGAGCTGCATCTGGACTCTAGGACATCCTGACTTGGTAGCCTGCATTTTTCCCTGATGCTTATTGTGAACATACTGCACTGCATTGTGAGAAATACAAACTGCACACTGTGGGGAGAAGGAGAGGAGAAAATGCAGGTGTGTAAATAATGCAACCCCCAACAGGAAGTTTTAAAATGAGAGAAGAGAACCCATAGAGTAATTCAAGGGAAGGAAGTTTTGCTACCATGAAGGGAAGATTTCCAAAGGGAAAACGTCTTGAGAGGTTGAAGGTGTTTTGAACAGAAATGTGACTGAAGAGAAGAAACCTCAGTAACCCCAGACATTCACCAGAGCCTACGGTCTAGGCTTCTTTCCTCCAGAGGACACCTTGTATTCATCATGTGGCCATGCGTCCTGGGCCCAAAGGGAACCCTGGCTTAGAACAGGACTCCAGACAACTGATTTTCCTTGTCTCCTGACTTAGGTATTAGAACCAGAGTCACATTTTACAAATTTGTTAAAATATATATTACGTAGTATTGACATAAACCATATGTAAGTATAAAACACATACACAATGAAAATATATGCAATGAAATATATAATTATATATATAGTGACTAGTGAAACAAACACTACTCTCTTTAAAAAATAAAATACTAAAAGGTGAAAAATTAGTATAATCTGAAGAGAAACCAGAGTATAAGAAATAAAATAGTAGCGATGCAGTTAACACCTTATGTTTCTCTCCCTGATGGCATGCCTCCTCTCCTTCACAGAGGAAAATACTATCCTGTATTTGGTGTTGCTAGTTTTCAAATATTAACAATTGCTGTGTATGTGTTGTATATGTAGGAACTGTGTATATTTATTGTTATTGTAATTGGGGAGTGATATTTTACTGTTATAATTCTTTACTGTTGGTATTTAAGAATGAAATAGATTTTTACATATTGATCAGATATCTAAAAATCTTACTGTCTTTTTTTCTAATAATTTTTAGATGTTCTTATGTTTTACATAAAAAATTGTGTGAGTTTATAAACACATAGCTTCATACCATAATATTGTACTGTAACTGTTTTTTAATTTACATTTGTAAGCATTATTGATATCAATATCGCTGTCAACCCTTTTTACTTCACTGTATTGCTAGCGTGTGTAATATTACATTGAATAAATATACAATAATTACTATTATTTTTAAAGTCATTTAAATTGTTTATAGCTTTTCTACCCTTCATTTTTTATTATTGTAGTGGGGGTTTTTTTGAAGCACAGATGAGGTTATATTAAGTTATGAGGTTGTTTCAGCGTGGAACACTCTTAAATGTGACTTAATACTCAACAGTGACAGTTTCTCAACATAGGATGTATAGCTCAGCACTAAGTTGCTGTAAGTTCTTATTACTTTCATTTTCACCAACACTTGATATTATCAGACTTTTTAATTTTGAGCACTTATACACATGTCATATTATATCTCAAAGTAAATTTTAATTTGCCTTTTTCTGTGTACCTTCGAGATTGAGCATGGTTTTATTTTTTTGATGTGTCTCCTAAGAATTGCTTGTTCATATTTTTTGCTGCACATTGTTGAGATGTTTGGCTATTCAATTGCTTTAGTAAATTTTACATTTTAGGTAGTTGTTATTTGGTTTCCAATGTTCTCTTTTCATAGTTGTTTTTTGTTTTGTTTTAAATAAATCCAAGCAAATTTTATCAATTCCTGCTTTCTGGTGTTTGCAGGTTGTGTCTACTTATGAACTCTTTCAAACACTGGAATCAAAAAGATAATCTGTCATTTCTCTGAGATGTATAGTTTACTTTCTTCATTTGAATTTTTAATTTGTCTCCAGTTGACTCTATAGTGTAAATGATATGGGTGTCCAATTTCATTGTTTTCTGTATGCATGACCAGTTAAAGGACAACATTCATTGACCTGTCCGTTCTGGGGTTTTTTGTTTTGTTTTGTTTTGTTTTATTTTGTTTTGTTTGGTACCAGGGATTGAACTTGGGTTCCCGCACTTGCGAGGCAGGTGCTGGAACCACTGAGCTAAATCCCCAGCCCTGTCCATTCTTAATTATATACAGCAGTGTGCCATTTCTGACATATATAAAGTCTTTGAGTTCATGTGCCTCTTTTTGGAATCTTTTTTATTCTATTGATATGTTTTTCCTTTGGCAATTCTACATTCTCTGTTATTTTTATTATGTGTCTTGATATAGTTGGGTAAGTCTGCTCGCTTTGCTTTACTTCTTCAGGATTGTCATTGCTCTTCTCAGTCTTATAAATCAAATACATTTTGAAACTTTCTTAGCCATGTTCTACATACAGAATATTTTTAGATTTTCATGGAAATTACACTTAATATATACATCAAGCTTGAAAATAATTCAAAGCAGTATTATAAACATTTCTTTTATCCATGAATATGTATATTTTTCCATTTATTAGGTCATCTTTTATAATTTTTTCTTGTTCTTTATTTTTCTTTTATTATTTTCAATAAGATTTTAAAATATTTTCAAAGTTGATGAACTTGTTAAAAATATAGGTTCCATATTTGCACACACACATATATGTGTTTGTGTTTTTGTGTATGTGTGCATATATTACTATGAGAAATGTTATTTTGTTTTATCATAAATTACTTGTTCCTTGTATACATAAATGCAGTTTTGAAAATATATTGATCATGTAGTCACACATTTTACTCTTTTATTCTAATAAATTTTCTGTGGATCTCATTTTCCCTAAAAATTATATTATCTGCAGATAATAACAATTTTGTTTGCTATTTTATTATTCTTAAACTCTATTTTTTATGTTTCTTATTGCTCGGTTAGGATATATAATGCTTTCTTAAACAGAAATTGTGGTTGTTGGCACCCTTATATCACTTCTAAGTTTTAAGGAGACTATTTCCAGTATTTGACAATTAAATATGATGTTCCCAGGTTTTCAGATTATATCTTTTATCCAGTTAAGAAAGTTCCATATTATTTCTTATTTCCTTAATTAAATCATGAATAATGGATCTACTTGAGCTTCTTTTTAATATTTTAATTTGGTTGACCGTATTAATATTATTTTCTCATGTCATAAAATTCTCATTTCACTAGAATAAACACAACTTCTTTATGTGCCTTATCTCTTTGGTGAACATTACTACATCCATTTTATTAATAGCTTATTGTATCACTCACCTTTCCCATCACTGACAAAAATATGACATCTACAATTTAAAGGAAGAGAGATTTATTTTTGGAACACTCCATGATGGGCTAGCTCCAAGGCAGAAATTACATGGTGGAAGGACATGGTGGAGGAAAGCTAGTGACTCCACCGAGGCCAGGAAGCAGAAAGAGAGAAGGGAAAAACCGAAAACAAGCTTGCACCTCTCCAGACCATGCTCCCAGTGAACCACCCTTCCAAACAGGTCCCACCTCCTAACACCATTCAGCAATACAATCACCATCCAAATGCCCCACCTCTGATCTGAGCGTAAGACCTTTAGGGGAACATTTTAGGATCTAAACTATAATACCCATTTATGAATTTTGTTTTTCTTTTGTTTACATCTGCTAAAGGACAATGATCTGTAAATTCTCTATGATGTTGGATTATTTATGAAAATATTTCCATGAAATGAATAAATGACCTTCTGCGCTGTTCTCTGAAATATTTTGTTTAATATTAGAAGTATTTATAAATGTTCAGAAAATTCATCTGTAAAAAATACCTAAGCCTGGTGTTTTGTTGCTGAATAGATATCAAACTATTAATCAAGTGTATTTAATTGTAATATGACTTGTTTCCATTTCCTATTTTATCTGAAAAAAATTTAGTTTCTTGGCCTTGAGTTCTTTAAAATCACTATCATCTTTGTCTTTAGTGTCTTTCATTATGTAGTATTTTTCATTCTACATATTGTTCATGACTTCTTTTTTATTAATAACTTTGTGTAGAAGTTTATTTTATTAATCTAGCCACTGCTTGGTTTTATTGATCCTTTTTTTCGTTTTCTATTTCATTAACAATCACTTTTATTCTACTTTTTATTTTTAAGTTTTAAATATCTTATTTAACTCATTTACTATCAGTTTTTCTTTTGTTCTAATTTAAGAATGCAAGGTTATGTTTTTTTTTCAAAATGACATGTTAAATGAGTCTTAGAAGTCTTGATGCACAAAATTTTTATTAGCATTGAATTCAAGAATTTAAAATTTTCTATTCATTTTTAGTGCAACTTTTAAAAATTGTAATATTTTGGTTATAATTTGTTATTAATTCTGAATTTAATTTTATTATATTCAGAATAGTTGAACTACATAATAACTTTTTTTAAACTGTTAAAATTGACACTAATTGATGACCTAATAGATGAAGAATTTTTGGAAATAGTTATTCATATTTTATATCCTAGTTTTACCTCTGTATGTTATCATTAAATTACACAGTTTATCTTCCACAATCAATATGTCCTCATATTTATAAACAAGTATATTAGTTAACTTTCTATTATTTCTTGCAAGTCATACAAGTAAAGACACCTAAGGTTAAAATACACATTGCCAAAAAGAAAAACATTGCCAAGAAAAATGAGATAAGTGTATTTGAATTAGAGGGAATATTTTGGTACTAATGTCAATAGGTCTGAAACTTTAATTTTTTAATTTAAACATTCACCATACATTTGACCATCTCTCATTGATCAAAATTTTATGGCAATTTCTATCCAATAAAAAATGATATTATGCCCTTATTCACCTTATTCACCAGATCTGGCATCATGTGACTTCTGGTTCTTCCTCAAAGTCAAAATGGCCATGAAAGTAAATGTTTTGAATTGACTCTGTTTATCAAGGCATCCATGACAGTGCAACTAAAGAGAAGTTTCAGAACTGCTTCATAAGTGGCAAGAACTATGAGATAAATGTGCTCAAAGTGACAGGAAGTCTTTTGAGGAGGATTAATGGCAGTGGGTCTTTTATTGAAACAAACTTTTTAAAATTTAAGTGTTCACCATATTTTTGATCATACTCTGTATCTCTCTCGAATTGTTCACCTTCTACTTCAAGTGCATTCTTTATGTTTTTCTAGATAGAGCCTATTGTTGGTCACTGTTCTTTTTTATTTTAAAAATCATTATTTACCTCTCAGTTTTTAAAAGAAAGCTGTGGTGATTAGACAATTCTAGGTTAATTGCTTTTTTCTCACATCTAACACATCCTCCTGTCTTCTTGGATTCAGTTTTATTGTTTAGAGTAATGTCTGACTCTTTTTTTCTTATTGTTTATTTTCTCTCCTTCTGGGTACTTTTAAGTTTTTTCTCTTAGATTTTTATGTCCTTCGTTTTTTTCTATGGCATATTCAAATTGACTTAGGACCCTTTTTTATAACTTTGAACATTTACTTTTGATCAACTGTGGACCATTCACAAGTGTAAAATAATCCTATATTACCTCTCCAAAATTCTCTTTATTCTCCACTCTAGGCCTACAGGTAGTTTCCACTGATCATTCAACTCAGACATTTTCAATTTCGTGATGATGGGAAAGGGATACACTTTCATTAGAACAACCATTCTGTCTTTCATTTTCATTACACTGTTCAAAAATTGCATGAGCTATTCAATAGTGTATTATATAGTCAGATTTTTGTTAGATGATTTTGCCTAAGCATAACCTAATATAAATCCGTGCGCATGTTTAATGTAGGCTAGTAAAGATATGATATTCAGTAGGCTATGTGCATTAATTGGATTATTGACTTACAGATATTTCCATCTTACAATGGGTTTATCAGGATACAACTCCATTATAAGTCATGTAGCATCTATATTTTTAATCAAATGTTACCCTTTTCCACTTTATTTTCCATCTGTACTAACTTTTATGTCTTTATTTTTGTTTCTCTGTACTGTCTTCTGTATAACTTTCTCAGAACATCTTCCAATTTACTACTACTCTCTTTGTCTAAGTCTATTCCACATTTCACTCCCAAATACAAAGGGTGTAGTTTTGTTCATTTTTGAGAAATAATATTTTCTTAAGTTCTTGTGATTTTTACCTCTGGAAGTTCCATATGTGTGGTTCATTTCAAAAGCTTTCAGTTATTTCTTAAAATATTCCAGTCGCATATTTTTGCTTCCAGGATTACTTGAAAAATCTTAAATGTTGTTATATCATGTATAATAGGCCCAAAATATGAAGTCTCTGGTATCTAATTTGCACTTACTACCAGGAACCCTAAGGCACCATCAACTTAAGATCACTTTTTGTGCATTTTATGCTTGAGAATTCAAACTCCAAAATAGTTTGAAGTATGGCATGTAATCGCAGATTTTCACTGAGACATTTTTATCTACCCCAAGAGCTAATTACAATATACAAATATCCTTGTAGCTCTTTCCTCTACCACTCAAAACCTCCGTTTAACATGAATGCAGCCTTTGAGTGTCTCTGCTGTATGTGGGAGTTGCTGATCACCTTAGGTGATAAGTAGGTCCTCTCATGTACAACTACGTTATCACCCACCGTTGATCCTCTTGTTCTTCATATTTTACTATACTAACATGTATTAGTTATGTAGTGTCCATCATCCCTTCTGGAATGTAATACATCATAGGAAGGCTACCTCTATTATTTTTATGAATTTATTTAGTCTTCTTTGCTATCTCTTTTTTTAAAAATTTTATTGATACATTTTAGGTATACAATATTATGACATTCATCATTGGAGATTTGCACCTTTACATAATCTCTCTTGGTTCTTATTTTTTTCCCCTTTCCCTGCCCTCCCTTCAACCCCTCCATCCCTCCCTATTTACAAAGACTTTGTTTCCAGTTTTTCATTTTCTCATATTTATTCCATTCCCCTCTTTCCTTTCCCCTACCCCTCCCTCTTCCTCTTCCCCGTTGCCCCGTTTCTTCCTATTTCACACTATCCATTATACCTTTTAGTCCTGATTTACACTTTCAGCCTCTCACACCGGAGAAACTATTTGGTATTTACACGTGTGTCCTATCTATGTCATGGAAGAGTATCGCCTCACGTATCTACTCAACAAATGAATAAACACAGGACAAAAGAAAGGCTGAGACAAGAATCATTAAATAGCACATCCCTACCCTTAACTGTTTATAAATTATATAAAGTAACTTAAATAACAGTAGTCTAAAGGGGGTTTTTTTTGCCCTGTGATAATGTAATCAGTTTTTATGTTTGTTTTTGCTTTCTTGTTTGTTTTCCCACATGGGGTATGGAACCCAGAGTCTCACACATGCTTGGAAAGTGCTCTACCACTGAGATACACCCCCAGTTCTTGTAATAGATTTCTTAAGCCTTATGATAGTGATCAAAATATTAACCTTCTTCTACAAGTCAATATCTTTCTTCAAATAATTAAAATTAATAAATTTAAAGTCTATAGGTAGATACTTATGGATAGAGTTTTGTCTCTTGTTATATTAAAGTTGTTTATTGAACTCAACTTTAATTTTATACTGTCACTATACTATTGAATAATTAATAATGGAAAGCATGATAATAACATGGTATTTAATTCAGTCCTTAAACCAGGATCATGTAATCATTTTTGTTAGTACCTGTTCATAAGGAAATTGAGCCTCGAAGAAGTTTGGCTAATTGCCCAAGGTGATAGAAAATGACTATGGTGAGATTGGATCAAAATCTTCTCTATTTTAGATTAGGATTTAACCCCTTACCTTGATGTTAGCAGACTCTGAAATTTGCTGTGCTCTGCAACAAAGGCAAAATATGGGAGAACAAGAAGTGGTAACCAATGCCTGAGAACCCCTGTCCCTTTCATGCATGCAAATTCTCATAAACTCCGGCAAGTGAAAGGGTACTGAACCTTTGTCTTGCTCTAGCTCTAGTTCTCTCCTTGCTCTCCTTTATATGACTGCATAGTTAAACTCACTAGGAGAGTGGGAAGAGAAGAAGAAAATAGATGTGCAACTTAGTAAGGTCTGTCTATCACATTTCCCAAATTGTCCTGAAAAATGAAGGAGGAAGCCAGAGGGAATAGTTTGCTTTGTATGTTGATTGCATTGAATGTAAATATAACAGGAGATAAGACAGAAAACATAAACCATATTCACAGATGAAGAAATTGAAACCCAGGACCTTGGTAGCAGTGTTACAGTCATATACTTTGAAAGTGGTAGACTTAGACTCAAGTGCTTGTATCACTTCATAATAACATCTGGTATCGTATTATGGATATCTTCTACACTAATAAAAGTGAAAACATGAACAAAGAAGTTTTATCTTCTCTTTAGAGAAGGTCAGAAGAAAAAGACTTTCCTGGCCCTCATGATATCCACCAGCATAAATTGATTGTGCCTGCACATGTACAACACTGTGCATGGTCCTAATAGGGATGAGGTCATCTCCTGAACTCTCACTGACTTTGTTTCTGCCTCAATGGCATCACTGAATAGTGTGATACTGTGATTTATGAGAAAGACTTACCTTTGTGCCAGACTCTACATTTCACAAAAGACTTTCAAGAATGATGTCATTTGATCTAATTTATGAGCATGCACTTTCTGTTCCACCAGACAGTTGTTGCTTGTGAACCATGTCTTGTTAAGGCTGGCTGTCCCAAGTCCTAACTGAATAAAGGACATTGTATGCAGCAGGTACTATAAAGGGTGAGGTAGTTTTTTCCCTAGTTTGCTTATGTTCCAGAAACAGAAAATGTTCAGGAAATATTAAACGTGCCTCCTCCCAATGCAATGATGACTCTTCTCTACCTGAATTTAGGTTTACACACAGTACCCTATTAACCATTTCTTACTCTACTTGGGGAAAATCAATGGCACTAGTGCCAACTAAGTCATACCCACTACTTGAGCATGGAATGGTGAATCTGCATCTTATCCAGGTTCTTCCACAGAGTTGGCTAGGGCCCCTGTCCCCACTTCCTTAGCTCTCCCTTAGGCTATGATGGGTGTCAGGATTCTCATAAACAGTCTGTATTTTGGCTCCAGTGGCCTTGGAGCAGTGTTTGTATGATCCATAGTGTCAGGGATCTTAGGCTTTCCATCCAATTAGACATCCCAGACCTAACCATTGAGTTAGAATTCATTATAAGCTGAATAATTGTGCCCACTTCTCCAAAATTGCTGCTTAAACTCAAACTTTCTTAACTCAGAATGTGACTGTATTTGTAAATAAGTCTTTTAAAGAGGTATTTAAATTAAAATCAGTTTTTATAATCAAGCCCTACACCAGTCTAACTCATGTTCTTATAAAAAACGGCCATCAATATACAGAAAGAGCAAGGGTGTGTGTGCCCAGAGAAAGAGCCACATTCTCAGAAGACAGCCATCTCCACACCAGGAAGGAAAGCCGCAGGAGAACTCAAACCTGCTAAGATCTTAATCTTGGACTTCTATCTTCCAGAGCAACGAGGAACATACTTCTGTGGTGTTTCTGGTAAACTCATATACAAGGCAAATACATAGCATTCAGGAGACAAGCTCAGGTATAGTTTTCAATAATCTAAGTAGATCCAATTTCAAAATTCTCAGAGGTATAATTTTCTCTAATCCTTCCCAGGTATCTTCCATAAGAGCAAAGAGGTGGAAAGCATACACTGTATGATATAAAATGTAATGCAAGAACTATGAAAGAACCATGACAAAGAGAATGAAAGGAATGGGTGTGTCAGGGAAGACACCCTGGTGGAGGGACTTGAGCTGGATCTTGATTGACATAAGACATTTGCAGGAAAGCATGCAGGTCATATTGAGTAAGGTGAGGCAGGATGAATCTTTTATCTTTCAACATTTAGTGAATGAATAGAAGACATTAAGTGCTTTATACTTAAAATAACAAAAGAAAAATGAATGGCTATGAGAATGAGGATTCCTTCAACTACTAAGAACATATTATTTACCTGGCATTATGCTGGGAAGCATACAAATAAAATAAGAAAGTCATTACCTATGAAAAATGCATAACCAAGCAAGACACATAAATAAACAGTAATTAGGCAACATGAAAAGTATTTGCCAAGTGCTAGAGAAAAATAAAGAGTTTGGGATGCATCACCTACAAAGAGAGACGCAAACAATTCCATGGCCAAAGATTAGACTTTTTTATAGACTTTGGAAAAACACATCCTAGACAGAAGGAACATGACAGGGTCCAGGTTCCAAAACCCAGATTTGTGCAGGGGAGAAGTGAATAAAATCTGATGATGAAGTTCTTTTAGAATATTTTCTTTCTAGCTTCCTTATTTCCCACTTAGTTAACTAATATTTATTCAATTGGCAATTTAGTTTGCCAAAGATTATTCAACCAGAAAATTCATTAAATTATTATGAGGACAACACAAATGAATGCTATCTCAGTGTTCTGTTTAAAAAGGGGTCTGAAGTTTCACTTACGCCTTTAAAAAATAATTACCCAGGGGCTGGGGATTTAGTTCAGTGGTGCCACCAACTACCCAGCAAGCACAAGGTCCTGAGTTCAATCTAGGTACCAAAAACAAAAACAAAAACAAAATGAAACAACAAATATCTGGAAACTTACTTAGAAACACTGCATGTAATAAGCATTTAATTCATCATTTCACCAGTGTTAAGGTACTTTCCTGAGAACCAGTTCTGCCTTTTGCTTGATTCCAGCTGCTCCTTGGAAAGCTGTGTGCTCAGGAGACCTGAGAATTAATGAGATATTCCATAAGGATGTTTGTGGGGCCTCGTGTTTGGGTTAACCAATCTCTTAGTTGATGGAAGAAAAACTAAGACATATGTGCTAATCCTCCGGGAAATTCTACTGGGCTTTTAACTGCTCAGGAAGCATTTTTGGTGCCAGGTGTGTTCAATTTGTTGCAGGCCAATGCATCTGAGGGAGGGTAGGTGTCCATGGAGAGAATGTTTTGACAGACTGTTTACTGCCACTTGGGCTATCCCTGCACACTGCTTGGGAGCAGCTGGTACAGAGGCCCAGCTTTCTTCCATCCTCTCCATCCTCCTAGATCATTAGCAAGGTTGGCCCAGACCATGTGGCAAAAGTAATGAAGTCTGTGGTGCCTGTGGCTTCCGGTGGCCCTGCCTTTTTCTTCCTGCCACCTCCAAACCCACGCGTAAAGAATAAAGCCCAAAGGAAGCAAGGAAGTTGGGTGGATGAATTCCAAATGTAGTTGAGCAGTTAGAATTTGGCATACTTAGTACCTTGATATCTCAGACTATTTTTTATTTTTTTAAATACTGGAAATTATATCCTTATTTTGAATCAAAATTCATTCACTGCTTCCATATTTATTGAACACCAATTTTTTCTATGTTTCAGAAAATGTAGACGGTGTGATGGAATTATTTAGCCCAAGATGATAAGAACATAGATCCTTTATTCCTCCTTTCTAATGTGGTGATTTGTCCCCTTTTTGGGTCATTTATATTAATTATATCCTTTACCATCTTCATTTGTGTTCCTTGAGGAATTACTTCAATCAGAGGGCTAGAGTGATTCTTTTACTGTCCCATATTCACTCTGCATTCCTACTGTGCTTGTCACACACAAATACTCCATCAGCAACTGCCCCTCCATGCTTCTGACCTCGCATTCTCCTCTTATACAGACCAGCTTGATTTCATCTCTTGATACCTTTTGGTGCCCTCTACCACATGCCTTTCTTGTTTATTCCCTCTGTCAATTCCTTCTTTCTCTATGCTTTTGGTGTACTGTCCTCTATGTACAGGACTATGACATGCTCACCTTTTACTATTAACATGAACCCAGCTGACTGATATACTAGGGCTCAGTCAGTCTCCACTGACTTAATATATAGTGCTCTCTCGGATCAAGACAGGCCCTAGGAGATCCATTAATGGAACTACCATTGAACACATACCTATGCTCTGCCATGGGTCCTAGCAGTTGGTCTTCCAACTTTGTGTCTTTCTCTTTCTAATATTAATCATCCTCCAATAGCCAGATTCTCAGCACTCTAGCATTCTCTTCTCTTTCCCTCCTCTTGCCTTGAGCAGGAAACTAGAACTGGCTTTGCTCAAGCACACTGGAGTCACAGGCCTGTGAGCCTCCTGCAAACCCTGACTAGTCTTGCTAGTCTATTAATCATATGTCTTGCTAGCCTACTCATCATATGCTGTGTGATACAAAGAATTTTCTATCCAGTTTCCTATGCATACCATAGGAAGACTGGTAGGGTCCACTTGAGAACATACTAGAAACTTATCTGGTATTTCAATGGTACAGGACCCCTTTCAGCCTCATACAAGCATCTGAGTTCTCATCTGCCACCTAGTCTTCCTCAGCACTTGTTTGTTCATCTTCTATAGTAGTGTTGGTTTAGAGACTGAGTGCCCAAACTGTAACTCAAAACTCACTCATTGCAAAGTGCCAACACTGCAATTAAACCTGAATACTGAGGTTTTCGTTTAGAAAAAACAACTATGTCTGATGTTCGACCCCTAGGGTGACTTGGCTCCCATGCTGACAGGCTCTGTGTGTGCACTGCAGCACATGTGCCATAGGTTCGCCACCACTGTTCTATAGTGTTCAGCATAAAGCTGTGCTCCAAACTCACTAGGCTCATGGTTTTCCTTTCTTTTTTTCCTCCTTTTTGTTATCCTGCTGTTCACAAAAGTTTGCTTAAAAACTCAAAACCTTAGACTCTGATACATTATTATTTCTCAACAGTCACTGTTTGATTTCACTGCATATGGAACACTTGTTTCATGTGCTTCTCTAATGAGTAGGAGTTAAAAAAATAGGAAAACACATCATTTAATATGAAGACTATACTTACCACACAATAGCGTGAGTAAATACATTTAGCAATTACTAGTTTTCCTATAGAGGAGATCAATGTTGTTAATTTTCCTTCTCCAAGTACTCAAATTTTAGAGCAACTAATATCCAGCTCAGAGACTTAAGAAATGGTGATCAACAGATTAACGTTAGACTGAATATTTTGTCCAACCCTGAATTTTAAAACTTTTGTCTTTCAGTGCCTATAGGTAGTACCCATACTCCTCAGTTCACAAGGGCATCTAATACTCCCTGTTGGCACTTAAAAAACAACATTGCATTCCCAAAGGCATTTGAGCTCTAGTTTTATCTTCTTTTTTAAGGATCAGAGAGCAGTGGTGATTTCCTTAAGGTTACATAACTAGTTGTTTGCAACAGTGGTACTAGCAGGCAGGCTGAATGACTTTAGTCCAGAGCCCTTCTGCTCTAGCCAAGATCTCCCCCAAAGCACTTAGTAGATACAGTAGGGTGACCTAAATTTGAATTTTCTTAGTTTGTGGAAGGGGACAGCAGCATCACATTAAAACTCCATTGCAGCTGCCTAGATGGTGCTAGAGATCGTTACGTTAATTTAAAAAAGCCAAACACAAAAAGACAAGTATTGCAGGCTCTCACTCATATATGAAAGATAAGAGAGTTTATCTCATAGAAGTTAGGAACAGAATGGAGAGGCAGGGAGAATAGCATGGGGGAAGGATGGGGTGAGGTGGATCAATTGCTACTATGTTGGAGTTAGAGGGGAGCAAAAGGTTCTGGTGTGTTCTTGCATAGTTGGGTGACTACAGGTGACAATAATACAATATACCTTTCAAACTGCTCGATGAAAGGATTTTGAAAGTTTCATCACAAAGGAATGATAAACATTTAAGGAGATAAATGTGTTTAACCTGATTTAAACACAATGCCATAAATATAAGTATAAAATATTACACGGCACCTAATTAATATGTATAATTTCTATGTTTTTAATGTATCAGGTAAAATTTTCAAATGCTTCAGAGAATAACAGTGGATAGAAGAAATGTTAAACTAAATTTTACAGGCTCTTACCCAAATCTGCATTCATAGGACGAACATTGTACAGTAAGAGTCAGTGAAAGGTGAGCCAGTTATGCAGTAGCCCTTAGTAGAAGGGATCTCATGGGGACTCAAAAATTCATTTGTTGCCTAGTCATCATTTGGCACACTCTTCCTTATCCAATCTGTACATCTTTGTTCCACTGATTTACTCTGGGCATGAGACTGCTTAAAGGTAACTCATAGTATTTGTTACTATGCTGCACTGACTTCTATGCCAAGGATATTATCAGTGCTTCCAAAGCTATGCATCCTAGGATCCTGCAGTTCTCTGCAGAAAAGAAATGCACTCAAACTTTACTTGCCACCATAAAAATCTGATTGATTCCCATAGACCTCTAACTTCACCCTCTATCCCTGATAGGTCAGTTCCCTTCAGATATAGCCAAGGAACACTTGTGCTGTAATAAAGGGTCATGTATGGAAGAAAATATTTTTTATTTTCTTCTCTGAGCCCCATTTCTACCATCTCTATAATGAGACTGATGATGCTTCCCTCTCAGACCTATTGTACAGATTACCTGTGATACTAGATAGGAAAATCCAACAAGCTACAGAATGCTGTACAAATGTTAGATCTGCAGTTTCTAACTTTATAAAGCCTTCTGTTTTGTGCATCCACTGTTTATCAGCATATAATGCTTATTTTTTATGCTGTGAACCTATTTTTTTTAAAAAAGCAATGTCATTTGTTTGTTGAAAGCCTAACAAATCCATTCAGATTTGCAAAGGTCTTAGGTTATTAGATGTTTGATCACTATCACAAGTCATTTCCATGTTTACCTATTTTCAATTTAATGACAGGTGAATAGTTTGTACTATGCCCACATTGAGCATATGTCTTTTCTCAGAAATCATTTACTAGGGTTAGGCCACATTGCATTTAACTATAATGCACATCTAGCATTGACATGAGCAACACTTGAAGCTGCATATACTTGGGCTTTATTGTTTGGAAACTGCATGTTATGAAAGTACTGTAGTTAGGGTCATGAGACCTACTGTAGAGACTTATCTCACAAGCAAATTATTGTGTGACCTTGAGAAAGCTCTGTATATTTTTCAAGCTTCAGATTCTTCATGGGAACAATGACAATGACAGCATTACACTGTAGGGTTGTAATTAAGAATAAACAAGATACCCTTTGCAAACTACTTAATAAATTTTAGAATCCATTTGCACATTTCAAAAGTTGACATCTCATGTGAGTGATCCTTTTAAGATTTACTTATTTCCTCATTTTGACAAGAAAAATATTGTCCTCAGAAGTGAATAAGTCTGTAAAGCAATTAGCTGAGAAGCTACTCTTCTGAGTTGTATTAGTCTGTGTCCTCCAAGAAGCAGAGCCAAAGCCAGATTACGTACTCAGGAATTTTTAAGAGGAAACTACTGTGTTTAAGACAATAGAGAAGTTACCAGGGAAACTGGGAGAGCCAACAGATCACAAAGCAATTCTGTGGCCACACTCAAAGGAGCGAGGGAAAAGAGTTTGGATGGAAGCATTTTAGATTGCAGACTAAGTGAAATCTAGCAAAACCAAGAGGGTGCCCTCCAGCCAAAGTCAGTTCTGAGGGGTCCCAGTATCCCAGTAACTGGTCTCCCTTACTGGCCCCACCATCCCCAATTCCTGGCCTGGTGCAGTGGACAGAAGACATGGCCATGGAGCTAACACAATAGACTTCTGAGAACAGTAGCAAGGCCTTAGGCAGTCGCATCCTGCAGTTAGAGGTCCCAGGGTATGATGATCTGGCTGCCTTGAACATTTCCTTTCAAAGTTTACAGGAAATCCAGGCCTAATTCACTGTGGCTGTAGACATGATGTTTGTTTTGTTTTGTTTGTTTAATTTGTTTCAGGACTTGAAATTATTTTTCCTTTCAAGCAAGGTTTCTTTTTTTTTTCAAGCAAGGTTTCAACAACCCAAAGAATAAAAAAAAAAAAAAACCAAGGAACTAGTTCAGCAACACAATGGACTTTTTGATATTGACTTGGACCCAATATTGGGTTATGGAATCCACTGGGTTCTGATGTTTGGTAGTAGTATAGCCACTGGTTCATGGACATAACCATCAACTTTCGATCTCTGAACTGTCCCTGCCTGGCTGTGTGCCTTTGGTCAAGTTATCCAACTTCACAGAACTGCTTTCCTCTTTATAAAATGAGCATCATTATATCTATCACAAAGAATATCACAACTATAAATTATAGTTGATAAACAGGAAGTTACATGTCATAATTCAGTTAATTAATAAAAGTAGTAAATCAATTTTTAAGTGTTACTATTACTGTTTATGTGATCATCAGTCACACTATAAGCATGATTTAGTGAAATCACTATGAAGTACTAATAAAGTTCATATTTGTGCCTGACCCCAGCATAGTATTAGCACATGCCAGGGTTTTAATAGATACTAGCTTCTTTCTTCTTAATTTCCCAGACAATTTTTACTTCCTTCTATCAAAATTATATTTCTATTGGCAAACATTAGATAATTCTATCTTCCTGGTAGACATTTGCTCATTTTTTCTCTAGGCAATATTAATAGATGAATTCACTCAACATTTTATATTTTTTCTGTATAGTGGACATATATACATTTATGGGGTACAATATGATAATGCAGTATATATTACAGGTATGGTTCAGTTTAATTAGCATTACCACGTCCTTATCATTTATCTGTTCAGAGTATTCTAACTCCTCTCTTTTAATTCTTTATAAAATATATCACAGATCATTATATAATTCAGTCATACTACTGTACTCTGGAACACTAGAACTCAATTCTCCTATCCAGCTGTATTTTGCAGCTATTATCCCCTACCCTTCCTAGCCTGTAGTCATCACTCCTCTGCTATTCTTTGAGATCCACTTATTTAGCTTCCATGTATATATGAGAATGAGTGGTATTTATCTTTTCTGGATCTGGTTTAATTTAATATCATATTCCCCAAATTCAGTTTGAATCCCCAGCCCCACATCTCCTCATTTTTAAACTAATAATCCTATATTAAAAACAAAACAAGACTCTAGATTAAGCCAAAGAGATCACTGTTAGAAGTGATCTCATTCAGGGAGATACTAGAATGTCTTCTGATCTGGCCCTTGAAAGTTTTTGTAAATTGTTCCCAAATATTATTGTGGAAGGAATTCTACCTTCATATAATACTTCCAGGACCCCAGAGGAGTTACTTGAGAGCTGTAGGTGGCAAGAGGGCACGGGTGAATGGGAACAGCTTCACAGAATAGGTGATGTTTTATGTGATAGAGAAAGGCATTCACAGAAAAGAAAATCAAGGAGAAGAAGGTAGAAACTGAGGTCAAGGTGAGCCAGAGTAGGGCCTTGAATACCTTAAGTATTAGTTGCGGTTCGTAGGTTATCTAGCCCCAAACCTCATCATCTAGACTGGCTCAGAGAGAAAAGTTTGAGAATTCAGCTCTTTCTCTTTTGTATTGCTTTATTAAAAATAAAACACTTCAGATTTTGTGACTTACACAGTGTATTACTTTTGACAATGCCATTGATGAAGTCAGCATTTTTGTGTTGTGTCAGACAAGGTACTGGGAGAGTGAAAGGTATGAAATGGTTTTAGTCATGTGGCTAAGGGCTGATCTGACCACCAGCTAGGAGCTCACAAGGAGTCATCACCTACAGCCTGAGTTCACCTGGTCTTCTTCACCTCTCGGGTGCTTGGCCTTCCTCACAGCCTAGAAGCCTCACAGAATCCAGACCTTGTTCTAGTGACTGACTTCCCACAGAGGGCAAAAGTGAAAACTGTCAAATCTTTTTAAGATTTAATTAAACAGCCAGCAGAATGTCAGTTCTCCTTCATTCTTCTGGCAAAAGTACCCTGCAGTTAAATATCTTATGGTTAAAACACCCTGAGTTCAAGAGAACTGACTTTTCTGAAGCATCCATATTGAGAGGCTTGGTTTAATGGGAGCCATCAAAATAATAATCCACCATATTGAAAAACTTTCCCAACTCAAAATCAATGAACAAGGGGCATATCTTGGATTAGAGTCAGATCTACTAATTTTCTTTCAAGAATGTCACAATGCCTCAGATATGGAATATGATCTCACCTTCACCATGGGGCTTGAGTCCAAACAACTATGACCAGATAGTTTTATCCTAAGAGTCCAGGAGTTCAGCCATTGTTGTCTTTTCAGAGAAATTCCCTGACCTTCATAGTTAGGTGAGGGTATGAAAAGATTCTAGATAAATAGGGAAATTTCCAGGGACATCGACTCCACTTTAGATGCAAAGTGGCAAAAGAAAAAAAAAATCCTTAAAAATAGTTACCATCTTCCAGCCCAAGCTTCAGAGTTATTCAATTCAGAACTAGTGAACATGGCACTATTGATCTTTGAAAATGCAGGAATGATCAGTATCATAACTATAAATTACATTTATGAAGGCTTTTAAATAGCACACAATGATTACTTTTACTCTTGGAAGCCAGGAGAAGTGGCAGGGGCGTCAGTTTTATACAAGGTAATAGAACTACTTCTTTCACAGTTATCTGACCAAGACAGGAAGACAGATATTCATGGGCAAAATGGAAAATCTCATTTTGTTGACTTGGTAGCTTAGATGTGAAATCACTCTTCATTCAGTTTTCATCTTTCGGTAGGCTTTTTTTTTTTTTAATTTACCAAACTAGAAAGGATCCTTGCAAAGATATATTTGAGAATAGGAAATAAAACCATTAACCAAAGGAGTCACAGGTATTCAAATAAGTATTAATGCTGATAAAATATCTATGATCTAACAGACAGATGTTATGGCTTGTGTTTAGGTGTCCTCCCAAAGCCTCATGCAGTCATAGGTGGGGCTTTTTCAGAGGTGGCTGGATCTAGGGTGTGTGACACTGGAATTGATTCATGGTGCAATGCTAGTGTCAAGGCCACTAGGATTAAGGTGTGAGTGCTACCCATCGTAAGTAGCCTGGATAAGATAAAAGGGACAGAAAGATGCTATTAAGGCTGCTTGTTGCTTTTGCTAACTTCTGCTTGCCGTGAACTGTTTCTCCTCTGCAAGCCTTGTCAGCCATGCTGCTCTGCTTTAGAGCCAGCTGATTATGGGCTGAAACATCTACAAACTGTGAGCTAAATAAATATTTCCCCCTTTAACTTTGGGTATCAGGTATTTTGTCTCAGCAACAAGAGAAAAGTAACTAAGACAATAGACAATCCCTGAAAGCAGGTCCAATTGTCATTTTCCTGGTATGGAAAGTGAGGTCCTTAAAGAGAACTTTTGGCCTGGCACATGTTCATACCTAGTTGCTCAGACTTTAATGGCCAAGTTCCCTTCCCATAGTACATTGTCTCTTTCACCCAGTAATTTTTTTTTCATTTTCAAAATTTGAGAGCTAAAAAGTATTATAGTATGGTCTGAATATTTGTGTCCCCTCCAAAATTCATACTTTGAAATCCTAACCCTTAAAATGATGGTATTGAGATAGTGGTTTTGGGAAAATGGGTAGGTCATAAGGGTGGTACCCTCATGAATAGGATTAGTGCTCTTATACAAGAACTCAAAAAGCTCTTCTGCCCCTGACATCATGTAAAGATGTACCTACAAGTTGCCATCTATAAGGAATCAGTCTCCAAATCTGTACACCTTGATCTTAGACTGCCCACCCTCCCAAACTGTAAGAAACAAATTGTTTCTTATAAACCACTCCATTTATAGTGTTTTGTTATAGCTGCCAAAAAGCACTAAGACTGTGGATGAGAAAAATCAAAGAACCAGACATGAGAATCCAGGGTTTTAGTCTAAAGCCTGACACTGCATCATTGTGTAGGCTTGGACAAGCACTTCACTTTCCTAGGCCTCACATACCTCATTTGTAAAATAAAATTAAACTAAATGAGTGCTAAAGTCTTGTTCAGTTTAAAATTCTGATCGACTTCCCTGGCCAGTTCCAAGGATGCTGAATCTGTGGCGATTGTATTGGAACATTACACTTTAAAGGGAGCAAAAGAAAAAAAATGAAGAAAAATTAGCTCCAAACCCACTGCTAAGAGGGCCCTCTAATCCCCGGAAGGGATGGTTTTGCTGTGGCTGCAGAGGTCAGCAGCTGCGGGAGGCTAATTTAGGTTGTCCCTGGCTCATTGGCAATCATGAGGCTTGATATGCTTTGGAAAGAAACTAAACACTCCTAATCACATCGAGAAAGGGATAACTCATTATAACTGCACACTGAGGAACTTCAATGACATTTATTCCACATTTGTGTACAAATAGATTACATTATTTAACTAAATCAGTTTGGGCAGCTGGAAGCTACCTGTGTACTCATTTATCCTTGCAGAAGATTGAACAGTGATTAAAAGAGAATACATCTTCAATTCCAAATGTCATATACATTTCATAAGGAGACGGTTTGGTAAAACTCCAGGACAATGGTGTTATGTAAACCAAGCATCTTCTTTAATGCCACCACTGACTTTGGAGGTGAGGAGAAGAGGTACAAAAGCCAGGAGGGCCCGATTGTGTGGCCATCTGGGACAACTCAGTTCTGGTGGGGTGTTTTTCTCTTTTGTTAGAAAACATGCTACTCCACATCCCCTTCCCGGAACGTGGAAGATTAGAATAGTTGAGAAGCAGAACCTTCTGTCTGATGGTTCAGTTCCTTAATTTGGCCATCTGGAATTCCAGGTAGCAAATGGTTTCAAAATGTGATCTTTCAAATGGGAACAGGTCCCATGGGACAAGCTACCCTTTGGGATTCTTCTCCATTCCCTGAGCCTTAACTGCTGTGGATTTTGTTTTTCTTATTTCTTTTCCTTTTGATCCTGAAGATGAAGCTAAGTGGATACATTTGAAACATCTTTGTCCCCATGGTGTAGAGGACCATTTCTTTATAAATGAGTCATAGAACCAAATGAATGCATTCAACTTCATAGAGGTCCTATGAGACTAACCTAAAAATGAACATGGAGAAAGTAAAACTTGTCAGATATGGTGTGAAGCATGCTACAAAAGCTCAATTAATTCTTATAGCTGGCTGCAGGGACAGCCCCATGGGTGGTACAGTCAGCCCACAGGGCCTGGACTCAGAAGGACCCCTTGCTCAGTTTAATGTTCTGTTGTCAGATCTTGAAATTCTTAATAGTTTTCCTACAAGGGGCCCTGCAGTTACACTTTGGACTGGGCACTGTAAATTAGGTAGCCCTTCTCAGCTGGCTGCAGAGGTACGTACTATTATTTATATGTGTGCCTGCACTTAGCAGATTTTAAAAAGGAAACAACAGTTCTGCTATGTCACAACTACCAGACATCAAATCTTGTGTTCTTCTGTCTGTTCTGTAAAATAAAAATTTGCAAATGTAGAACACTGTCTTAAAAGAATCTCCGCCTCAAAATATATTCTGCCTCTTCATCAAACAAAACCACCCCAGCTATGGGAAATAATAAAATAAAAACAGAAATAATAACAATTATAATTAAAATATGTCGGCAGGCTTTGTGTGTATCTTTTTCTTCAGATCCATAGGCTCGGACATGTTATATGTTTACACATGAGAAGCTAATTAGTGACAGCTGAGCCTCATAAATTAACAAAAGTACTTTTCTATCATTTCAAATTACAAAGTTATTTTCACCATACAGTTGAGCCAGCTAAAGTGACTGGTATCACATTTTATAGTTGTCAAATAGAAAAAGTCCTTCATCAGTAAGTAAATCATGATTGAACATTAGCTATCTGGACTTGAGGCCATTTTTAAAGGTTGGGATTGTTTTCTCGGGAAAAAAAATGTGTCATCCATTTAGGATTCATACAGTGTGGGCTACTTTTAAAAAAAATAATTGATATACATATATTAAATACATACTAAGCACCTACTGTGTGCTGGGTGCTTTACTCACAAAGAGAGCACAGAGGTTAAGTGCCAGCATTGGCTCCACTGTGGAGCCACTAGGGGTACACTGAGCACATTTATGACCAGAGCATATGGTAGAAAGGGAAGAGCATGTTCATTTTTCCCTGTCCTCTGAAATTGTACAGTTTAACAGGGTAATGTTAAAATATTAGAAAATGTATGAAACACAGAGACCTCAGAATCACATTTATTGGCAAACATAGTCTGACCTATAGATGTTTCCCAGGAATGGTCACAGTCAAAAGGGGAGGAGGGGGCAGAGGCAGAAATAGTATTAAAATAACAAACAAAGTGCTCAAATAGGGAACAAACAACATAACATCTTAAGAGAATCCAGGGAAAGGGGCATTTGATCCAAAGTACCAGTTGAATCAAAGAAACTGTCTCTGGTACTCAAGATTTAGCCTTGGCTTTCAACAGGTAAGAACCCTGACTTTGCCACCCTGCAGAACTTTGATTTCCTCCTTGGAAAATGATATTTGGAGGGGAAAGAATGGCTTGTGTGAGCTGTCGTTTTCAAGTTAGCTCTGAGAGCTCTGTGCTTTTGGGATTTCAAGAAGTAGCCTTGGCTTCAAGAGGTAGTAAAAGTGGAAGAAGGTGAAGGAATGTCTGGCTAAGGGAAGAGAATCATGAAACACCTGGTGTGAGAGACATCTATGGTGAGTTGTAGCAGGAGCAGCCACAGGGACAGTGTAGCAAGCCCATTTGCCAAAGGTAATGGTAGGCGCATTATTTACTATTTCACAGCATCATTTGTAATTTCCATGGATTCTTAGTCAACCATTATTCTTGGTATATTTGTAAAGGTGTTTTTGAATAAGATTAACATTTGATCTGGACTCTAAGGCCCACTCTATAATCCCAGCCACTCTGGAAACTGAGGCAGGAAAATGGCTAGTGCAAAGCCAGCCTGGGGTCTCACCTCAAAATAAAATATTATAAAAGGAGAGGGACTGATTTATAGTCCCATAATAGAGCCTAGTGAGACCTGGCTCCAATTCACAATATTGGAAAAAGAAAAGAAAAAGTAGCATTTGTATTGGAGAGCTAACTGAAGCAGATCGCTCTTCTTAGTGTAGGTGGGCCTTGTCCAATCAGCTGAAGGCCTGAATGGAATGGGAAGGCTAAGTAGTACGCTACTTCTCCTGACTTACCTTGAGCTGGACCATGAGACTTTTTCTACCTCTGGACCCAAACTGAAATATCAGCTCCCTGAGTCTCTAGCACACAATCTGACTCACCCTGAAAATCTGGAATTTGTTCATCTCTTTTAACATGTGAGCTCATTCCTTATAATTCATACAAACACACACTCTCTACTATTTTTGTCTAGAGAATTCTACCATTAATAAATAGTCATAAATTTGATAGCCAGGAGCAGTGGCACAATCCTGTAATCCTAGCACTTGAGAGGCTGAGCAAGTTCAAGGCCAGCCTGGGCTAAATAGTCAGACTGCATAAAAAACAAAACAAAACAAAAAAAGTAGTCACAAGTTTGGAATGAATTAAGTCTAGACCAGTGATAGCGAACTTTTTAGAGACCAAGTGTCCAAACTGCAACTTAAAACTCACTGGTTTATCACAAAGTGCGAACACTGCAATTAAACCTGAATACAAAAGTTTAAGTTTAGGAAAAAAAAAACTTATCACCTGATGTTCAACTTCTAGGGCACTTTGGCTTGCATGCCAACAGATAGAGCTCTGTGTGCCCACTGCAGCACGCGTGCCATCAGTTCAATACCTCTGGTCTAGACTATCTCTTCTAGGCCAGAAACAGCTGGAATCCACTAGTCAGGAACTTTCAACTCCTAAGTAGCCTCTCTGTGATTTGAATCCTATAATATCTAGACTATAATCTCTATACCACCTACCAGCTAAATAGGTATTTAGTGCAATGGTATCAACAGCACTACCGAAATTAGGGTTATTTTCAAAACCAAACATATTTTATAAACCTCAAAGCCTTGTGTACACATTAGGGGTTTAATGATATGAGAGATGTCTGTGGATCTTATTCCAAGTCTTCAACTCTTCAAAAGACTGGAAAGGGAACTGAAGTCTGAATGAGCTAACTGCTGAGAAACTGTGCTTGGCCCAGGTGTGAAGAAAAGCTTGCCTGTCATGAGGACCTATGCCCAAACTTCTTTCCCTGGTTACCCCTACTTCCCTACATCAAGTACCATATGTCTCTTTAAATCTGGCTTAACACCATGGGTTACAATCCCAAAGCTTGTTGCCAGGGGTGTCTTTCTTTTTTTGTCCAATAATAACACAGTTTTGCACATGTATTATATGCCAGGCACTGTTTTTAGTTACTTAACATTTAATAATAAGACATTTAATTTAAAAAATTGTATCTCTGTTCTAAAGATGAGAGAGGCACAAAAATATTTTTAAAAATTAATACATGTCATGCAGCGAGCATGGAACAGATACAGCTAAGTCAATCCCAGGCAGTCTACCACCAAGCCTAACAATGCCCTTTTCTAATGGTGTTGACATTTGCATACCAGCTATAAAGATTTCCCCCTTTTATGTGGGCCACTGACCCCATGTTAGAGCCTTTATAACAGTGGAAAGTGTATAACATCCAGTGTCTGAAATATCTACATTTAAATCCAGATGTTGCCTGTGGAAGAATATTAGTGTTCTTTAACTTTCCTGGGCTGCAGCTTCATCTCTTTCCCTAACTGTCTTCCAGCCATGCTCATTGATATATCCTCCTACAGCAGTCTTAAGACTACCTGTACTCTGGATCAACCCACAAACTATTCAAAAGTGCTTTATATTTCCACCCGAATGGCTTTGTTTAGAACTTTACAATTTCTTGTTGCAAAACTAACAAATGCTTTGCAGTTCTCATCTGTGACAGATCCAAGATATTTGATAGTCTCGATGTCTTCCCCCTTAACAATGCTCTCTACTCTTAAATTCTATGATACCCTACTCTCAGATTTCCTTCCCACATGATCCCTGATTTCTCCATCTGTTTTCTAGGCTTCCACCTCTTTCCTGCTTTTCAAAGATTGATGAATTTTAGAGCTCCATTCTCTACCCTCTGTTCTTATCATTGTGCCTTCTTGTATAATTTTGAATACTTTAGGACTTCAGCTACTATTTAAGGACTGATGACTTATAAAACTCTCTTTGTACTTTAGACTTCACACCTTAATTCTAGCTATATATTTCCAGTAGTTTACTTGATATTTCAAATTAGATGTTCTATGTATACCTGAAACTTAACTTTTCCCCTCAAACGAGTTCATTTTTCCTCCCATCAAATCTGCTTATTCTCCCTATATTCCTTAATGAATATATACTGCAAGTCAGAAGCCAGGAAGCAGTCCCAGTTTTCTACAGCTCTCCAACATTCATTATCTAAATAAGGATATAAATCTAATCTGTTCTCTTTTTTCATATCCACTTCCTAGGTATTCATCATCTTTTATATAGATTGTTTCCCTATATTTTTGGTTTATTCTGCAGATGTGGAATCACCAGAGCTTCCCAAATATCTCTACCACACAGCAATAAGTATACTATCTGTGACGCAAACATCTAATAACATATCCCCTGGGGTCAGAAAGCTTTTAGGGTGCCCCATTCACTTCTAAACTGCATTAGAGATCGAGGGCATTAGCAATCGGAATTCTGCACTCCATTCCACCCTCTGCCTCTTCCCCATCCTTAATCTTGTAATTTATTCCTTTTTTCAGCTCATCTTCCTTATTACTTACTACATGTTAGTACCCCATGATGGTCACAATCCTTGGGTGCTGTTGGTCCGTGTACATAACACATCCCAGTTCCTTTTTCCTCCCCTTTCTCTCCCTTTCTTCCCCTCCTCACCTTATCTCTTGATCACCCTCCCTCACTCCCTCTTATCTGTCTTTTATTTTATTCTTTATTTATACTTTGGATTTCTCATATGTAAGAGAAACCATGCAATATTTGAGCTCGTGTGTCTTACTTATTTCACTTAACATTACGGTCTTTTTAGAACCAAACTACTGGTAGCTGCTGTTCTTTCTTGTGGCTCTCTGCCTTTGCATATGTCATCCTCTCTCTGCACATTCTGCTCACAACTATCACACTCTACTTCCTTATGAAGCTCACTTTCATTGTCCATACTACTTTAAAATAACACCTCCTTAATGAAACATTCCTTCATTTTGCCAAGCAGACTTAAATATTCTGTCTAGAATGAAATAATTGTTTGCATCTATGGTTTTCCAGGAAACTGTGTTCCTTCGGGACAGAGACTCTCTGTTTGACTCTGTGACCAATACCGTGCAAAGCACATGGTACACAGCAGACATTGAATAAATGTGTGTAGAATGAGCATGAATAATTTAATGAAAAATCTATAAAATGTTTATACATATGCACATGTGTGCTCTGTAAATGCATGTATGTATTGCATGAGGCCTTGTCATATTAGATTACTGTTTATATATTTCAGTATATTCCTAGTCCTTGAGAAGCTGCTTGTTTCGCTCAGACATTTTACTAATTATTACAAGTACATAATTTTATATTGACCATGGGTCAATAGTTAGGTACAGTTTTCTGAAACAAATTTTTAGAAGATTATCCCCTAAATTGGGCACTAATGTATTAAAATTTATTAAAGCACCTAAATAGAAATATTATCCAGTAATACACAATGTTATACACAAATAATAAAAGAATACAAATGAAAAACCCAATTACTGTCTTTGAACTGCTTAATATTATTCAGGTTTTCTTCATGCCCCATGTGTGAATGTCAGTTCTCCCTAAAGCTAATACTTTTTTTTTTTTTTTTTTTTTTGGCAGTACCGGGGATTGAACTCAGGACCTTGTACTTGAGAGGCAGGCGTGGTACCACTAAGCTAAATCCCCGGCCCCCTAAAGCTAATAATTTAATTGTGTGGGTAGCTTTATGATTACAATCCAGTTTGACCTTAAAACTCATCTGGGCTCACTTCTGAGAGATGGTGATGAGATGTACCATACAGTTTGTAAACAGATACAAAGATGTCATGTCCTTTACCAGATTTCCCATAATTCCATGGTGACCCCCTGGCTATTCTGAGCTTATCAATGATTATGACTTCTGATATATTCCTGTTAAAAAATTTTAAGCTAGAACTAGTAATGCTACTAATTTTAAAATTATTTTCATATTTATATAAATTATAGTGTTTCACATAGTATCACATTATACAATAAAAATTTTAAAGAATTATTTAAGATGTCTATATGAAAACAATTCTCTATTGATGTTCTTAATATAGTTTCAGCATTCATTATGATTACAAATCCAATTCTAAATCAGTCTTTTCTCTGAATAAGTTTCATATTATAGTGTAACTTAATTTATTTTAAATAAATTTTACTGAAGCATTACATCTGTACAGAAAAAGATACAAATCTTAAGTTTGTAGCTCAGTAAATTTACAAAAGAAACATCACCCAAACCAAGTTATACAACATGTAGGAACAAAAGTCTCTCTGGTACTCATTACCAGTGCCCTGCTAAAGTTAATTATTTTTATACTTTTTATCCCCACAACGGCTGTCTTAGTTACTTTGTTCATTGCTGAGACAAAATACTGACACCTAAAGTTAAGAGAAAAGGTTTATTTTGGTTCACAGTTTGTTTGTTTGTTTGTTTTTGGTACCAGGGATCGAACTCCGGTCCTTGCGCTTGTGAGGCAGACGGTGGAACCACTGAGCTAAATCCCCAGCCCTTGGTTCACAGTTTATACAAATTTCAGTCTATAATTAGCTGGCTCTAAGGCACGGTGGGATAGCAAAGGGGCATCACAGAGGAGAAACAGTTCATGGCAGGCAGAAGGCAGCAAATGCAACAGCCTAATTTCTGTTTCTTGTATTGAAAGCATGCCCACACCTAGGGTGGAGAGCTCTTAAGCGTAGCATTGAACCATGAATCAATTCCAACATCATATCCTAAATCCCAGCATCACACACTCTAGATTCAGCCACCCCAAAAATCACCGCCTATAACCACATGAGGGTTTGAGAAGACATCTAAACACAAGCCATAACAGTGGCATTACTTCTAAGTACCATAAACAGTACTTGACAAGGATTCCAGACAGAAATGGGGGGTAAGTTTGGTGATCTTTAATTCTGTTCCAATCTTCAGGTCCTGTGATAAATGACTGTCCCCATAACTCACCTCCATATAAATTTGGTACAGCCCTTTGTCTTTTCCTTCCAAAATATAATTTTTTCTGTTTTAATCTTTATCTTTTTATATTTTTCTTCTATTCATTCCAAACATATTACTACAAAATCTCAATATTAGCAACAAAAGTGAAAGACAATGAAAATATATTGAAAGCACACTTCAAAGTTTTTTTAATCATGGAGTAAAACAACAGTATTGGAAAAAATTCAGACAATAAAGTGACCATAAACCAGGTATTCTAACAAAGGAGCATTTGAATTTTGCAATGTATCTTCACACACATCATACATCATTATTTATTTACATTAGATAACAGCTTTTTGTCTCAAATCATGAGAATTTTTATGCAGCAAAATAGTAAATATACTGATTAGTGGTTATATAATATTTCAGTGAATAGATATGTCACAATTTGTTTAAACTGCCATTTAGGTGGTTTCCAATGTTTCATTAGTGTAAACAAAGTAGGACTGAACATCTTCTGCATGTATTTGTGTTCCTCACTTGGATTACTTACTCATGACATATTCTCAGAAGTGTAACGGTGGAGGTGTACATTCCTGTTCAAGGAGCCTTCACACACTTTTAGCTTTGCATCTTGCTGGCTAATTAAACAGAGAAGTGATGGATTCCCAGAAGCAGATTTTGACTTTGTGAACTTTGCTGGCATGAAAATGTGAAAGCAAGCCATTTCTTTCTGGATTAGATCAGTTACTTCAGCACTCAGACATCTAATTTACAAAAAGTTGTTTGGACCGAAACTCTAGTTTAAATGAGCTATAGCTACCTTATATGCTCAACTGGTAATTTTTCTGTTCTCTCGAGCTTATTAAATAGTCATCTACCTGATTTATGTGGTTACTACTATAACTTGAGACTTGAGCAAAATCTGTTGTAGAGTACAAGACCTGAAAGCAACCTATTTAACTTATCAGAAATGAATCTGGGTAGGGAAGAGAAAGTTAAAGACAAAGAGGTTGAAAGGAAGAAAAAAGAGAGACAAGATATTTATTTTGGAATTACAGAACTTTAAGACTGAAACTAATTGCTCCAGAGATAATTTTAGTGTATTACTTGAGTTCTGGAACTCTGTTTATTTAAAAATTTCTCAGACTCTAGCTAGAGAAAAATCTAAATTTTAACTGAATAACATTATAAAATTAGGAAACAATTTTATTCTTGGCACTGAACTTTTATCCAATTGGCTTAATAGAAGTGGTTTTGTTAAAAGAAAGAACTGATATAAGTAAAATTTAGAAAAAATGCAATGTTTACTGAAACTTTGAGAGACTATCTCTGTGTGTCTTTTGTTGATGAAATATATTACTTATAGTAGGTACTCTGTCTTATCCCTTATGGTCTATTCCTAGAGGCAAATATGACTATTTTGGGGATAGACCAATGGAGATGACCAGAGAATATACATATTAGGATGAAATTGTTTGATGAAGTCTTAAAATATGAATAGAAGATTTTCAATGAAATAAAACATCAGTTACTCAATAGTCACTGATTATATCTAATAATCCAGGTATGCAGTTCAGCCTTGAGATAGAATATAAAATGAGTCCTTAAGAACATGTTCATGGTATCCATAGTTACAACATATTAGGGCACACGGTTTAAGAAAAAAAAAAGATAGGAAGTGGAACAGAAATATTTTAGGTGGGGAAATACCCACAGAGGGGAGGGGCCAGAGAAGGGTCACTGGAAAGGACTCCCATGAGTTCAGTGAAATGATAAGTAGGCATCAATTAGGTAAATACAGAAATGGGTAACCTGATGGAGATTGTCAAAACAGAAGAACAAATAGGAAATGGCATATCTGGAAAACTTGCAGTATCAGTGGAGGCAGGGAGTGTGTTAAGTGAACTTGAGAAGGCAGGGGGCATCAAAATATAAAGTGCCTTGAAAAGTAGCCTTTTTGTAATATGGACTGGAACGACATTATTCCAATGATTGATTGGTTGACTATTTATGTGGTGCTGAGGATAGAACCCTGGGCCTCAAACATTCTAGTTCTATCAGAACTACATCCCCATCCCTCATTGCAGGTTCCTAAATACAGGATCAGCAATATCAAGGTTGAGTGTCAGTCAGACCTTTATGAGTGCACTGTGGAAAAGTTCTGAAAGGTGTAGAGCTCGAGACATGGAGAACAGTGAGCAGGCACTAGCAATGCTTCTAAGGAATAATCAAAGGCCAGAGAGTGAATATTTTGGAATTCACAGACCACATGTTCTCGATCACAATTATTCAACTCTCTATGACTGCAGCACAAAATCAGCCATAGACAATACACGAATGAACATGGCTGTGTCCCAATTATGTTTTATTTATACACAATGAAATTTGAATTTCATGAAATTCTCACATGTCATGAAAGATCAGTTTTCTTTTGATGTTTTTTCAGCTACTTAAAAATGGGGGAAACATGCTACCAGCTGGAAGGAAACAGGATGACACCTCGGCTGAGGGAGTGGGTGTGAGAAGGGAATTGAGTCAATAGTTTGAAAAACACTTGTTCGGGAACACAGTCCTTAGCTAGTTCTGCTGGCTTACCTGGTGTAACCCTCAGCATTGTGGCAGCAAAGAGCAAGGGAAGGTGGTGCCTCCAGCCAGATGCCAGATGGAGGATCCAGAGAGAGCAAGGGATTTGGACACTGGCAGTTATAGAAGCTGCCTTTCCCAGTGATTCAGACGGGATTCTGACATGTATGGAATCCTTCCAAGGAAAACATTGGTGAACTTCATGTGCCTTGAGTAACTTTTTTTTCCCTCTTGGCAAGTACTTGCTTAGCATTAAATATTTTTACTATGGTAGTAACTAAGAGAAATTATTGTTCATTACTAGTATCAATCTTTTAAGGTAGCCATCTCCTTTGACATTTTCAGGGACCTGTCTCAAATAAGCCCTGAATGCAAATGTGACCCTGTATGCCAATACCATACACTGTGTCTGGCTGTGTACACATCTCACTACAAAGCTCTCTCAAGCTAGAATTTTTTTTATCATTCCTTCCTGGAATAACTCTCATGAAATAATTAGGAGATACATGAACTAATGACATATGTTGGCTTTTTGAAGTGGGTTTTCATGAAATTATCATAATCTGATTATACAGCTTTAAAAGATCCTTTCTCAAGCTCAGTTTTTCCTTGTCCAATCCAATCTGCAACTGTCTGTGGGCAAAACAGCCACTGCATGAGGATTTATGAGGAGGGCTTAGAACTGCCAGCAGTCACTTCTCCCTGGACTATAAATATTCATGAAGGAAAACAGGTACTCTGGATGACTTCCTGCCTCTTGGGGAACCAACTTTCCAATGAAGGCCCCATACTACCAAATAAAGGAGAGGTAGAGAATGTTCAAGCTGAGAAATAGATTATAATTTCTTTGAAGTATATAGCAGGGTAAAGTTGCATGATAAGTTCAAGATTGTGGGCATAAGATTTCTTAAATTCGTTGCTTAACTTCTCTAGGCAGAAAAAAATGATATAGAAAGTACTTATAAGGATTCTCACGGCGTGGAAAATAAAGCATAATCCTCATTGCTAGTGTTATTTTTAATTACTTAAAATTTATAAAAGCTCAGAGAATAATTTCAGATTACTCATTATAGACATGTTTTAATGCTATATCTTTGAAATCATAAGAAGTCAAAATGAATCAACTATTTTTATGACTCTGCTATGCTTAAACTTGGCTATTTTGTAAGTGATTTTATAGCAACCCTTCAATGAATTAATAATTATCCACATTTTATAGACAGAGACAAAAGTCTCTAAGAGATTAGTATATTAACATCATTGTATTAATCAGCTGCTACAATGACTAAAGAAACTTTCACATGATATTGAAATAAAGGCTTTCTTATGATCATACAGCTACTAAGAGCAATAGCATGTTACATTCAAGTTTGTTTGGGCTGCTATAACAAAATATCTTAGACTGGATAATTTATAAATGTCAGAAATTTACTGCTTACAGTTCTGAAGGCTAAGAAGTTCTAAGTCATTGTACCAATAGATTCAGTCTCTAGTGAAAACTGAATCTCTGCTTTATAGATGGTACCTACTTCCTGTATCCTGACATGGTAAAGTGGCAAATAGATACCCTTAGGCCTATTTTAGAAGGGTCCTATAAAAGAGCAAAGTCTTCATAAGCTATTCACTTAGTAAACTCCCTAGCCTCCTAATAGCATCACCTTTCAGGTTAGGCTGCAACATATGAATTTTGGAGAAAATCAAACATTCGCCATAGCAATTAATGTAATACTTACTGTTGAAAGTTTTGATGTTATCAGAAAATCCATTTATGCAGCGTGATGTTCTAAGTCAAGCTTAAAAGGACCATCTTTATTTGCTAGATGACCATAGTAAAGCAAAGAATCTCTTCCCTAGTATCACATGCCAAGTTAGTGTCTGTATTAGTCAGCTTACCTATCACTGAGACATAATACCTGACACAATTTAAAGGAGTAAGCATTTCATTTGGCTCATGGTTTAAGAGGATTCAGTCCATGAATTTCTGGCTGCAAGGCACAAAATCATGGCAGAAGGATACAGTAGAGCAGAGAAAATTAGTTCATGGCAGCTGGAAAGTAGAGCAGGGAAACCATGACATATAGGAAAGGCCAGGGACCAGGCACACTACTCAAGGCCGCACCCCCAAGACAATCACAGAAACACCCAGAGTGTGCTTTACTAATCCCATAGGCACCTTCCATCCCTATTAAGTTGACAATTAATATTTACTGTCACAGTATCAAAGCTGGGAATGAATTTCAGGAGCTCTGATTTCTGGGAGTGTGATATGACTCATACACTGCAAGTGTGTAGTTGTTAAAAAAATAATTAATTGTGTTTACAAAATATATATTGGAATTAGAAAATTGCAGTAAAATTTAACAAAAACAAAATAGTTTCTTTGTTTTAGGTCCTTCCAAAGGTCTAAAGGAGTTGGATTTGACATTCTTTCAGCAGGTCAATATTTTTCTTTCCAAACTTCATAGACGTAAAACTCTTTTCTCTTGGAATGTCTCACAGGACACAGCACACCCATGCGGAGATTTCTTGCTTAAGCTTGCCGCTGCCACTTTATAGAATATCAACCACTCCCAATCCCCTCTCATTTCTTTACAAAAAGAAATCCAGACAAAGAGCTGTTGTTTCCACAGTCACAGGGCATCAAGTGTGGGATCCCCTTTAATATTCTTTGGTGAAGAAAAAGAATCAGCCAAGCTGGAAATTCCTGCTCACTTATTTTTCCTTCACTCCCATACAAGCATACACACAACACAAACAAATCATGCTCATTTTCTAATCAGCAATCCACCCACCGTAAGAGAATCATCATCCCATCCTGCTCTTACCACGTTTGTGAAAAGCAGGCCTCTTTGTACCAAGATAAAGGAGGTTTCTATTCTCACCAGAGATTGACTGTCTTTTGAAATGCATTTTGTGGTTCATTCAATTCATTTCCAGAATATGAAAAGAACAGTACATGGTAATTAAGAGCCATCACTGCACACAGCAATATCATCATAATGGCTGGGATTGTGGGCCCAATTTTCCCCGCAGGTTCACTTGCAGATGGCTCACTTTGATCTGTACGCCACACTGCAGTGCCTATGTTGAAGGCTGTCATAATTTGCTGCCACGTGTTTTACATTTCCAAGGACGACTTCTTCCTTTTCTAGCACCAAAGAAGACATGATTGAGGGGGATGAGTTGCCATGTGTTGCTTCCAAGCCACTTCATCTAGCCTGCCTAGTTACTTGCCTGGTGTAGACAGGTTCTCTCAGTCCAAGCGCAGAATTATTAACCACAAAACAACACTCAGTTCCCTCCAAAATAATGTCCTTTTTATGTTATACTTTGCCAACCTTTATTCTTTAATCTGCATGTATTATGAAATTGTTTTAAGGCAGCAGATTCTATTTTTAATTGATAATGTCACAGACTAAAAGAAATTAAACACTTTGTCCATGTTTGCACAGCTAGTATAAGTGTGAGGGAATTTGAGCTCAAACTTCTCTAAATTCAGGCAGTGCTCTCAGGAACCCCAAGAGAGACAGTGGAAACTTGTAGCTAAAATGACAGGAGCTGGAGTAAGTGTTCAAGTCCTACCTTTGCCATTTATTAGTTATGTCACCTTGACAATGTTGCAGACTCTCTTTGTAACTCAATTTCCACACCTTAAAAAATGGAGGATGTAATCTACCTCTCACTGCTACTCTAGGGATTGAGATTTCACAGATTTAATGTCTTTTAGTACCCTTAATGACTACTAAAGACAATATTAGTCCCTTTCCTACTTTTAGCATAATATAAAGCTGATCTAAGTTTGAAAGTGCAGTAGTACATTGAGCTGATTAGGATAATTTTGCTCTGCTGTTTCTTGTATTTCCACAGTTTATAATTTTCTATATTGATCATATGTGGCTTAAAACTCAGAAAAATGTATCTATAATATATACAAGTGCATGTACACATATACACATCTATCCACTCATTAATTTATTATTAAAATATAAGTATAGTAATCAAAGAGGTCCCAACTAATAATAAAAGAAAGGTGGGAAGGTGATACTTAGTTTAAGGGAAGCAAGCTCCTTGCTGTCCGTTTCCATTCAAAGTGAAAATCTCAAACCCTCCTCTGATTTGCATAGAGTTATGCTGACCTCACCACACAGGGGACAGGGTCCTTTCCACGCAAACTTGCCTCCTCACCCAGCAATACAAATACGGGCCCTGTGGTTTGCTCTTCCCGTGTTGCAGAAGAATCTTACTTTCCTTGAGAAGGACAGAGGTTGCCCCTTTTTTGTGTAGTTTCTCTCTCAGGAGACAGCCTGTGGGGTGCATGGAAGGTTGATGATGCTGGACTTGGATCAGGCGCATCATCCTGACACCTCCTGTGGGTTGCTCTAGAGCAGCAGCATCAGAGGGGCTGAGTTCTCACGGTAGCTCCTGCACCTTCCTGTGTGTCTAAGTTGTGCACTGCAATTCACCAGGCTGTACTTTCTTTTTCTATGAAAAGAGGATATTAGTAGCAACTTCATGCCATGGATTAAATGAGTTATTACAAGCATGAGCCCTATGTCAGCAGAGGCTGTTATAACATGATCATTATTTAATTAAGACTAGGGAGCCCAATTCAATGTTTCTTTTCAATATTAGCCTCAATTTATTTATTTATTTTGGTGAGGGGCATACCAGGGATTGAACTCGGGACCTGGTGCTTGTGAGGCAGGCGGCAAAACCACTGAGCTAACTCCCCGGCCCTAGCCTCAAATGTTTTGCAAAATCATAGCCTTCAACCTGCTTTCTCTCCTTGTTCATCAGAAGTTACATTTACCAATTATCCTCTGGAGACAAAATTCACTGTCACATTTCTTTAAGACCCTTGAAAGGCTTTTGTGAATGGTGTTCATTGAACCCTACTCTGCGCGTGCACTGGGGTCTGGACTGTGGCTAAGTTGTCACACTCAATCCTGACAAAAGTCACATAAGGTGGTTGTTAGCATGGGCAAGTTTTCAGAAGAAGCTGCGGCACCAGTTCTGGATAACTTGCCCAAGGCCAGATGCAGTAATAGCAGAGGCCCCCTTCCCAGAGCCTTATTTTCTTTGGAGTCACTCTGCCTCTTTATGGAAAGAAATCCAGAGGGAACTGCCATGCACCACCTGTCATTTCTCTAAATTTAGAGATGAAAATTAATTCTGAATAGGAGAAAGAAGAAAGCTCTACTCATCTGTGGTTCTCTTCCCTAAGCATTTCTGTGTCTTGAAGGGATGCAGCCAACATGTAGCAGAAAATGTAGCCGAAAATAGCCATTAGAGGTTCAGATCTTTTAAAAAGAATGTTTTGTATTTAATGAAGGAATAAATTCTTAGCATCAGTTCACAGATGGCTGTGTATTACATGCTTACTATGTGCAAAAGTGAAATGCACACTTTAGAAATATTAAGGTGCCAATGGATCTGAATGTGAGCTGGGTCCTGAAAGTTCAAGTCACCAGCCCAAGATTCTGTTTTATTGAGGAAATCCTTCTGCCTTTTAAGACTCAGTTTACCTCCATGCAAAATGAAATAGGTCATCGGGCACTTGCAACCTTGATGCTTTGTGGGTCAGCACTTATTCGTAATTTAATACCTTGTCTGTTTCTCCCCAGGCAGATGTAGTGGCAAAAAAACCCACCAACACGAAAGTATAGAGAGTACTTAAGGGAGGACTCAGAAACCAGTCAAAGAAAAGGGAAATCATTGTACTACAAACAGATGAAATAATTACTATAATTGAGGAATAGATAGCATTGTAATTTATCCAGGCCCTTAATTAATTAGTCTTCAGTTGGAATTTCTTGTTTGTTCCTCCAATCTTAAATCCCCATGATCAGGAGGAGGCAGGAAAACTGGTCTGTGCCAGAGCGCAGCAAAGTAGGGAGAGGGATGTTCCTCCCTCTCCTCATTCCAAATGTTAATTGGGTTCACACATTTGAAACACCCAAACTGAAATCCAGATGTGCCTGATAGCTCTCAACCCACTGCCTGATTTGCACAGGCTGTCTGGGCTATCTTCATTATCTCTCCCACCTCAGGATATGCTCTCCTCACCTCTCCTTTCTGCCTTGGTCCTTAGTCATGCCTGCTCCTCTGCTGCCCCTCCTATTGGACAGGAGCTTGGGAACAGTGATTTCTGGCTCATTTTGCAAATCATTTTAAAAATCATTCCTCTAGGAATGAATGAATAATGGCCAGAATCGTATGATACAGACAACCCAAATTGCATCATTTATTTATTCACTCACACATTTCTGTGTGCCACATACCTTTACAGATCCTTGATGAATTCCAGCTCAGTGCTAGGCACAAGAGAGCTCCCCATCAAGCAGATCTGACAAGCCACCCTCAGAGCAGCCTCAGGGGTGCTCCCCTGGACCAAGGTTTCTCCACCACAGTGCTGTTGATGTTTTGGGGTGGATCATCCATTGTTTTGGCAACTGTACTGTGCATCATTGCCTATTTCACACCATCATTGATCTTTGTTGACTAAATTCCAGTAGCACCCTGTCTCCCAGTCCTAACAGTTAATATACGTCTCTGGACTTTGCCAAATATCATCAGAGGAAAAGTCGCCCCAGGTGACAACAACTGTCCAAGGGCTACAGGTCGTGGAGTAGGGAATGACTTCACATCACCAGCTCTAGGTCAGAGCTTAGTGTTGTCCTGTGATCAGGAGCCAAGTGGCTGGAATCTGCTCTCCACTTTCGAGCTCTGTGACTCAGTTAACTTCTCTGTGCCTCAGTTTTCTAATGTAGAAAATGTGGGATATAACAGTACCTGTCTCTGGAATTGTAAGGGTCACTGTGGTACACTGCAATTAGGTATCTGCATGCCTGTCTCTCCTCTAGTTAGTGATGGGCTGCAGGGCAAGAACCTTTGTTATCCCTTCCTTTATTACACTCAAAACTACTCAATCTTCAAGCTTACTTTAGTGCTAATAAAGAAATGTGAAGCGTTAGATTTTCCTGAGTTCAAATCTTGTTTTTCTGACCCATTATTGGACTAATTCACCTGCCATCTGGATGCCACATCTAATGGCTGAGAGATAACAGTGATAATGAACTATATTAATAACCATTCAGGGCTATTGAGAGGAATAAGGGACTCAACTGATAAGAAAGTCTTTACCACCAAGTATGGCACATAATATATTCCCTAGTAAATGTATGACTCAAAACATGCTGTGGGCCAGGTCAAAGGTGACTTCCATGTTCCGTGTTGCTTGGGATGGGGAGAGAACACTCTAGATTGTCTCCCTGTCCCAGTAAGAGAGCTCATGTCCAGAGACAGCATATACTCCTGTGGTCCAATAAGACATTCATAAGCCACCCACCCTGCACCACATAACACTCATGCACTAGTCCAAAGAGTGAGTCCAATGGCCACCTGTACCAGTTGTGGGTGTCCTCATTAGGCCCTGTGATGGGATCGTTGGGATTTCTTTTCTTTTTATGTATTTTATGTCAAAGAATTCAAATTGAAGTATAAGAATTAAACAACCCATGATTTCAACACAAGAAACCATAACACTTTTTATTCAAATATGGTAAATATCAAAACCACAAATGAAGCATACCATAAAAACCTTAAAAATATGTTAACAGCAAAATTAGCATTTATTTCTGTAACAATTATTAACTAAAATATTTATAACTATTTTCAAGGGTCACAAAAATAGATTGTGTTGTCTTTAGTGTTGCATAAAATTTGCATCTTAATCTTCTGGTCTCATCATTTCTTTCTACCTAATATATAACCATTCCAATCTCCAATACAAATAGTGATCTTTGGTTATCAAACCTAAGTATAACTATTGTTTTCAAGTGGCTTAATATTTGTAAATATTTTGCAAAGTAGTTACACAAAAAATATCAAACTCCTGGGATCTATCACCCACTCAAGAATTACAAGAAAATTCTAAAAGTTTAAAAAGAATAGCAGTTTGCTAAATACTAAATAATTTTTGAAACATTGAATTTTTATAAATTCTACTACTCTGCTATCCTGAATTATAGCTTATGGTTAGTACAGTGGAATATATTATTTTTAAAGTCAAATATGCAAACCAATTCTAAAATAAAACAATATTTTGATTTACATGCTTTACACAAAGTAATTTTCATACTAATGTTACAGATTTTCTGTAAAATAAGGCCTGATTGGATATACATAGTCATTGTCCAATATGGCTGCCATTAGCAAGTGATAGTGTTGGTGACAAGGGGCAGCTTGGATAAAAAGACTTTGAAGTATAAGGAAGCTCAATGGGACTCCCAGAAGAGAGGGTAGCACTAACAGGGGAAACACTATTGAGCTGCAACAGAAACTATAGTCTATAAATAAATACATGAACAATTCCACTGTACATCTTTATGGACACTAAAAGAGACAAAGCCCTAAAGTTATCATCACATTTTAACATAATGTTTTAACATTCAAAATCTTGATGATCCTATATTGGTAGTAAAGATTACTACCAAGTTCACTGTGATGCAAACCCTAATAATTTCATCAAGTAAAATATTAATGTTTTCCTTCACTGACACAAGGCTTCAGAGATCTTACTAGAATGCACTCTTGGATGTTTTTTAACATAGAAAAAGAAAATCTCTGATTTTTCTTGTTCCACAAAGAAGCTTCTTTTAAATTGGGTTTTAACATGAAGTGGTAGTTCATGAAAAAAAGACTTTAAAAATACCAATTCATAGTTGCTTTAAAAAAAAACTGTCTTAGGCATCAAACCAACAGAAATATTTACTCTTGAACTTTAGAAATATTTGGCATAAACTAACTTCCAATATTTCATTATTTAAATGCTAATAGAAACATTTAAATAACTCCACATACCAATTTAATGTTAAAGAGTCCTACTAGTACCACAAAACAGTAAAATGGATCATCTTTTTTTTTTTTTTGTACCAGGGATCAAACTCAGGCCCTTGCGGTTGCGCAGCAGGTGGCGAAACCACTGAGCTAAATACCCAGCCCTAAAATGGTTCATCTTTATAAAATAAATCTGAAGAGACTATTATCAACTTGTGGTATAGAAAAATATCTGAAATTAAACCAAAGTATTAAAAAACAATTATATTTGAAGTATTATTGTTCCACAGTATACATTTATCATATGCACCCGTAATTTCCTACTTCATTAACTATAATAATTATATGTGTGTATATTAAAGACAAAATTAGTAAATCTTGTACTTTCAAAAAACTCAATTATGTTCTTTAGTGTAAAATAAGTCAAAGGTATGGCAATGACTATAAAACAGTTACTCATAAAAGTTAGAGTGTTTCTAAGAAGAGAAGGAGAGTAATCAGGTCATTCAATATACAGGTAGAGAGTTATTTTCTCTTTAATATTGTCTTGGTATCATAAAGAAGGCCTATAACAAATAAGCATAAACTTAATGTTATCATGGAACTTATGTTTAGCCAATAGGAATAAGATAAACTGCAAGAGAATAAGTTCAAGCAACATCAGAAAGGACCTGCTTATTGTATTCAAATTCTTCTACACAGGTCCAAGCTGAAGAGATTGTGCTCCCTCTCCAAATGAAGTAAACTGGATTACCAGTTCCTTCACATCTTCTAGTGTAGTATAAAATTTCCCCAGCATAACGTTATTCTGGGACCCATTTGGAGTATCATGGGTAACTACTTTGTACACCAACAGTACATTCCCATCCTGACTGTTCATTGAATATAAATAATATTCTGGTGATGCCCATTTATTTTGGTTGCAATAATTACCCAAATGCATTACTGTAGAATTAGAATGATTGATTTTAAAGAATACAAAATAATTGCAGTAAGCTTTATTCCCAAAAAAGGGATAAATGCATCTTTCAGTTTCAGTGGGCTTGGGCTATGCTGCCCATTGAGATGAGCAGGAAGAATTGGTGACTTGCCTAAGGTTTGGGGTGGCTCTCTTTGTTGTTAGCATACACAATCAGGTTTTCAGAATTGAAGCTAATCCAACCACTAAGATGCTGTCACCAAGTATCTTTATTTACTGGTTTTTCCAGTGTTACCTCAATATTTGCTCCAAAAAATGCATTTTCCATTCATAACAGTCATAGCAGCCTCTGCATCTTCTTAGTTGAAAAAGTGAATGAAAGTATTTTTTACTTGTTCAACTGCACCAGGTTTGAATTTATTGAATTCTGCTTTGTTTCCTCTGTAGTTGAGATCATTAAATTTCTCACATAGACCTTTAATTCTTCGCATGGTTTCCTTGTCAAGCTCTTTCTTGGGATCAGCCTGGCTCACCTGAATGGTGTCGCCCCACAGCCTGAATGCTCCTGGGACTAATTTGCTCCTGACCATTGCAGCAGCTATGTGACAGTTACATTCAACAAAAGCAGAACCACGACTTTTGGTCTAATCAGTTGCACCAGGATTAAACAATGACATCTATAACTCCTGTAACTTTCTTCATTCCATCCCAGATTTCTTCTTTTCCTTTGGAATAGCACCAGTAAATAATGTGCAGTTATCCAAGCTCACCCACACACCAATAAACTTCTCTGGTCGAATCTCATAATTATTAAGAATTCTGGTGCCCAACTGGACTTCTTCCATTTGTAGTGTACATCTCAAAAGCATAACTATTTTCACCACTAAATTCCATCATATGCAAAAATTCATACATCTTCCCAGCTCTTTCCAGTACAGTAACCAATTTATCTTCATACATACTGCAAAAACTTCATATATGCTACAAAAACTTCACAGCCTGTAGGTGAAAGTGGACCTTCCCAACCTGGTGGAGGACCACCAAATTTTCTCTTTCCATTTTCTTTTTTATTTTTTCTCTTTCCATTTTCTTTTTTTATTTTTTCTCTTTCCATTTTCTTTTTTATTTTTTCTCTTTCCATTTTCTTTTTTATTTTTTCTCTTTCCATTTTCTTGAACCATGTTGTAACCAGTCTTTTCCAGCAAAGCAAGCAATGCTACTTCATTCTGAGTTTGAACTTCACTGCATCCATTTTTTTTTTGCATTCATATTTTATTTATCTATGGCTATTGTTCCCCTTTGGGTCTTCAAAGATTGATCTTAAATCCCTGAGACTAATGACCACAAACCCCTGCCACCTTTCTGGGCTGGTGAGTTGGAGCAGGGGTTGCTACAGGGAAGAGGGGCTCGCATTAGCCCTTCCTCTGCTTGGCTCCCAGCAGAGGCCAGTCTGGGTGGCCTGGTGCAGTCAGGATTTTTGCTCACTTCTCCCAGTCATTGGTTCATTACACCTCAAAGCCTCATTGTTTCCCGTAAACTGAATTTCTTCAGCCCAAATCATGGGATTGTTTACACTCTCAGCACATGACTTCATCTGGCTAGAAACTCAAAATTGTTATCCTAAACTGTCAGTAGCAGCCCTGCTGTTCTTCCTTAAGCCCCATTACCAGGCACCACCATGTCCACCTTTATAGCCATCTTCTCCCTGCAACCCACTTTGCAGACACAAGAAATGCTCCTAGTGTCTCTGCATTCTCATGTCTTGACAGCTTTACACAATGCCCTCCCCTTCTCTGGCCAGAGTCTTTCCAGTCATCCTTGATGCAGCTGGTTTGTCACCTGTCCTGCAGGCAGTGTTCCCCAGGCAGAGGTACATGGCCTGTCCCGTGGCCTTCGCTTCTCACCCCACTCACCTTTGCTGCAGAGCTCTGTCCAGCTCTGATCTGTTCAGATGTCTGGTGGGTCTCCCAGGTCACCAGTTGAGTAGCCTGGCCAAGGCTCCCCTTTCCTTTGAAAGTGCAGTCTGGAAAGGGCTCCCTTCTTTCCACTCCAGGTTGTTCACAATCAGTGTTGTCCTTGCTGCTTTGCTAAGCATCAGGCTCCTTCCCCAGTTTCCACAAGTAAAACATCCATTCCAGCCCTCATATGGCTTCTAGCTTCACAGGGTCCTGGGGAGAAGCCCAGCCCAGCCTGCAAGACACAGCTGTCACCTCCACATTGGCTTTCCCTTTTCTTTCTTCACCTCATTTCCTCAGCAGATAAATCCTGTTCTTTCACAGAGAGCAGCTTCATCAACGTCTCCGAAACCTAGTTTGTCTCCATTTTATTTCACGTGTGTTCTCAGTGCCTCCTACCAGATCTGACCAAAAGCAAATATTTACTGAGTACCTGAATGAATTGATTGGCAAGGTGGTACATGTGGAAATGATCATCACCTAAAAAGAAACTACATTGGTTATACTGTATCAATTTTACTGTTTTCATGACAAAAGTTAGTACAAGAAGCTAAGGGCCCAACTGGGCCACCTTGGGTTCCACTACAGGTTCCTCACTATGCTGAAGGAGGCATTTGGTCAGGCACTCTGATGATGACAGAAAAATCTAGAGAGAGAAGAAAAACTGGACCCACAGAATGATAGACTTCATGGAAATGAATGTGCTAATTTCAGGAACAAGAAAGCATAAATTTGTTTTCTCCTTTGAGTCTTGCTAAAGATGAGATGAGAAAGACCAGCCAATTTAGTGGGGGAAGCCACAGCATACTACAGAGGAGCAAAGGAGTGGGGAGCCATTTTGCCTGATATCAAATGTGTCTTTACAAGTGAGCTAACCTACCTGTGCCTCATTTTTGTCTTAGAAAAAGAATCTTGGAAAACTATGTTCTCTATCATCCTTGAAGTCTTCAGTAGAGAGCTAAGTGAGGACGAAAGTCAGACAAAGAAACTTTATTAGTGTAGACATCTGTAACACACTTTATGTGGGCTATGCTATCTGTGGAAGGCTGGGCTGGGTTATGCATGAGACACAAGGAAGACTGAATTCTCCAGTCTAAGGCTTAGGCTAAAATGAGAGGAAGCAACAAAGAACAAAGAGGAGACATCTGGAGGCTTGAGATTCAAAAACAACATTAATCCTAGGGGAAAGAAGAAGAGATCTCTTCAGAGAGATCTGAGCTCATAACTTTGTTTGGTCCAGCAAACTGAGCCATGGCACCAGAGTGGTGTTGGGATAATTTATGTCTCTAAACTATTTGATTCTGCAGCCACAGATAATAAAATATCAGTTTCTATCTGTCTGTCTGTCTCTCTCTCACTCTCTCTCCCTCCCTCCCTTTCTCCCTCTCTGCCTCCCTCTTTGCCTCCCTCGACTTCCTTTCCTCCCTCCCTCCCAATCTAACACCAAGAAAGGGAGCTTAATGAGGTGCCCAATCACTGTCCAACGGAAGGTCTCACTATACCTTTGGTCTTCACAGGCTTTCAGGCTATGGCTGTCATTAGCCAGCCAGTCCTATGTGGCCAATTGGGTATAGCTGGAGTGAAGAGATCATGGTATAGTACAGCTTCTCATAACAGAAGCCTTAGATCCAGCATGCACCTTTGGTACCTTAGGTACAGGTGCCTAACACAGAAAAAAAGAGCAAATTATGTCCCTTCTAACATTTGCCAGAAAATTGTTGAAAAAAAAAATTTGACTATATAACTGTGAAGTGCCTGTGCCCTCTAGAGCTGTAAAGTGCAGTGTCTCTGATTTTATAGGAAATTATATTACACCTTATGGTACAGAGAGTGATAGCTTGGTAGCAGTCAGCCCTTACCCTGTCTCAGCACATCTCAACTCACCTGAGAAGTACCAGGTTTTGTTGCCATGGAGACTAGAGTCAGGTTTAAAGGTGCAGTCACTGCCATTCAGAGAGTCCTGACTTTGACACTTACTATGTTTAGCAATGACATGGAAAATTGCTTAAATGTTCTCAAATTCAGTTTTCTGTTCTGTAAAACAGCAATCAGAACAGTACATACCTCACAGGCATTATTGTGAGGATGAAGTGAAACAATGGCTAAGACCTGCACGTGGCAGGTGCTCTATGAATGGCACTGTGTGAGTGCTCATGGTGCTGATAGGGGAAAGGGCAATGTCATCCTGGAGCCCTAGACCTATCCATCTAACACTGGGTTCTGAACTGTTTGTCTTTGCTTAAAGCTTGTAGCTCCACATCCTTTCAGAGCAGCATGAGTTAGCAGCTGTGACTTCTTCGTACCCAGGAGGCCCCATCTTCGTCCACTCACATGACTTCTCCATCCTTCCCTTGTGGCACTAACTTAGGCTCGTTGTTTTCTTGTTATCCCTGTTTTCTCTTGTGCCTCATCATGGGCACATGCAATCCTCCACAGAGAAGTTGGCTTGGCTCAAGTACCAGCTGCCCTTAATTGAGTACTTCCCATTGGTCAGGCTCTGCTTAATAATCATATTTCATCCTAAAACAACCTTTTATTGGTTTAATAGTTTTATAGAACAGTATTTGGAATGATTGAGGAGTTTAAGAGTAGCTTCCTAAATCACTCTGCTGGCAAATACTTGAGCAAACGTTTGCATTAGATTCTCTGAACTCACTGACCACTGCCATTCTTTGTTCCCAACCTTTGGAAAGCAACTCTGGAAAATGAATACCCCCTCAAAGGCACATGTGTTGAAGGTGTAGCCCCAGCCTGTGGTAAATGGGGCCAGTGGAAAAAAGGTCATTGAGACCTCTCTCTACTCCTCTCTCCCTCTCTCTCTCTCCCTCCCTCCCTCTCTCCCCCTCTCTCCCTCAGTCTCTGTCTCTGTCTCTGTCTCTGTCTCTCTCCTTCTTGGCTACCATGTGTAAAAAGGCATCCTTTGCTACACATCCCTGCCATGATATATCATACTACCACAGGCCCAAAGCAGCAGGGACATGTTACCATCAACTGAAATCTCTGAAACTATGTGCCAAAATAAACCTTTATTCCTTCAAGTTGTTTATCTCAGGTATTTTGCTACAGTAATGGAATGCTGACTAATAATGATGATGATGATTATGACAATGACTACAATAATAATAAGCCAAGTCCTATCTATATCTAGCTCTCCAGTGCTCAGCATTGAACTTGACACAAAGTAAATGTTTAGTCACTTTTTGCTGAATAAGTGAATGAGCAGATGAACAAATAAATTCAAACCACCCTTGAAACTTGCTTTTGTTTGTTATTTATAGCCTTTCTCATCACACCTTTACTTATACAGTATCAGGAAATTTGGAGCGCGTTTACAATGTATAGCATCTTCAATTTCAGTATGTATCTGTTCCAGTGCAATTCAGGTTGACATTTACTTCATCCTTAGGGTGGAGAAGAAAAGAAAACCAAGCTAAATAAAAATACTATAGCCACATCAGGAGGTTTATTTTTAAGTTGCTGTGCTTGTTTATGCCTTGCATTTACCATAAATTAAATCAAGTGAAGCCTCCAGATTCAGAATTTTCTGTTCTATTGTTGTTGTGTCCCCAAATGGGAATTATAAAACAAAGTGAAGAAAAGAGAGGGCAGATCTGCAATTTGATGTTCTATTTTCAACAACTTCAGCAGTATTAAATGACAATTAAACAATATCACAAGAGCACAAATCTGAGGATCACAAGTCTTGGGTTCTATGTTACAGTGTCACCAACCAGCAGGGAACATAAAGTGCTCCCCTCGGCTCTTGGCTCCTTAGTCTGTCGAAGGACAGGTTAGAGTAATCCAGAAAATTTCTAAATCCCTGACATCCTCTAAATCTCTGCCTTTTCTTTTCTCAATGCCTTCTTGAAGCTGGAATCACTGGGATGTGGCAGCCCAAAAGGCAACCCCAGGGGCCAATAATAATGCTACCCTCGTTTCTGCTCCAGTCACTGTGAGCAGCCTTAGAAAAAAAACCTTTCTGGACCCTTTGATCTGGTAAAACAAACAACCTGCTTTATTAAAAAATAAAAATAGCTACCATTTATGGAGCCCTTCTTTGTTGTCAGGCACTATGCTAAGTGCCTTTTATGCATTACTTCATTTAATCTTCATAACCACCCCATGAGGTAAGGTCTGTTTCATTGCCATATGGGAGAAATTTTCATATGGGGAAATTAAGAATTGAAGGCATTAAAATAAGAATGAAAAAGAGCAAGCTCCTGCCCAGGCCTCTCAGAATCTGCATTTGCCCAAAATTCTCAGATTTCTTTGCAAAGTACTGGCAGAAAAGTTTTGCTATAAAGAGCCTTTCAGTTCTTTCTAATTCTTCCTAAAATGCTTCTATCACTACAATAGATTCTGAGAATATCAGGTTCTTTATATCCCATTTATTCACTATTAAGAGAAAAATAAGTTTAAATAAAATGAAAATAATTCTATTGTTCTAGGGCATGTGCTTTTAGGAAGAATTGCATCTAGTCCCTTAGACTGCCACTTACTAGTCATATAACCTTGAAAAATATGTTTCATTCAACTTTTCTTCACTGATCACAGTCCACCCTCATCTGTGTTTAGTGCCAAATCCCATGTGCTGTTCTTTCCTCTATACACATACACAGATTTAATGTCATTTCCATCTTAACCAAGCACTTATTATGCATTGTGGCTGTAACTTTAGAGTTTGAGGTGTGACAGCAAAACTGAATTTCTTTTTCCTTTTTCACAATTTCATGGATAGAAGATTTGTTCCTACCATAAATCTTAGCAAACTCAGCATATGAATATTTTTTGCCTCAGTAAGTTGAGAACTTTTACCTTTTCACTTAAAGGAAGCCCTTTACAGCTTCTCTTTGGCATATCAGAATTGCCAGCATCACTACTCTTGTGCTTTTGGTCCATTATTAAGTAAAATAAGAGCTGCTAGAAGGCACGCACTGTGCTACTGCAGCAGAGCTATAACTGAGAGGATTCCTAAGTGACCAAAGGGCAAGTGGCATACACAGCATACAGCATAGATTTGCTGGAGAGAGGGATGAGTTACGTGAGCTTGGGGAGCAGATCAGTACAAGAGTTCATTAGACTACTAATTAAGGTGTGGCATGCCAAACTTGCAGATTATTTGTCTCTAGAATTTTCTCCTTAGTGTTTTTAGACCACAGTTGACTGTGGGTAATTGGCGTTGGCATGTGAAACCATGGGTAAGCAGGTATTACTTTCTTCATTGGTAACTTGAGGATTAGCATCTGTTTTTCCCATTTCATTTGTCTCATGCCCCCATATTCATTTACAGTAGTCTGGAACCTTGTAGCTGATCTATAAGTAGTAGTCACAGAGTCACTTTCCTTTGCTTCCCATCCATACAGGAGACTCCATGTTGTGTATCATGATAGGTAAGAGCACATCCCTCCTCCCATGCTAGTCATGTGTCTTGAATCTCTAATTTGGATTGTGAATGTCAGATAATTTAGCTGGCATGAAGTCATAGTGCTTTTGTGAATGCATGTCCCAATTAACAAATCAGCTGTCTCAAAGTCCTGGAAGATAAGACACAGTTTCTGCCTTGCTGCATCTGTTCAGGGGCCACAACAGTGAGGAACAATTTCTAGCAGAGTCAGAGCCTTGGGTGAGCAAAGAAAAGGGCAGAATGAATGGCAGAGGGTGGCATACTCAGACACATTTACTGGCACCTCATGCAGTCCTTGATCTCTCAGCCAGGGTACAGAGGGAGGTTCACAATCGTGTCTATTTCTCTATGCACCCAGCAGGAGGAAGGAGTAATGGAGAGGCTGCTTGGTAGCCACAGAGGCCTGTTTCCATACTGACTCCACTAGCTGTGAGGCCTTGGGCTGGTTACTAAAGCTTTCTGTATCTCAGTTGCCTCAGTAGAAGCACAGAGCTAATCACTCTGATTGTGGGGAATGTTGTGAGGCTGAAGTGAGAACCAAGATGTAAACATGCCAGGCAGGATATCTGAGATATTAATGTCAAAATACCAGTCTGTGGGGACACAGGAACTATTTGTGCCTCTTTTCACTCTTTATCTGCAAAGAAGAAGAAATGGACTTAATTTTAGGTCCTGTTTCCTCCATTTCCCATTGTGTATTCTTGGACAGTTATGCTACATATTTAATGTCTTTGCATCTTAGTTCCTCTACTGTAAAATTGGGGTAAGAATAGCTTCCTTGTCAGTACTTTGTGAGGACTAAGGGAACGGAACCAAAGCACCTGGCCCATGGGGAGGTAGAGGACACATACTCATCTGAATGATCTCAGCTGTTGACATTCATGGAAATTAAACTCAACCCCTTAATTCCTCTGCACAGCCTCCTGTAATCCTACTCTTTTGCTGGGTCTCCCTTGCCTTCTAAAATCTTTGTCCCTTGCAGTGCTGGCATCTAGAAGCTCTTCTTTCTCTGTACTGCATCCTTCCATGGCCTCACTGAATCTCAATTTTAAATGACATCTACAGCTGATGACTGTCAAATTCAAGTCTCTAGCCCAGACCTCTCCCTTCAATTCTGCATTCATAAATCTAACCACTTATGCAATATCCCCCTTAAAATCACAAAATCATCTTGGATTTTACATATCCCAAATTATACCTACTTTACCACCAAACCTGCTTTGCTCCCTTCTCAGTGTCTCTGGTCAAAGTCATAGCACCCATGCTTGTCTGACCTCTTTTGCTCACATCCCATATCCAGTCATCAACAAATTCTACTGGTTTGGCCAATAACATATATCTAGAATTCGACCACAACTCACAACCCTAGTTTAAGCCAGAATCACCTGTTTCAGATCTTGATTCCCTATAACTTATCTACAAACCCTTCACTGCTGGTCCCTCTCCCATTTGAAACTCTCAATACCAACTCATATATGACCTACAACATCTTAGATACACCAGCCCCCTGCCTCCCAGATACCCTCTGCCTTCTGAGATTTTTTTTCTACAGTCACTCTCTAGGCATTCTGGATTTGCTGCTCTATCTTGATCATGCCGTCTCCCCCTCACTTGGGGCTTTTAATTTATTCTTGCTCTTCCTACAATGCTCTTTCCCTAATTATCTGCATATTTGGTCCCAGGTATTATTCCAATTTTTACTCAGATGTCACCAATTAAGAAACATCAGTGACCACCTCATGTAAAATATCATTACCATGTCTTCTTATATGTGTGACCCTCTTCTATAGCTTTTCCCTCCATCTAACATATTCTGTTCTTTCTCTTATTACCTTCTCAATAGATAAGACTTGGTACCTAGCATTGAAAACCTGGTAGGTATTCAGTAAATAGTTATTTAATAAATTAATAAACATCTAATTCTATTTTACTCATTGTATGAACACTTGTGGCATATACTACTGAATCCTACTTTGGTTGTATACTATTATGGCAAGTATAATAAGAAATATATGTAAATGAATAAATATATATACATATATATGAATAAATAATATATATATATGATACACAGGTTAATAGGCCTTTTAAGAAGTATTACCTCCTTTAAGCCTCATAAAGATTCAGTTAGGGAAAGAAATAGCTACTCATATTTACAGTTGATGAAACAAGCTTACAAATGTTAAGTAACTTGTGGGAAATAATTTATAGAGTAGCAAAAAATTCAGGATTTGAACTCAGGTCTTATTTCTGCTGACTGAAAATTATTTTCAATGAAGTTTAGGTACTTTATGGATTTGCCTTGCTGCTGAATTAATTAAGTTTCATTTTCCCTTTTTGGAAAAAGGCTCATTTTGGTACATTACTTTTGCATCTCATTTTGCCTAACACAGAGGAAAAACAAAATGGAACTCATGCAATAATTATGGACTGAAGACTAATTTAATACAGGAATTAAGATTGTGGAAAATGTCAATGTACAATAGGGTAGGGATGAAAAAGTAGAAAGAAAATATGAGACTGATTGAGAAAGTGGAACTTTCACATCTGTTGAGCCTCCATTATGTACCAAGCACTAACTCAAGTAACTCAAGTGCTCATGAAATTACACTAGTCCTAAATTATACCTATTATTAACCCTATCTTAGCTAAGAAATGCAGGCTCACAAAACTCAAGTAACCTATGAAATGTCACACATATATCTGTCACAAACCAAGGAAGTCCAAGACAGTAATTATTTATTGATGCTTAATTCATATTATCTCACTTAATTTTCACACAAACTGCACAGTAGGTAAGATTAGTCTTATTTTGCATATAAGAAAACTGAAACTCAGAGAGATCAAAAGCTTAATTACAAATAGGAAATTGCTGAATAGTAGTTCAATTGCAGATACAGAAGATCATAAAGTTTATGTTCTCAAAACATCATGCAGCCTGTCAGTCTCTTCAAAGAGTTCCTGGTACCAGTGGAGAAGAGGAAATGCCACGTAATACTCTGTTGGCCATTTCTCTCAGTTCTTAACTATAGATTAAGGAATTTTTTCGTACATTATATCAAGAGCAGGGAGTGTCTGTCACTAGTTTTGTGTTTATTTTGTGCTTCCCCTTCAGATGAGTTAAATTTTAAATTAGAGTTCCATCAGGTTTTTAATTATATTGCACAGAAAAGAAGCCTCCATTTCTTGCCAAAAGGCCCCTAAAAAATCTCATTATGATCTTTCTTTACCTTGAAATGCTCCCCTTTTTCCTTAATAGTAGTTTCAATGTGTGAAAATCAAAATGCAATCAGGGTCCCTGTTGAGAGGGTGAAGTGTTAGAGGTGCCTCCAGACTATTATCAATGCATGGAAAAAACTAGAGTGCTTCAACAGGTGGCATGTGAAGCTCCCAATATGCAATCTGGTTTAAATTAATGATGGAATTATGAAACTATGAATGTAATGTTGTAAACAGGTATAGTTTAAAATGTTACCATGTTCAAAAGCTAGCAAGTCATCCTGCTTAGGTGCATTGCTGCTGGCAGAAGACAAAAGTCTCCTGGGTCAGAGACAAAGGCCTTTATTACTCCCTGCACATCAAGCAGCACAACCATCAGCCTATATGAAAGAGTTTTCCTGGCTGCAAATTTTCAGAGCTAAATAGTACAGATGAGTTCAGATGGATGTCTCTATGTGTAGTAAGTTATGTTATAAGAGAGGAGCAGCCTTGAGCTTAGGGAACCAGCATCTTTTACTATAGACAGTAGATAGGCCTGCTTTTTCTACAGATAGAAACATGCTGTCTCTCCTCTAAGGCCATTTTCTATACACATCTTTACAAAAGGCAGTCGATAATGATAACAAAGAGCAGTTATAGCTTCTCTTAAAAGCTATGCAGAAAAAGGCAGAACTATAGAAAATTGTTTCCCAACATATAACAGCAACTATTTACTATTATCATTATCACCATTACCATCATCATCATTATTAATATTACTATTTCTCCAAAAAATTTCTTGGTGTGATGAAAAATATAGGTAACTTGTACTGAGAGTCTTCTACATACCAGGAACTACGATCATTATTATCCTTTTACATGACCTTACTTTAATACTTATAATTTTCAAGGCAGATATTATTTCAAAAGTTAGACTCAAAGGTATTGAAGTAACTTTCAGAGTTCAAACTGCTACTAAGTGATGGAATATATTAGTCTGCCTGGGCTTCATTAAAACATACCACAGATCGGGGGGCTTCAGTGACACAAATATATTTTCTTCCAGTATAGAAGTTAAAAGACCAAGATCAGTGCATTAGCAAATTGGGTTTCTTGTAGGGCCTCTCCCCTTGGCTTACAGATGACTGATTCTTGCTGCATGTTCATGCTGTCACCTCTTTGTACGTGCATGTGTCTGTTGACAGTGTTTTTCTCAATTTCGTTGTGTTTTTTTTGGTAAGGAAATCAGTCACATTGGATTAGACATCATTTAATTGAATCACCTCTTTGAAGCTATTTTCTCCAAAAGCAATTGTATTCTGAGTTACTGGAGTTTAGAAATTCACATATATTTTTAGAGGGCAGAATCGTAACATGGATTTAGGATTCATGTGCAGGATTTCTTAACACAAACTCAGAACTAATGTACTTTCTGTCTGTCTGCCTGCCTGCCTGTTTCCCTCCCTCTTTTATGGTGTCCGACACATTTTTTTCATGGCACTTATCATGAATTATTACTATATATTTATTTGTGTGGATATTCATTCAGTGTATCTCTCCCCTTTTGTATGTTCCATCACTGTATACCCATTTATTCAACTACTGACTTTTGTTGAATAAATAAATACCTCAGAGAAATTCTCATTAAAACAAGAAACTTTAGTCACTCTACCTTAAAAAATAATTGCTTTTACTAGTTCTTGGTGAAATAGAATGGGCATAAGCTTAATAGGGGAGTTGGATGAGAGATGCCAATGTTGTGAGCGGGGCAGTGTGCTTCACAGTGTGACTTGTACCAATCCACTCTGAAGGCCATTCTCCTAGCTAAATGGTGATTTTCAACAATCTTTCTACTGAGGATGCCTCAATTCTGTCAGTCTCAATGGATATCTGAATTACATAATGGGTATCTGCAGTCAGAAATGTCATATAAGGGACCAACATGATAGGAACAGAAGGAAGGCCAAAGATCAGTGAATACACCTCAAGAAACAAAGATGTTGGTACAGATACAGAAACAAGAAAGGTTCCTAATGTGTTCTCCATCTGATTGGAAACTAGATATGATTATGCCAACCACCAAACATACTACATCCTATCAGAGGATTGTAGTTAGGGAGAGAAGAACATCTAGGCACTGAGTGAAAACTGAAAATGTAGAATCTAGATATAACAATGGGAAGTGTTTAAAATTTTTTATCTAACCTGTCTTAATTATTTTTATAAGAAAACATAAACATATATAACTCCCTCTGGCAAAATATTAGTAAAACTATTAAATATGAGCACCCTTTTCCATGTGCCTCATTATTTAGTCATTGACACATAATCATAGCTAATATGTACTGAGAATTTACTGTATTCCAGGCCTTTTTCTAAGCACTTTATATTTATTAATTTATTTACATTCACAATAATTCCAAGACATAGTTTACTATTATTTTCCCATATAACAAGACGAAGAAGTAAGTTGCTACAAGTCATGTACCAGTTCATTATTGGTAAAACCAAAACTAAAACCAGACAGTCTGAATGTAAGGTGACATTTTGCTGTATTGCCACATAAGTGGCCATAAGTGTGAGTATAACCTACATTCATTAGTTATAAAAGTCTACCCATAACATACTTAGGATGTTTTTATAGGCTCAACTTCAAGAAAGATTTAGTCCTCAATGAAAAAGTGTGACTGGAAATAAGGGAAGTCAGAATAAGAAAGAAATATATACAAAAAGACTAAACAAAGGGGCAACTAGAAATATAAAACTGGGCCCACCAGGATGTAGCAAATCAGACCCGAATGAGCAACATCTGGAACTGGAATGGCCTTGGTTATTCGGGGCGGGACTTGGCAGTGAGGAGCTCATAAGCCGGCAGTAGTAACTGTAAACAAGTGAAAAGCTCACTTTGGCCTACGTTGTCAGTCTGGCTTGGAGTACAATGCTTTTCTGAGGACCTCTCCAAAGGAAAATGCTAATTTGGTCAAGCAGGGCATAACTGCAACCAAAATGAGGCTCTATTCCCAGCCCCAAAGTGAAAGTTAAGAACTGAGCCAGAAGCCAGCCATAGGACTGAGGGTAGCTATGTGAGCTTAGGGTTTCCCTCACAAGCAGTTCCAGAACACCCAGAGAAATTCTAGATCATACCTTTCTATCCCATCTCACCAACCCCCAGGTAATCTGCCACATCCAGACGGCCTCAAGAACTCTCTGGGTGAGATTGAGACTATTTATCTCAGAAGAATCCAACAGAAAAGGCACTGGACAGATAGATAATAAGCATGATTCACCCACCTCGAAAAGTGTCTGCTTCTGAGTTCCTTTCCTGCCAGCTTCTGCCTGATCCACTCAACCAGCATCTGCCCAGGCATAGCCCACTGGTTTCCTTGGAGGCTTCATAGTTGTGGCATAAGGTTGTGAGCTTAGACAGGGACATAAGCATCCATATCCAGCATCAAATTGCCAACAAATAACTTCCTGAGGGTCTATTTATCTTCTGTTTCAGCCCAGCAGGACCAGGGTCCATAAATCCTAGTTGGAATTCAGGTCCATTTGCTAGGTCAGGGTTGTGTTGCATATAAATAGTGAAGCAAAGCATCATTGTGCTCCCTTCTGCAAAGTCCATTTGCCTATTGTAGTGAAACAGGCATGCTCAGCAAGCAGCAAATCCTGAGGTGGGTGGGCTAGGAAGCCATAAACCTCTGCAGTGGATATGAACCTTGGAGACTGGAGACAAATGAACTTATTCTGAGCAGGCCTGGCACTTCTTTTACAGACTCTGCAAGGTTTTCCATGTAAAGCAAAAGCTAAATTTTGCTAGAGGCAAATCTAGTGCTAGCATTTGACTTGGCATTCTATTACGAGTGTGTTTAAGGATCTGCTATATATGTGGAGCATTCTGGAGCTTTATGGCCCAGCACAAATATAGGCAGCATGAGGCAGCAAAAATCAGGAGACTCTTAGATTTAAATCCCAGTCTTGCCCCTTACCATGGGAATTTAGGCAAATAGTTTAACCTTCTGTTTTCTTATATGCAAAAAGACCTACTGAAGTAGACTTTATCATCTTGGATAAAACAAGATGAATCAGTTTCTAACATATATCAGGCACTCGATGATTTAGAGCATGTTTAAACTTAGAAATGCTTGCAAAGAAATGTCAATAAGGCTTGGCCTTATAGTTTACCATGAGCATTTTAAAGGAGGAGTTTGGTATCAGACCACACCAGTGATGAATTTTGGTTCTTCCATTTATTGGTCAGGTAATCTTGGGTACATTATTTATCTTTCAGTGACTGGGAATAATAATAATGTTCACCTCATAAAGTTATTAGTATGACTAAAATAATGGTGCTCTTAAAACACAAAGCATAGTATATTTTTCATAGTAAGACCTTTAACAAGTGTGAGATATTATACCTTGAATGGGTAGCCAACGATTTAAACTCAGTTTAATGAGACATATTCTAACCAGACTGTCCCATGTACATGTAATATATAGTCATATATTTATTATTGGGGGGAAGTAACATTAAAGTAATCTTTAGTAGAATTGTTAATCCAATTGAGTGGAACCTAGTTTATTGGCTCTTTATTAGGTATGTGGGTGCTGCATGCTGTGATGGATACAAAGATGAATAAGGAATGAGATAAAATTTATGTACCAAGCATTAGGGTAAGGATTCTCAAATGGATCATCTTATTTACTCTTTTTATTTAGCTAATATTGATTTTGTCCATTGTGGAAAGTTTCAAAGATTAGAAAAATGAAAAACAAAAAATTAAAATCCCCATCATTGGGTTATTTTAGAAATTTGCTGATATTAGAAATTTGCTGAGGTTTCCCTCCAGTCTTTTTTCTGGGTAAAGTGCATGATATGGTTCAGCCTTGATTCCTATATCTGTAAAATAAAAATAATATACCCATCATCTGCTAGTGGTTAGACAACAAATGAGGTCCTGAAATAGTCAATATTCAAGCTCACAGACAAAATATCTGATGTCTGCAACTTAAAGGATGAAAGGTTTTATTTGGCTCATGGTTTGGGAGAGTTCTGTCCATGGTTAGCTAGCTCCAAGTCAGAAACAGCCTGGTAAAAGGGCATGCTGGAGGAAAGCTGCTCAACCTGTGACAGCTAAGAACCAGAGCAAAGGGAGCAGCCAGGGACAGAGAGATACCCACTAAAGGCACACCACCAATGACAAACCATTTTCAACCAGATCCCACCTCCTAACAATAGGTTTAGCTATAATTTGTTAATAAATAAATTCATTGATAAGTGTAGCATGCCCAGGATCCATTCATCATCTAAAAGCCCCTCCCTTGAACATGTGATATTTTTCAAGGTCATCCTAGGTCTAAACTAAAACATTCTGCCACTGGTCCTCAAAATGCTGATGCCCAACTAATTATGTAAAATACATTTAGTCCCTCTCTAAGTGTTGTCAAAGTTTTAACAGTCTCAGCATTGCTGAAAAGTCTCCTTTGAGATTCAAGGCAAACTCTTAGCTGTGAACAATTGGAAAAATCTAAAAGACAGTTAAACAGTTCCATCATACATGACAAAAGGTAAACATTTCCTTTCATAAAAGAGGAGTTGGGGGAGGTAGATGAATGCAAGACTGAAACTCAGCAGGGCAAACATTAAATCCTATAGCTCTTAAGTCAGTAATCAGGGGAGGTTTTGCCAGAGTTGAACTCCAAAAGTCTTGGGTAGCCTTGGCCCTTTGGCCTTGCTTATTGCAGTGTAAACCATTGCAGTGCTTTCTCGGGCTAGCTAAACTTGATGTCTATGACTTTTCTCAGCAGATGATATGTGTTTCTGCCATCTCGAGGTTCCTGGCGTTCCACTTCACTTTCAGGTTTTCTCACAGTTCCATGCATCACCCTCTTGGTTACATTGCTTTGCCTCCAAGGTCTTTCTTTGAAGCCTTGGTGGGAGCCTTTCTGACCCTATAGCTCTTGCATTCTGAATACCAGTAAAACCAAAATCACATGGACTACATCAAGATCTACTGTCAGTGGAAGCAGTAGCCAGGCCCCTTTGAAGCCTCTTTAGTGCCTAGATGGATGAACTTGGGGAAACAGTCCAGATGGTGCTCTCTATCGAAGGCAAAGTCTTTCAAATGAGTTATCCTTTTACATCCTTGAACCTGTTATGGATGTGATCTAGCAATTTTCTGAAATACTCCCAGGAAATGTCCAGACCACCTTTATTAGGCATCTTTCATTGTGTCCTGATACAAAATACTTGGCTTATTTTTAATGTTAATCTTTTTAGCAACCGCACTCTCCTTGGCCCCAACTTAGTATGCACTTCCTTTCTGGCCAAAGTGTAAATTTTTCAAATCATTTAGCACTGCTTTTTGCTTCTACCTCTCAATGTAGGTCTGGCTAAAAGCACCCAGTAATAGCTATGCCATAACCTAAACATTAAGCTGCCTTGAAATTACTTTCATCAGATTAGTCTGCCACTTTAAAATTCAGCCATGCAAAAATTTTAGGACATGGATAAAATGAAGATAAATTCTTTGCCATAATAAAATATGCATGACCTCTGGTCCAGTTTCCAATAAAGTCTGTGTTCTCAACTGAGATCTCATGAGCATGGCCTTTACTGTCCACATTTATAACAACTTCTGATCTCCCACCAGCACCTCTCATCAATCTTTGCTTACAGCATTCTAACGTTTCCCTAGGTGGCATCTCCAAACCTTTCCAAACTCCTTTCACAAACCAGTTCTGAAGGCTTTTGATTCACATGGTCATGTACAGTCACAATAACAACCTCACCTCTTGACCAAATTTTCTGTATTAGCTTTGCAACACTGGGAGAAAATACCTAAAATTTTGCAACACTGGGACATAATATCTAACAGTCACAACTTAAAGGAGGGAAGTTTAACCTGACTCATGGTTTGGAGAAATTTAGTCCATGATCAACTAGCTGACCATGGCAGAAAAAGCATTGTATAAGGGCATGGCAGAGGAAAGTTGCTCAACCCATGGCAGTCAGGAGGCAGAGAAACAAGGGAAGTAGACAGAGATACAGATATAACTTCTAAAGACACACTGTTAATGACACACCTCTTCCAAACAGGTCCCACCTCCTAACAGCACATTTAGCTATGAACTCATCAATGGATTGGTCCACTAATGGGTATAGTACCCCCATGATCCAATCACCTTCCAAAAACCCCATCTCTGAACCCATGCAAACACTGGGGAACATTTAGATCTAAACAATAACAAACAATAACAATAACAAAATCTTTAAGGAAAGCTTTCTTTTTTATTTTTTAAATTAAAAAAAATTTTTTTTTGGTACCAGGGATTGAACTCAGAATCTCACACTTGCCAGGCAGGCATTGTGCCACTAAGAAAAGCTTTCAATGGTGCCTGGCATTTTGTCCCAATAAATTCCTATTTTATTTTTTAAAAATTAATTGTATTGGTACATTTTAGGTATACAATACAATGACATTCATCATTGGAAATTTGCACCTTTACATAATCTCTCTTGTTTCTTATTTTTTCCCCATTCCCCCGCCCTCCCTTCAACCTCTCCATCCCTCCATCCCTATTTACAAAGAATTTGTTTCCATTTAAAGAAGGGAATGGAATTAATATGAAAAATTTCTATTTTCTTTAGATTCCATCATATATAAATAATTTCATAGAGATTTTTAAACTAACATATATGGCTAAAAATATGAAGTAGTAGTTCAGAGTGAATGAATGGCCCAGAGATAAATTTGGATAATCTTCTTTGGATACTAATTTACTCATAGATTGTAGTAGGTGGTAATAAAAGAAGAGTATTGATTTTTGTGCTAAAAATATAAAATTGTTCTTGACAATTTTTAAGATAAATAAGAGACTTCAAAAAAAATGGCCCTTGTGGTGGGACAGCTGAGCTTAACCACAGTGCCTGAGTTGTGAATCTTTTCCTTAGTCCTTGTGAACTGTCCATGGAAAAGTTGGAAAGGTGCTGCTGCAGAATCCAGAGTCATGAAAATCCAAAGAAGAGAACAAATACAGTTAGACTTAGGTGTTAGAACTGAGTGGTTATCAGAGGGAGGATAGGTATGGAGGGAAGGGGATATCCACAGAGGAAAAACCTACAGCGAAACCTACAGTGAAAACCTACAGTGCAATGATCTGGGTAGTAATAGATGAGAACAAAACTAGGCAAATGGTAAAGCAAATGATGAGGCAGAGACTGAGTTACTAAATTTAGAAGGTTGAATAAAGAAGATACATTTGTTCCAATGCAGAGAAAGAATTAGATGAGGGGGACACCTAGGTAGTCACTAGATTCTCATTGGGTGGATGGCACGCCTGGATAATCTGTGGACTTATAAAATTATACCTACACAAATGATCATTGGTAATATATATTTGAGAAGTATTTGTTTTGCAGTAAAACCTCTTGGCTGCCTTTGTCCCTTAGTTAAAAGGAAATTTAGCTCTTTTATATTTACTTCTAATAAATTAATAAGTAAAGTTCCCATTTCTTGAAATGACTTCCTGTTTCCCTAGAAAATATTTTTTAAAATTACTCCCCTAAATGTTCCATTACTTAACGTTTGCCTGCTTTAATCACTGGCTCTTTGGTAAGGAGGAAAGTATGAGCTTTGGGGAGCCCTTAGGCAAAGACTGAAAGTATTCAGGGCCTCTGTGAAAGTCATTATTCTTGCAAGAGAAGTGCAGGTGGAGTCACCTTTCAGAACCAGAGTCCTCTAATGTGACAGCACACTTTCTCCATGATAATATCAGAACAGAAATTAAACATTCATAGTATGGTAATTAAGGGCTGAATAATTTACTCTAAACCAATAAAGAAGACATTGGTAGTGTGATAGCTCCAAAATGAAATATAGTAGAGAAAAAAATAACAGTTTATTCATTAGCTATAGGCCTGGACTACGCTACGAAAATGGAACATGTTTCCTCTGTTGTGATTAGAGTCTGGAAAGAAAATGTAGTCCTGGACTTGGACAGTCAACAGGGATGACTTCGCAGGATAATACTAACGTAAGAGTAGGAATCCAGGGTTCAGCACCCCAATGCCCATGTAATGAGCTGTGTGACCATGAGCAAGTCATTCAATTAATCTATAGCTTTGTTTCCAAATCTGACATTGACCATGAGTAATTCCTGCCTGTCCATAGCATAATTTCACAACTAAAATTCAACAGTCTAATCATATCAGGCACACAGCAGTCTTACAAAAAGCCTGGTTATTTTAGGATTCTAACAAGATGTCTGTGTAGACTGACTGTTCTGTAGTGCTGCTGGTCCACTTTACTAGCATCTTACATCTCTGGGGAAAGGGAATGAAACTACCTGATAAAGCAGATTCAGGTAGAAGTCTATCAAAAATCTTCAATCCTCTTAACAATCTCTGACAATAACAGTTGCCCCAGATTCCTATCATAAAGATATCTCACAATCCATGATAATCACAGACAGGAGATCAGAGAACATATCCATGTCTCCCCTTTATTCCTCTATGAGGGTTCCCTACGTCCCTTGGTGGGTATGAGCCATGTCCTCCTATATTATACTTTCAATTCATTGTCTTTCTTTGAAGCTTCCAAATCTCTACTCTTTTTGAGCCCAGGTTCTCTCTATGTCCTCAAAGTACCCAATGATATTGCTATATTTTTTTATGTTCTCATAAAAAAACACTTCAAAAAAACTTATACACATACAAGAGGAGAACTCCATCTCTGAGGCTTTGTAGTTCATTACCCCTTATTGAGGAGGGAATACAAAGAAGTCTGGATCTCCAGAAGGAGCATCATAAGAGAAAGCTGCACTGAACTTCTGCTTTTATCTGTTATAATTGTAGCATCTTCTCTATAGTTTGCTATGAGAACTAAATAAGATAAAGTTTAATTGCATTTGTCCCTATGGCTGCCATGGAGTCAGGACCAACACTTGGCATTGATGCTGGTTATCAAGATTAAAGATAGCACTTTATAGTGGTAGATAGATAAATGTGGCTTGGCCCTCTTGTAGGGAATTTAATTTAGTTGAAGGTACAGGCATGAAAGTGACTAAAGTACAGGAAAACCTAAAATGACCAGTGTTGACCGACATAGCAAGAAAGCATTTTGGCTGAAGCCATCTTTAGGTAGGTAAGTTGGAGGCTGAGGGTTTAAATTTTCCTACTGTGTCAGTCAGTGCTTACTAAACAAAGAGATTTAATGCGAGATATACAAATGTATACAAATTTACAAGATTGGCTTACAGTGGCTATCTGCAGAGTCAGATGTGGAAAAATGCAAAAGGGCTGTCTTTGTGCTGGAGATCCAAAGGATCCAGTTGAAGCCCTAGAACTCACTGTAGTGTCCTGTGTCAGTCCTGATATGGAGGCCAGAGGGTCTGCTTGAAGGCTGAAGAGTCTGCACTGGAAGCCAGGGGATGACATACAAGGTGAAGATGAAGACTGGAGCCTCTCCAAAGAAAACAAAACCAAGTCTTCGTTTCTCTTTTATCCCATTCAGGCATCAAGTCTACTAATTGCTGACATTCACTTCCAAGGTGGGCTTCTGTCTTCATTAAATCCCTTCTGCCACACCCAGAACTGTGCTGATCCAATTTAGTTGGGTATTTCTTACTCAAGTTGACACAGTCAGTTGACTGTCATACCTACCCAAGAAAACTGTGCAAACAGGGACAGTGATGAATATGTGGCTGATGTATTGGTAAAAGTTCACAAGCCCCAATGGATAGACATAGAGAAATCGTGAAGGATAGGTAAGTGAGCCCAAGTATGGAATGCCTACAATACCAGGCTAAAAGTATTTGGACTCTGACAATGACTGGAGAGCCACTGAATATTCAGGAGGAGGGTGAGGGTGTGACCCAGGGAAACAAATCTAGGTAGAAGCCCTAGAGAATCTCCCTTTGAGATTCTTTGGTGTTATTTTCAAGCTCCCTTACTCAACTAGTAATCCACCTTTCTTCCCATTGATTTCTCATAGATCAAATGGCAGTATGTGCACAGTATATATTTGTTAAACAAATCATTAAATAATCATCACTAATTTTTTTCCTCCTCATTGCACCAAGAAGAAAGAGTATCCATATGAACTAAGTGGATGGCTTGGGATTGAGAGAGGAGCGCTCCAGTTATGGCTCTGTGGTCTGTGATTTCTAGAAGGTCGCATAACCTCCCTGGGCTTTATTAGCTCACAAAGATGGAGGAAAAGCCTTCCAGAATTTTTAATTAAAATTAGTTTCCTCATCCTAAAGGGAAAGGGGAAACAGCAAAAGGCAATTTTAAGAATTCAAGGTCAAATATATACACCAGTCAGGTTGAGACAGTCTGGAGTCCTCACCTGTTTTTTCATGCCTAACCCTTAATAAGAGGGTGAAGGGAAAAATGCCCTTTGAATGTATTTCTTTCCACAGAGACCATGCTTTGAAAGATTTTATGTATCAAGTAACCTGTACTTATTTAGCAGTAATTAATTTGTCCCCTTATTTTTGTCAAAGACATGTATTAGTGAATCAGAGTTTATCATATAGAAGCAATAGGTTACCACACACTAATTTGGTATATCTAAAAGCAAAGCAATTTGTCATTTTAATTAACCTGCATATGAGTAAATGCATGGCTTCTTTAACATTTTTGGAGTGTACAAAATAATTTTTAGCTCCCATTAATACAGTATCTTTAAAAATTCTTAGGCGTCTGTGAATTCTAGATGAAGTATCAAAGGGGAATGGCTCAATTATTATATTTATAAAACCAAACATAGTCAAGCATAGTTGAACATGTTAATAAAAATTATAATGTTTATTGATTTATTGTTTAAATTAGCACATATTGAGTACAAACTCTGAGCTAAATACATGAATGATATGGTCCTTGCCATGAAGGAGTTAAAGGCTTTGTCATGTATTAAGAAAACACTATTGAACTTTAGGTACTGTATTAGGCACTAGATATCAGAGGTAGAAGATATTCCTTCAAGAAATTCATGGTTTAGTGCCATGAATTTAGTGCCGTACCTCATCCATACATATATACCCAAAGAACATGAACATCAGCACCACAGATTTCTGGTGACAATAATTCTTGTTGTGAGGCTAGGGCAGAGTGAGATAAATGCCCTGTTAGATCATCTGAGCAGTGGGTTGAGAGAAGAATACCCCCCCCACACACACACACACACACAAACACACACACTCTGAAACACACCTAGATGAATCTGTATGGCCCTGCAACAGTAGAGAATTACAGGTCCAGAGGTAAAGATGGAAGCAGGATGGCTGTTCTGGATGGGAAACATTTGGATTTGATGGCAAGACTGTAAGGACATAATCACTATAATCCAGAAGAAAGTTTATATGACCCTAATTATAATAGTGAGAAAGATAAGAGGAGGAAAAATATGAAAAATATTCCTGAGTTGAAACAGAATTTAAGACATGGATATGGACAAAATAGAGGAAGCTGAAAGCTTTCAAGACTGTATGCTTTGTCAGTGCTAAGTATTTGTATTTTCTTGACAGCATCAGGACTGGAAGTCAGGCAAAAACGATTTGCTAAAAAAGAGAAGGGGAAGAGGAAAGGATGCATCAACTTTTAGAGGGGTTCTGTGACATAAGTAATTTTCTGAGCATGGCTTTTTGAGAAAGAAAAAATTATGAATGTGACTTCACCATATGTGAGTCTTTAGCATTGCATGGTACCTGTAAGTTGAAATTTCCATGTCCATCAAATGGTGATAGTGGAGTTTGCTCTACAAGGTGGCTGTAGGCTCACTATATGCTGCTCAATGAGCACGTCTTTCCTCTCCTTGTTCTAAGTAGGCATGCTTGGAGAGGATGCCAAGATGTTTAAGGATGTACGTAGTTCTGCAACACTTCTTGTACTCCTGGCATTTCCCAGCCAGCCCTTCACCAAAAGACCTACTATTGTTCACACCTGTCTCTACAGTCTCTGTCCTGCTTTTTTCCCTGCATCACCCATTGGCTTTCTAACAATTACTGGGACATTAATGATCACCAAAGGATTTTCATTGTTCCCTTCGAAGTATTTACATGCCTTCTAAGGACAAATGGATCTTTTGTATCTTTGCCACTGGAAATGTGCCTGTGTTTTTTATGGAGTATTTCATCAAACTGGTATATTGCTTTTGTTTTCATATACCAATATTGGTATATTACTTTATCTATAATTATATTCTTAGTTTGCATATTACAATTAGTTTGCATTCACGCTGGAGTATACTGTGTCATTTTCTTGACAAAATCTGACAGTTGTAATTATTTCATTCACTTTTACAAAACCTAACTTTGTCTTTCCTATTTTTCTCTTTGTATGTTTTATCCTTCTTATCTCTGTCTTTCTACTTTCTGAATGATTCTACTGTATATTTTCTAACTTCTACATAACTAGCTTTTTCATTTCAAGTGTTTCTTTCCAATGTAAACATTTATGGCTCTGCAACCTGCAAGATTTTATATGTAGCATTTTAGTTCAGATTTAATAATTTTTGGTGGGCTTCTGTTTGATTTCTCAGTAATTGAGAGACATGTGTTGGATTCTTTCACCATGATGGTGAAATTGTTAATTTTTCAATAAATTTCTATTGAACTTTATTTATATATTTAAAATTATTAAGGTCTATGTAAATATTACATATTTTATCATATACTGTCTTAGTTCCTTTTCTGGTTGCTGGGACAAAATACCCAAAGTTAAAGGAGGAAAGCTTCATTTAGCTCAAAGTTTATAGAGTTTCAGTTCATGATCAGGTAACTCCACTGTAGGGTAGCATAGCAGACAAGCACTGTAGAGGAGAAACAGTTCATGGTGGGCAGAAGGTAGCAAAGCAAGCAAGAGACAAGACAAGCCTCTTTCTGTCCCTTATATTGTATCCAGGCTATCTGGATTAGGGTTGTGCCAAACCAATCTTTGAACTGATTTACTAATTACCCACCCTCAATCCTAGCATACTTCATCCTAGCATTACACCACGAACAATCACACACTCTGGATTCAGCCTATGACTGCTTGAGGCTTTGGGGGGCAAGTTTAGACATATGCCATAACATACACATATAAGTTTACAATTATTATATATTCTTGGTGAAAGATATTTTTGTCATTATGTACACTCTGTTCTCAGTTATTTTCCCCTTTAAGTTACATACTTCAAATTATATACATTAAGATTGAGCTAGTTTCTGTACCTTACTTTTGCTATTAGACTTGCTTTTACATTCTCAATTGTTTAGATTGAAGAGGTTTGTTGATTAAAGGGTTAACTGATTTCCTTATTCCACACTACACATTAAATACACTCACATATACACACACAAACACATACCACTATTGCTTTGAAAAATATATAATCTTCATCAATTCTTAAGTAGTCATCTTTTATCATGCAAATATAGAACAGCATAACATTAATATTTTAATCCCCAATCAAGATAAAATTGCATAGTATTTTAATTTTGATCACCTCCACACCAACTTACATGTTATTATCATGTACTCTTTTAGTTTGGCCTTTATATCTCTTTAAATAATACTTTCCTATTATTTTATATTAGCAATATTTATTCATCTCTATATGTACCAATTTATTTTCTTCTATTCTACATCTCAAATTTTCTAAGATTATTTTGTTTTATACCAAATTATAATATTAGATGTTCCTTTTGATAAGAACTGTTGCTCAGCTTTTAATAAACTCAATTTTGTTTCTTGAAAACTGTCTTTATTTTTTATTCATTCTAAAATAGTTTTCTTGAGCACATATGTCTAAGTTTTACTTATTTCCTCTCAGCAGTTTAAAGTTACTATTTCAATATGCCTGGCTGCCATGGTTTTTTTCCCATTGGTCTATTTTGTTCTTTCATAGGTGATCTGTCTTTTTTCCTTTGGGTGCTTTAAGATCTCCTCTTCATATTTGATATTGCATATTTTCATGTCATCATGGCTGGAACTTTTTAATTTATACTGCTTGATAAATTTTGTGCTTCTTACATCAGTGAAGTCCTACCTGTCATTCATTCTGGAAAATTCAGTTATTTTTATCTTCAAATGTTTGTTCTCCAGTCACTTCTTTACTTTTGGTACTTCAATTATATATGTTAAATATACTCATATGTCTGCCATATCTCCTTACTTCTTTGTTCTCTCTCTCTCTCTGTCTCTGTCTCTCTCTGCTACATTCCAAGTAGCTTCCCAACAAAGGAAGGCTTTGAGGTGGACTTTTTTTTAGGTGTCAGATTATGTTTATTTGAGAACTCATATTTGATCCTAATTAGTGGAAACCCTAGAGATCTTTTTGATCCTTCCTCCTAGCAAAGATTTGCACTTCAATTTGGGACTTCTCTTATCCCCCTTCAATATCTCTGGCTATTGTCTTGCCTGTCATTAGCCCTAGTAGTTTGATTGCAGTAGAAATAAGATTACAACATCTCACATTTTTCTCTCTAGTATTTTATTATGTTAATTTCCAAATGTTTATAGATAGAAACCACAAATCCCTGTGCCACTCTTTTATTTCTGGAGTCAAAAGTGAATCCTCAAAACATGTCATTTAATATTCCACATACTTTCATATGCATCAAAAATACTAAAAAGGATATTTTCTTATATGCTATAAAAATTTAATAGCATCTAACAATCAGTCCCATATTCAAATTTATCTAATTTTCTGGTTTGTTTAAATCAGGATCCAAATAAGAGTCATGATTTTATTCGGTTGCTATGTTTCTTAAGTTTCTTAATTCTCTTTTAGTTTAAACACACACACACACACACACACACACACACATTCTTTCTGTGTCATTTGGTTGAGGAAATTATAGAAAATGTCCCATTTCTCCATTTGGCTTATTGCATCTTTGTGATGTGGTTAAATTTTTTCCTATGTTCATTTTCTTTGAACCCTCTATAATGAGGCTTTCACCCCTCCCAGTACTCCATAGATACTGCTTTTATGAAAATTACTAATGATCTCATGTTGCTAAATATAATAGTAATTTATATGATATTATGGCACATGATGAATCAGCATCATGTGAGTCCACTTGTCATTTCATCTTCCTAGGAAGACTTTTGGTCACTTAGTTCTAGAATGCCACCCTCTTTAAATTTCTACCTACATTATTGGCTTCAGGGTAGATTCTTCCTTACTTCCTCAGTCTGAATGTTAGAAGACCCACAGATAAGCCTTTGGATCTCTATCTATTTTCAATTCCTTGCTAATCTCCCAGTTTAAAATACAAAAGATAGAGCTGAAATATAAACCTACACATATCTGATTTTAGAAATGAACAATGCTGGCCACACTGCCTACAAAGAACTTTTATCTTACCAGCAGCCTCACCACTGCCCTCCAAAAAGCTTCCCTTGCTATTCAAATGTTTACATAGACATTCTTCTGGTAGAATGCTCCATATTTGATTTTCAACTTGGGAAAGGGTTAGCAGGTCTAGAAGTTTTCTTTTTAATTCCTGAAAACCTAGGAATGCTTTTTAATGGTAGATTTTACTCAGTATCTAGTGTTTTGAAATAGTACTTTTCAAGGTTGTGGTCTACTATATTTCCCAAAACAAGTCTTAGCTTTTCTGTCATCACATACTCCAGATAAGGTAGCACTTGAGTTCCCCAGAAAAATCTTAACATTTCTCCAGAACTTAAATTAAAAAGAAACTTAAAAGCCCTCAAAGCTAATCACAACTTGCTCTTTGAATCCCCCCTGTAATGTATTCAAACGGTCATGCAACCTCCCTTTACACTTCCAGTGATAGGAACTCACTACTGGATCTCCTCAAAAGCCCATTTGCCATTATCTATCTATCTATCTATCCATCCATCCATCTACCTACCTACCTACCTGAAAGGTATTCAAGGAATTGGTTTGCCTATTTGCAGAGACTGGCTGGGCAGCACAAAATCTGCTGATGTTCAAGCTTCTCAGGAAGAGCAGGTTGGAACCCTCAGGCAACAGCTCGTGCTGCCTCCACAGCAGAATTTTAGTTTTAGTTCTGCTCCTCAGGCCTTTTAACTGAATCAAGTGCACCCAGATTACCTAGGATAATCTTACTTACCCCAAATCAACTGATGATAGGTGTTAATCATAACCACAGGATACCTTCATAGCACCTACATTTGTTTTAGGGTACTTGGGCCAAGTCAAGTGGACATAAAATTGGCCAACACAGGCACCTTCTCTGTGCTGGGAACTATGCTGGGAATTTTTCATCTTAAAACTTTTATAATTCTCAGTGGAGCTTCACTAAAATACCATTATTCTTATTTTAAAAACCAGAAAATATGACTCAATAAAGTAAAACAATTCATTATTGTTGTTATTGTGCATATGATGAAACTGATCCATTAAAAATAAAATAACCTGGGCTGGGGATTTAGCTTAGTTGTTCCAGTGCCTGCCTTGAAAGCGCAAGGTCCCAAGTTCGATCTCCGGTACAAATAATAATAATAAATAAATAAATAACCTCTGTTCAGTACACATGTGAAGCCCCAGAAAAATGCCCTTTACTGTATAAAGCACTATAAATATGGTTCCCTTACTAGATTGTTCTTGCATTCATCTTTATTGAAGACAACCACTTGTCACTGTACCTTCCACCATGGAGTAAAATAATGCTCAGCAAACTTGGATGGAGTGTGTGTGTGTGTGTGTGTGTGTGTGTGTGTGTGTGTGATGGAAGACAGACCTTGCAGGTCTTGTTGTTTTGACAGCACAACTAGACTACTGGAAAGCCATATTCTTGCCTTCACTGGAATGCTGCTCCTATCTTTGTTTTGAAGGGTTTTGAGCCCTTTGGATTAGTACAATATGCTATTGAATTTAGTGACTTTATTTTTATGATGAGTGAAAATTCTTCACTGGCCACTTTTCTCTCAAAAGCAAGTCATTCTCCACATGCATAAATTAGGATAGTTGGAATACTAAATGCATAATCATAAATTCCAACCAATTATATGCATGTTCTCATGAACCCTTGGGAAACTGATGAGAGGGCAGCAGGGATGAGACCATTGTAAATTTGTATTAGTATTGGGTCAGAAGGATGATTAGGAGTAAGTAGGGTGGGCCTCTTTACTTAAGCTGGAATCATTGGTAAATATGGCCAGACTTGGTGGGTTTCTTTACCAAAATGATTTATGTAGTTGTAACTGATCATGATTTTCATAATGCACATACATTCCACAGAGTACCTTTGTGTATACTTAAATAAATTGGCATAAAAATAGGCTTTCTGACTTTAGGATCCAGATAAGTCCTGAGATTTTTTTTTTAATCTCTGTAATCAACCTCTTTGAATCTATAATTTGGCATATAAAGAGTATTTGGAGGCAAAACCAAAAATTGAAATATATGATTTCATAAATGTATAAGCAATAGAAATGCCCCATTTGTTATAACATATTCACATTTCAGAACAGGTACACTGTATGGTGAAATGGGAAAAACACTGTACTCGGAGTTACACTCCACATGGTAGGTTACATGACTGTCTCATTTTCCCTGTCTTTCCTTTAAGAAACCTGTACTCTCCCATCTTAACTTCCCACCCAGATTGATACAGACTGGGCCTGTGCGGTGCTTTGCCTGGTGCACTGTGTGTGGAAGCAGAGTCCCGCTTAGCCCCATTCTCTGTCCTCTCTCTACCTTAAGTCAAGCAAAGGTTGATCCTTTAGCCTATAGCACAGAATGACAGGGATGGAAGCTGAGCCATGGCCAGCCTGCAGGAGGCCTTAAAGTGAGGGAAAGAAAAGCCTTGGTTGTACAAACGGCTAATGCTTGGGGACCATCTTTACCACAGTATTCTTTAGTGTAAGCAGACTGACACATCTGAGTTTGATTCTGGCTCAATCACTTACCAGTTCTGAGTCTTAAAGAATATGTTGAAACTATAAAAATCAGTTCCCCCATCTGTTTCTATAGGGAGCAATAACTTCTTCAGAGAGTTATTGTGAAAAGTAAATGGGAAAATTATGAAAATGGCCTAGAAAAATTCCTGACACATGACAATTAAAAATTAACTTCTCATTATGTCTAGCACAGAATAGCCCCCCTCCCTCAACAAAACCATCTTCTTTCTGTCTGGAAAATTCCAGCCATCCAGGGTGCAGCCAAACATCCCAAAATACAAAGGACTCACCTTTAACTTTCTTTCTCATCTTTCTCTGAACCTTTATTTCTTTTATTCAGAAATTTCTTTAGAGCTAGACTAACCCTAAATGTAAGTCCTATAAAAAAGACGTTTACTCTGAGGCTCAAACGTTATGAAAGACCTTTTTTGGTTTTTTTTGAAAGACCATGTTTTTAATTTCTTCTCACTACCATGTGTTAACATATGATATTAAATCCAAATTAATGCGGTTGTAGGTTTAAAATAAGCCACGGTTCGAAGTTTAAATTGAGTGATCAAAACCCTTACCATCTTAACTGTGAGATTTTCAGGCTGAAGGGGTAAGGGCCTGGAGGAATGTTCCACATCAAGACTACTGCATTTTATACATTTTCTCAAGTACCAAATATTCAACCTGGGACTAGAAAGTAACAAATTCATGTACATAATTACATTGTGCAACTCATATGTTGAGAAGCCCATTATGGAAAACCCAGAGGACCTTGCAAAGCAGCCTGCACCAGCTGAGCCTGCAGGAGAGAGGCAGCTGGGCCCTTCCTGCTCTGAGGAAGTGCAGAGCAAGGACTCACATGCTCTGGTTTCCTTGGAGACCCCATTCCACTCTGTCTGAGATGCATTCTCCTCTGCCACCCACCCTTAGTCCAAGCCTACAAGATGCCCATGCCCTGGTCATACTGCTTGGCCTTCTCTAGGCTGAATCCTTATCTAAAACCTACACTGGAAGGAAGGAGAAGGACAACCATTTTCTAAAGAATGGCCATATGCCTTTCCTTCTCTGAGCATTAAATACCCAACATTTGTTCAACTTAGACTTTTATTTCCCAGATTCAAATTCTTACTTCTCCTAGCTACTAGGAGATTTTTAATATCCTTTTGTGTCTGGGATTAATTAATTTAAAACAACAAAGGAATTGTCAAGAAACAAAAAGAATTTTAAAAATACTAACAGCTATTACTGATTAAGCCCTTGATAGGGACCTGATTTCTGAATATTTCTTTACTCCTCAGAAGAATCCATTCACAGAAACAAACCAGAGACTTGAAGAGGTTTAAGAACTTGCCAAGCAAAGACCAGAGCCACAGATTACACACTTGGCTCCAAAATCTGGGCTCATTCTTGTGTATCCCTCAAGCTGTGTAGGCCCCTTACCTGAGCAAGTGCAGCAGGCAGCATTCTAGAAAGCAGTGAAAGATGGACTTCATTTGTGTGTCTTCCCAAGGTCCACTAGAGACAGGAAGTTAAAGGAGGATATAAAAACTATCTCTTGTGAGTTGGTATTTATTCATTTTCAATCAAGCATTGGATTACTTCTGTAAATAGCATAAAGAGGTATTTCACTTTTATTATCACTCATTAGAACGCTCCCTGAGAGGCAGGCCAGAGCACTGAAGTCCTCTTCCAGGGAAGAGCCTGAAACAGATCCTAGAAGTGCTGCTGCTCAGCCCAGCAGTTTTCATTCTGCTCCAATATGGCTTCCCCTATCTCTGCTGCTCCCCCCAGGAAGACGTGTTCTTGACTTTGAAGCTATTGAGCCCTTGAATCTAGTTCACATCCACAGGGCTTGTGTTTTAATAAATGCACTAGATATCTTTCTTTTCACCTTAAAATGTCTCAACTACCTTTTTCTTAGTGATTCCTCATACAGCTCCATGATTCTGCTTCTTGAAGAATTTGCATGGAAGAGCAGGGAAATCTCCTGCCTGATTATGAAGAGTCAAGGAAATCACTTTCCCTAGTACCTCCAGCCTTGTTCATGGGGACTGATGGGAGCTTTGGGACCACATGAAGCTCCAGAATGGTGGTGCTGAGTCACTACTAAACACCTGCTACACTAATGTGCACAACCAAACAGATCCAGTGTTCAGGTAGACAACACTCAATCTTCACTCAGGAGAACTGGAAAAGGTAAGGGCTAATTTAGCTTCCACCAGTAGCTTGCGACTTAAAGTGTTAAAGATTGTCCATGTGCTTCTTTACCTTTGAGCACCACAGAAATGCAGCCTGTCGGGCCTCCTGGGAAGTGCATATTAATGAGATGCCCAGATAAACTGCATGTATATTCAAATTTAAGAAGCACTACGCTAAACAGTGATTATCAGTTTTAGCTGCATATCAACATTATCTAGAAGCTTTAAGAATTTCTGGTACCTGCTTTCCAGCCCTCCAGAAATTCTGATTTAACTTACCTGAGGTGCAGTGTTGGCATCTGGATTTTTGAAAGTTCTCTGGATGACCCTGCTGTGCAATCATTGAGAAAAACCTCCATGAATTCCTGAAAGGTCCAAACATTGATACCAATAATTTTAAAAGAGAGCAGAAAGTGAGTTGTATGAGGTTAATGGAGGAAGTTGTGAGCTGTTGTCTGGGCCTGCATTGGTGCCTGGTCCTTTCTGTTGGCAAAAGGAGCTCATGCCACACATGAAATTTGAAAAGAGAAAAAAAACCTCAACATTTCCTAATGATATAAGAGGTTACTGATGGTTCAACATCTCCAATCAAGGAAATTACAAAAGTAACTAAAGAATTAAGAAATTGGAAGAAAGCATAGGAAAAGTCTACTAATGAGTTTCCATTCAATTTTATCTGGTTCCCATGACCAACAGTCAGCCAGATGTTCCAGGAAGCGTCTCTACCCTGGCATTATATACAATTCTCTATTCTGGATCATAAAAGATTCCTCATAGAGAAATTTCTACCACTGACAATTGCTGTAACAACATTCATTTTCTTTTCAAATAAAAGGTTTTGGAATGCCTGCAGTGAGAAAAAGTATGTGAGAAATATAGTTTTTTTTCCTCTAATCTAACACAAAGTTAAAGTTATATACAGCCAAAATGGAGATTCTAAGGAAGCAAGAATGAAGTAGGAGAGAGGTGACCTAATAAATTTGGGAACTCAAAGGGCACCTGTAATGGTGAAAACAGAGAAAATAGAAAGCTTCGGTGTCTGATTCATTTCCCACGGACCAACATCAACTGGACAACCCAGCTTTATCTCTCTGATAAAGAGACATTTTTTCCTAGAGTAGATTGTGTGTCAAACTAACTCCAGAATCAACCTGTTGGGAAAGGTATTTTAAAAGCCAGTGGAGTAAGAGAGAAATATCCTTTACTGTTTATTCAACTGTATATGGCACTACATTTAGGGCTCCTTCCTGAACAAAGGGTTGCTGCTTACAGATTCCCAGAGACGTCTTGGGCTGAAGAAGTTTTGGAATCAAGAGGAACTGGAGGGCCGGGGATTTAGCTCAGTGGTTTCGCCTCCTGCTACGCAAGCGCAAGGACACGAGTTCGATCCCTGGTACCAAAAAAAAAAAAAAGGAACTGGAGAGCCAGAACAAGAGCAGTGTGATCTCAAGAGACAGCATGGAGCAATAAAATATTATTTTCTGGTGGTAAAGACAAACTGATCCCCCCCCATCCCAGACTCTGTTGAGAAAATACCTGGAAACACCTTACAGATGGCTAAACCCTCATGAGAGTTCTTCCCTTTGTCTATCCTCCCACCCTGCATCAGTTGAGTATAGTCCTTCCCTCCAATGTGTTAACAAACCTTTTGGTTTTTTTATACTGGTTTGCAACTTTTAAATTTAAAATCAATTCCAAATAAGAACTTTAATGTCTTAGGTAAATAAATATATAATAAATAATGTATGACCTTTCCACTTCCTATTTACTTCCAACCATGCTGAAATCTGGAAGAACAAGAACAGCTACAACCTTTCTCTCTGTATACCTTGAACACCCGTGCCACTCTGTCTTTGCTTTATTTCTCTGACCTTCTAATGGACTATGAGTCCCTCTGAGGCGGGGAACACATCTAATTCATTATCATGAGTACTTAGAACAGAGTCTGGCCCAGAGTGTGAACTGTTTATATAATGGGGGGACAGGAGGAAATACGTGAGCTAATATGCTGAAGCAATTAGAATGGTGGCATCCCTGAAATTCAGCGTGTAAGAAAAGTTAGGACTATTTAGACTGAAGAGGGAAACCTGAATATTTGATACCAGTTGTCCAGTTCATGTAATGATTAATAGTCTATGCACGTAGAAAATTCCTTCTCAGATCAATTTTAGTAAGTTACAGTTATCTAGAAAATTATCTGCTTTGTTTAGTTTTTCAAATTTAGTGGCATTTATTGGCAAATTGCAAAGTACTCTAATGGTTGAAATTTTCTGAGCTGTTCATAGTTTCATTACCTTTTTGCCCCAATCTATTTCTTTCTGTCTTCTCTTCATTTTTTTTTTTTTTTGGTACCAGGGATCGAACTCGGGTCCTTGAGCTTGCACAGCAGGTAACAAAACCACTGAGCTAAATCCCCGGCCCTCTTCCAAGTTATCTTTATTTTATTGGTCTTGACAAATAGAAAACTGAGCATTTTGATCATTTCTACTTTACTTCTTATTTCATATATTTTGTTAATATATTTTATTATTTTTTTCTTTTATACTTATTCTGTTATTTTTGTTTTTTCCTCATCTGAGGTTGAATGCACCACTAATTTTCAGCCTTCTTTTCTAATATAAGCATGTAAAGGTCAAAATTCCCTCTGAGAATTGCATTAGCTGTACATCATAAGTTTTGAAATGTATTATTTTCATTATGATACATTTGTAAATATATTCTAATTTCCAGCCTATTTTCTCATTTGGCTCACAAGTTAATTTAGAAGTGTGGTTTTTAATTGTCCGCCTAAGAATGAATTTCTAATTTCCCTTTGCTATTTATCTATCTCTCTCACTTTTTTTTTTTTTTTTTCTTGGCATTGTGGTTAGAAAGCATACTCAGTGCTATTGCCTCATTGGTAGATATTGAGATGTGCTGTTATCTGATACATGATCAACTTTTAAAATATTACACACGTGCTCAAAAAGAACATATGTTCTTCAGTATATGTATTAATATTCATCACTATAATAAATTTAATAATTTTTATCTCTTGTAGATATTAATAGCCAAGTTAATTCTATTAAATCTATCGACTAGGACATTGGACTTGGAACTTTCTTTTTATCACTGCCTTCATGTTTATTTTATTTTTAGTACCATCTGAACTCTCTCACATTCAGGGGCCTTGAACCACTTTAACTCAGATCACTATGAGCCGCCTATTATTGTTGGCAAGCATTTTTGTTTCTTCTTGGTTTTGCTCTCCCTAATTTATCTATTATCATCATATAATAGATAATATGTATAATTACATAATATGTAATTACATAAGCAATGTTTGTGTATAGATGTGTTAACCAGATTACTCACCATTTCTTCATTCTATGCTTTATTCTGGACTCAACTTTTCTTTTTAAAAAATATATCTGTATTTTTATTTAGAGCTTGTAAGGTCTCAGCTTTTAAGTATCTGAAAATACTTTGGTATCTTGACTCTGCGTCATTTGGTATTCTATTCTACCTGAGTATAGAATTTTGGGATGATAGTTTTATTTTTTCAAGCCTTTGAAAATAGCTATGTTCCCTGACTTCTTTGCTGCTAATGAGAAACCTGATATCAGTTTAGTGGTAATTTCTAAGTAATCTGTCTTTTCTCCATATTGTTTTAATGATTGTTCCACTTTGTTATTCTATAATTTTACTATGATGGTTCTATATCCAGTTTTACTTTGATTTTGCATGGCATTCATTATGATTTCAAAGGTGAGGTATCATGATTTTTGTCCATTCTAAAAAAGTTTCTGGTAATGATTTCTTTACATATTGTATCAGCCACACTCACACTTTCTTCCTGTTTTCTTTTTTCAAAATATTAGATGTATTTTGAGTCTTCTTATTCTAGTTTCTATATTTCTTTAATATCTTTCTTATTTTCCACCATTTTTCTCTCCCTGGTACGTTATAGATAATTTCTTAACTATATTTCAATACATTAACTCTATGTTTAATCTTATATTCAATATTTACTAGTCTTTAATTTCAATTTTTCATATCTGAAAGTTGTACTTAATTCCTTATCAAGCTTGTCTCTTTCTTTTGAGCTTTTTTTTTTCTGGTACCAGGGATCAAACTTAGGACCTTACACTTGCCGGGCAGGCATGGCGCCACTGAGCTACATCCCGGTGCCTGCCTCTTTCTTTTATTATTGATTTATAGTTTATATATATTTTTTAAGTTTATAATTATTTAGACATTCTTAATTTATCATCCTTATCAGATTTTTCTATTATCAAAGTTTGCAGAGTATTATTTTTTAAAGAGATTCTCCCTCCACTCCAGGTGTACTTTCCCATTTGTTTCTACTAGGCATTTAAGGAGTATCACTATATAAGAACAAATTGTATTCTAATTTGCAGGTTGAAAATCATGTTTCCTCATGTAGTATTTACCTCCTACTTAACTTGAACCTCAAATTGAAGCACAACCCAAGATTAAAATACTTGGGGTTTTTTTCCCAACGGAAGTTTACACTCAAGCTATAAAATGCCAGAGGAAAGATTGTTCTTCCTCTATTCCATCCTTTATGATCTTAACTCTATATTAAACCCTTGGTTAAAACCACCAGGCTCACACAAGGCCAAGATACCATCTCATATTTCCATGTTGTAATAAAATGTTATAGAAACTGGCTCTGTTCTACCCCTGATGTGAGCCCAAGCAGCTACATTATCAGCTCTCAGATTGTGTTCAGTTCTCACTTCATTTCTTAAAACTGAAAAGTTATAGTTTGTTATTCCAAACTTGGGTTATTCATGTAAAGGATGTTTTCCTATATTTATTCAAGTCATATAGGTTCAATAAGAAGGGATGCTAATAACAGGAAATTCTTAAATGATGCAGTTTGATATACATATTTCTAGGACCAGAAAGTTGGTTGAATGGCTTTTCCACCGTCCTCTACCTGTGACTATATTTCTTATGATGTGTAAGAGCAAGGGAGGTGAGAAGACAGTGGAGAGAAATACCAAACTGAGAATCGTTACTCATAATTCAACAATCCTGATCTTATCCCCACATTGCCACATGTTCTTGAAAAATTCTATTCTCGCTTTAAGTCCTACATTGTCCATTTATAAAATAATAGATTTAAACAATAAGTGATCATAATAATCTTCGCTGAGAACTCACAGTATGCCTGGTACTATGCTATACTCATCATATTAAGAACATTAGGTCATGTAATTCCCATACAAATATTTTAAGAAATATATTGTTGTCTCTTTTAGTTAAATTTCAAATACAGAAGGTTAAGTAACTTAGCCAAAATCATCTCAAAGTTGTAACTGCCAAATCTACAATCTCAACATAGGTCTGCTTGATTCTATAGCCTGCCCCAACACCTTTGGTACTGTCTTCCCCTTACTTTCCTCAAGATAGTAATGAAGATTCCTGTCATCTGTAACCTTCTCTGAGTCTTTATTAGTCTTCAATTCCTTATATAAGTGTAACTTTCACTTTTCACCGAATCTTGTTCAGGGGCTCAATGTTCTCACCTTGATAAATCTAATTCACTCGTGTTCTTCAAAGACCAGGTCACTGCCATGTATAATTATTGGTTGGATAAGTATTTTGTGAGTGTTTTAATATAGGATCCTTAAAGTATAGCTTTTGTAAGGCTGGAAATATTCCTGCATATATCCATCACACATATCATAACATGACCAGGCATGATACACACTGCTCATTGCCAAGAGCTCCTTTTCAAGAAAAGATTTGTGGTTGTTTTTTCATAGGAACTTCCAGTGAATAAAATCAAAGATACATTTAATTTTTTCAGAATGAAAATAGCTTTCTTTCTCTCTCTGTATGTAGGTAGTTTATAATACAGCTCCTTCAGCAGTAAAATCATATTGAGCAGTAAAAAGAAAATAAGTAAAGCATATTAGAGCCTAGTGTTCATTGCAGAGCAGATTCAACAGAGTATTTCTTTTTACTTCTTCTATTCTGTAATCCATACATTTATTAAATGGTTATTGGGCATTCATTTGTTTGCTAATAATTAAGCACCAAAATTTTTGCTAAGCATTGAGGATAAAGAAGATAAAAATAGCAGAGTGCCAGGCCTTTTGGAACTTATAAACTGGGAGAGATGAACAGTCACTGAGATTGAGCTTGCTGGCATGAAGGGGAAAATCAGGTGATAACAGAGTGGAACATTTGGGGGGCGCATCCAGAAAGGCTCCTCTCTCTACAATGACTTAGGCTATGGCCCACATTTCACCCTTAAACAACTGGGCGGATGAGAATACCACCTAATCATGGGTAAAAGCATCTACTACTAGTGAGACCTTCAGTTAAAAGCAAGTCCTGGGGCCAGGGATTTAGCTTAATGGCACCATGCCTGCCTCGCAAGCACAAGGCCCTGAGTTCGATCCTTGGTACCAAAAAATCAAAAACAAAACCAAAACAGAAGCAAGTCCTAGCAGTTTTGACTTCCAGTTATGACATGGCCCCTGGTTTGAGGGTATATGTGTAAAAAATTACTAGCTATTATTTGGCACCTGCTCTCTGCAAGGCACTGGTCTAAGAAGCATATATATTATATATAGGAGATATCTATCTATCTCTCTCTCTCTATATATATGTATATACATATCAGCATTCATGCTGATCACAACCATTAGAGGCAAGTGATATTATCCTTGATATTTTACCAGTGGAAAGGGAGACACAGAGATCTTAGGTGCTTAGGTGACTAAAATCAGTCAGCTAACAGGTACAGATTTTTGGATTTGGACTCCTGTCTGCGCAGAATCCATGTTCCTGTGCACTTGATCACATTTCATTCTTTCCAAGAATCTTCTACTCTGGTTTAAGGAACACACCAAAGCCCACAGTATCAGCACTGTGTGAGAAAGGGAATAACAGCAATGATCACTGACACTTAGTAGTCAGAATACAAGATGGGCAGAGGGATCCAGACTTGTAAGATTTCATTGAGAAAATGGCATTTAAAGGGTGTCTTTAAAATATAGTGGGAATCTACAGAGATCACAGGCTCTTATGAACAGCAAGTGTTTTTGAGGTGATGCCATGTTCACCATTGTAACTCTAGGCCCTCGCCTTGGCAAATGGAGGTGCGTAACAAATGCTTCATGCAGCCAACTGTAGTGAAAGGGACTACAAACAAGAACTTTGTCACAGGACACTTATACGGCTCCCCTTTTGTCTTCACCTGATAATTTCATTTCCCAACCGAACTTCAGCAAATACAACAAAGGTGGGACAGAAAAAGAAATCAAAACTATACCAAGTCAGCTTTAAAGCTGTATTTTCCAGGAATGTGTTTGATCTAAAAGCAAAGATTTTCTGCATTTTGGGGTGAAACTGCCTCTAAAAAATCTTTAATGGGTTTACAAATAAACTAACATTGCTTATTATTTTCATTATCAACCAGATTTTAGAATGCTGCTTTTTAAAACAGAATGGGTACACATATGCACAAAATCTGTCCCTTTTATTCTCACTGCATTTGAATTTGAATTAGGCTTTTCAGGAATTTCTACTCAAAAGATTTCACATTATCTTGCCTGCGTAGGTGGTCAATTACAATTCTGCCAAAATTGAAATAGAAACTTTAGAAGGATTACAAGATATCCGTGTTTTTTCAGCTGACTGTGCCCACTCCCTCTCCAGGAGCTCTCAGAGCCTCCCTGGTGAAATTAACATGTCCTGTCACATTGTGCCAACCCATGGCTGGCATTCACTACTCCCCAGGGTTTCCTTTACTTAATCAAAGCAACCCTCCTTTCTTACTCCCAACTCCCCAGTACTTAAGAGAAGCCTATTGATTTTTGGCCTTCAAATGACACAATCTTATTTTCAAGACTTGGGGATGTCTCTGTAAGTGATGAACTGGGAGATTTCGGACAAAGTATTGAATATTGAATCATTTTGTTCAATCAGAAAGAAAACAAATAACAACATAGGTTAAATACATATTGTTAGTATGCTAGGTGATCTTTATAGAAGATGAAGTTCTTTTATTCTTTATTAGGTTTGACAGTGAAGACAGGTGTGGAAACAAATATTTTATTAAAATGATGGATGTGCAATAATAGGGAAAAGGTTAGGGTACTGTGAGGGGATACAAAGTTGATGGGAGTGGTACTGGCTCTCAGGAACAGGTGATGCCTACATTGAGTCTAGAAGGAAGAACAAGCAGGAGTTAACCAGGGGAATACCTTTTCAGGTGTGAGTTTCCAAGAGCACATTATGTCGTAGGACTAGGAAACAGCTAGATATAACAGGCAGCAGGATATATGTGGGGGCAGCTCAGGTGTATATCACACATATCTCACGTATAGATTGTGAGATATGTGAGGACAGAAGAGGTTATAGACAGGAGCTAAGGATGAAGGCTCTGGAAACAGGTTAAGGAGTTTAAATCCTGTATTGGGACACTGGGGAACCATTAAAGGAAGTTAAACAGGAGAGTTTCCACCTTAGATTATTGCATTTAAAATTAGTCAGGGAGGTGGTCTTCAGAGAGGCCACAAGAGTCCTCAATTCTCACAGGGCTCAGAGCACCAGGAATAAGAACCCTTCCCACAGTCCCCATCAAAGCACTGGTTACCCAGGGACTTTATCTGCAAGGTTTCAGTAGAAATCAGAAAGAAAAAAGGGGAAGGCACGTAAAATCTTTAAAACATTTTTCTTTAGAGTGTTTCTAATCTACTTCTCATCATTATTATCTATCCCCATCAATATCCTATCAGAGTAATATAGAGATAGGTTAGAAGAAATTCAGGTCTAAAGACGTATGCTTTTCCCAGATTTATAGTATTTATTTCATAGGTCTACCTACTAGACCAAACATAGCAACACCATAACAATGGCAAATCCAAAATATTTTTTATAATTTTTTTTTTATAATTTTTTTAACCAGAGAATCTTTAATACCCTTCACAGGCATCTAATGGAAATCATCATAATTTATTTGAAAACTTATCATGATATTTGTCTCTTCATACTCTCAAATGATACTCCCTCACGAAGGATTTACCTCTATAGTTAATAATTCGCTCATCTAAATTCTGTTTATTTTCCATATGGTGATTTTTTTTATTATTTTCTCATTGGCCCATTGTAATAACTGACCATGTTTGCTTATCAAGAGAGTAAATGTTCATTTGCAAAGTCTTGTTCCCTGCTACAACTTAGAAGGTGGCCTTGGCCTTTTGCAAGCTGCTTGTTTCCTTTGCCTGAATGAATATGTATTAGAAACTACAAAACAGTGTTTGAAGATACAAACCTCAGGTCTTAATCTTTCACTCTCAGTTATATCCCAAGCTAGGTTTCTAAAACTGTGATCCAATTGAATGGAGGCCAGGGGTGAGAGATTAGACATGGATTCTTGCTGTAAGTCATGATTGCATTTTTCCACGCAGAAAAATCTTCTTTAAAATAACCTTAACCAACATTTTATATGAATGTATCCTGGATCTTGGGAGAGAAGGGAGGCACTATCCCTTAAACCCTTCTGAAAATTGGCTTCACTAAATCTTAAAAAAAAAGCAAAATGGGAAATTTCTTTATGCATCTTCAGACATTACCATGACTGACAGGTAAAGGAAGTCTGAATTTTTCATTCTTCATTCGGGAAATAAAAGTATACTGTCTTGATATATACACATATATGAAACATATTTATAATCTCAGAGGGTGGCAATACTTTCTTCAGCAAGTTATTTAATTGCTAATTACTACTGCACATAGTACAAACTTGGAATTTGTGTAACCCAAAGTGATAAAATCCTGAAGCAATCTTGTACAAAAAGTTCTTGTACCCATACTAAAATGTTTTTTCACTGGGTAATTGACCATCATCTTCTCATACCAGTCAGGTATGTGTGTTTGTCATTTAAATCATCCCCTTGCTTCAACCTGAAACCAGCTTTGCAACATGCCCACCAACAAGTCCCAAGACTATAATCAAATAGAGACAGGCGGCAGCCACTTGTCAGATTGCTACATCTCCACTTGAGTATCTAGTAGTCATCTCTAACCTAAGTTAAGACTTACTAGCTTCTCCAACTGCTCTTGCGCCTGTGCACCTTCAGTCTTCCCCATCACCATAAATGATGCCTAGTTACTCAATCTAGAAACCTTCCCTCGGGCTAATCTTGACTCCTCTCTTGCCTTCCGACCATCAACTAGCTTTGTCAATTTTATCTTCAAAAGAATTTTGACACAATCCTATTTTCTTTATCCTCATGGTAATTGCTTTATCATTTTTAATGCCTGCCTATTTTATTGGGCTTGAATTAAAATCGAAAGTATCCCTCAAGGCTCTGTGTAAATCTCATCTGCCACTTTGCTCCCCTCCTAACTCTGAACCTGTCAAGATTTTTCCCATATCTGGTTCTTTACTCAGTCTTTTTCCTCCTCTTAATGTTTGTCTACCACCTTGGCTCTTCCCCATCCTTCAAGTCACACTACCCCTACAGTGAGGACTTTATTATTCATGTTCCCTCCATCCACTTGCCCAATTATTTAAGCTTTACCTCACAGCACTCACGTTAGTTTCAAATTCCTTATTTTTTGACCTTGTAAATTTCCTATTTACCCTGGTAAGCTATAGTAGACTCTACACCATAGCATAGGGACAATATTTCTCTTGCTTGCTGGAGTGAGACTCACACTGTGTGTTGTGCCTAGAAAATAGCAGACTTCAAGAAAAAATTAATTCCACAAAAGGAATATGCTAACAGCTAAAAGGACAGACAGGAGTAAGGCATTATTTCTACTCTCATGGAATTCACATTCTCTCCCAGGAAGCAAACGAGAACACAGATAATCACATACCTAGAAATAAGAGCTCTAAGGGAGCTAAGTACGAGGCACAGTGATGTGGAAATGAACTCTATGAATAATATAAATATACTGGAAATGGAGACAAACTGGGACTGAATGTTTGATTACCAGCAAACAATTTTACCATTAATTGGCTTTGATGCTTTGAGCAAATTACTTAATATCCCTGAATCATCCTTTATTCACATGTAAAATGAAGGAATATTTACAACTTCAAACAGGTATTTTGAGAATTAAATACACCATGTAACATTTTAGCAACCCAAATAGTAGCTAGTAAGTAACCACTTTAAGTAGCTTCCTCTCCACTGCTACTACCATTAATAAAAATTATGTCTAAAAAATTATGTCTAAGTAGTCAGTGTATACCAAAGCTTAAAAAGCTCCAGTGCCTTATTGAACTTACATTTTTTTATTCTCAAACCTGTATTCTCTTTTGCTGCATAGAAATTGGTTAAAAAATTGAGCTCAGAATTCCCCTCTCCAAAAGCCTCCTCTAATGGGTTCAAGGCAACTCCCCTGCCTTTTTCTGAGTACCTTGTACCTCATAACTTGGAACTTTTTGGTGAACCATTACTCTACAATGCCCAATTGTGTCCTCAAATGAAAAACTAGCTGAAGTAATATCATTATAACTGAGCAAGAAATTGACATGGCTTAGCCTGTTAGCCTCACAAATTTCAGAACATGCAAAAGAAGACCTAAAGATTTACAGATCTTCCAAGTTTCTAAAACAGTTGGGAACAGACCAGAGCACATAGTCTATGCAGACAGATGAATGGCCTTTCCTCTTCGTGGGGTCATGGGTTGCGTTAGTTATTTTTCCCTCATTGCTGAGACAAAGTACCCAACACCCAACGTTAAGGGGAAAGGGTTTATTTAGCTCACAGTTTGTAGAGATTTCAGTTCATAATTGTCTGGCTCCAAGGCAGAGTGGCACATAGCAGAGGGGTTTCATAGAGGAGAAACAGTTCATGGTGCCCAGAGGATAGCAAAAACAACAAGGGACCTTAACAGCATCTTGTTGCCCCTTTTATGTTATCCAGACTATCAGGATTAGGGCAGTGACAAACCCATCAGTAGACTGATTTAGTAATCACACACCCTTAATCCTAGCATCACACACTCTAGATTCAGCCACCTCTGAAAAAAGCCCTAAGAGCACATGCAGCTTTGGGTGGACATCTAGACATAAACCATAACATTTCACCCCTGGCCTCCTAAAGACTCATGCACATCCTTTATGCAAAAGGCCTTTAGTCCATCTCTAAGAGTTGCCGAAGTCCGAACAGTTTCAGCACTGCTGAAAAGTCCAAGTCCAAAGTCTCCTCTGGGATTTAAGGCAAGTTCTTAGCTGCAAGCCCCGGTACAACTGAGAAGAAAGTTAAGCACTTCCAACGTTCAATGGAAGAAGATAGACATTTCCTTTCCAAAGGTTATAAACAGGAGGATACAGAGGAATGGGACCAAAGTAAGTCCAAAATCCAGCAGGGCAAACTTAAAATCCCAGTTCCACTTCCAGCATCCTCCGAAATCTGTGGCAAGTTAAAAACTCCAGGGCCGGGGATTGAGCTCAGTGGTTCTGGCATCCCAAGTTCAATCACCAGTACCAAAAGCAAACAAAACAAAACAAAACTCCAAATGGATTGGGTGGCTCTGCCCCTATGGCACTGCCAGTGGTTGTAGTTCCCATGGCTTCTCTCTTGGGCCAGCTTTGTTCCTTCCTTGCAATTTTCCTCAGACGATCCATGCTCCTGGCTTCTCCAAATATCTGGGATATCCAAAGCACCTTTGGCTTCACACTCACAGCTTCACTACCCTCTCAAGGGCACCCTGCCTGATCTCCCAGGCTTTCTTCTGAAATCTGGGTGAAGCCCTCTTGACCTCACAACTCTTGCATTCTGCATGGACCTAAAACCAGCACCACATGGAAGATGCCAAGGACTGCTGCAAGGTGGAGCAGTAGCCAGGCTTCCTTCTCTCTTCACTGTAGGAGTCCAGTCCCTATGAACCAAATCCTGAGGAACAACTTCCCTAGGCTGCCACCATTTTGGAACAGAGTGCTCTGGGACTCCCTTCTCAAAGCAAAGTTTTTCACTTTTGCAATTTTGAGGCTGCAAAGAGAGGAATCCATCCACTTCATGCGATGTCCTCAGGCCATCTTTTTTCTCCTGTTCCTCCTCAGCAGTCAAGATCTGTGCTCTATCTTTGGAAGCTGCAACTTTACTGGAGCTTCCTTTCTGGCCAAACTCAAAATGTTTTAAATCATTCTGCTGGCCTCTATACTCTTGATTCTCAACATAGAACTGGCTAAAAGCCCCCAACAGCAGCCAGGCCACTGCCTCAATATTAGACTGCCTTGAAATTTCTTTTGCCAAATTAATTAGTCCACTGCCCTTAATCTCAGCCTCAGACAAAGTCTCTGGACATGAGCAAAATGCAGACAAACTTTCTGTCAAGGCATAACACATATGGTCTGGAGTCTAACACTCAGTGCAGTCCTTTTTCCCAACAGAAATCTCCTGAGCCTGGTTTTTAATAGCTTTCTAGTCTTCTGAACTCTGACCAGAATCTCTCATACAGTACATCCTAAGGTGTCCCAGCTCTACTTTTTCATCTGGCATCTCCAAACCTTTCCTAACTCTTCCCCTTCCCATAAGCCAGTTCCACAGGCTCTTGAGCAACGTGTTCAAGTAATGTCATAGCAACAGCCCCACTTCTCTGGTACCAAATTCTGTCTTAGTTACTTTTCTCTCATTCCCAAGACAAAATACTCAACACACAAAGCTAAAAGGGAAAAGTTTATTTAGCTCACAGTTTATAGAGGTTTCTGGCCATAATTGGCTGGCTCCAAGGCAGTGTGGCACATGGCAGAGGGACATCACTGAGGAGAAACAGTTTATTGCACCCAAAGGGTAGCAAAAGCAACAAGAGAGCTTAGCAGTGTCTTTCTACCTCTTTTATTTTATCCAGACTACCAGGATTAGGGCAGTGCCAAACCAATCAGAGTACTTATTTAACAATCACACACCCTTAATCCCAGCATCACATACTCTAGATTTAGCTACCTCTGAAAAAGCCCTATGACTGCATGAGGTTTTAGGTGGACATCTACACACAACCATAACACGGGTACAGGAACCAAAAAACCCCAAACTGTCATACCAGTTGACATCCCTCCTGCTGGAGTCATGAAGCCAATGAAGGAGGTTTCTCCCCATATTCCCAGTGCCTGCAGAACTAACCCCAGCCTCCACAGCCAGCAGGCCTGGGTTTCCATCCTCAGTCTACCAATACTAAACTGCAACATGTCAATCTCTCTTAGCCTCCATATTCTCATGTAAAATGAAGATGATAATAATGATGTCGACCCCACAGTATAAGGTCAAAACAAATGAGCATGGGTAAAAGAGTTGCCACTGCATTTGTCATGTAATAAGTATGATTTCTGTGCTAGAATTATCTTATCCTTCCCTTGAAATTGCCTATTTAGAGAAAGATCCATTGAAAGAGATAAGTAGATACATAAATGAATAAATTCATGCGATAAGATGCATGATGAGGCTGTCAGGAAGAGCTTCATAGAGGATTATGCTTGATCAAGATTCTTAAAATTGATCAGGACTTCTCTCTGTGGGCCATGGGCCTTCCAAGAAGGAAGGAGAATCAGCACAGATTTATAACTGTCATGTTTGCTTGGCACTTTTGCTTCCATCAGCCTTGTTCTCTCCTAAAAATAAAGATAAATGCAACCCAATCTGGATTTTATTCATTTTTTCTTCTAATTTTAGAATTTTTTCCTCCAAATTAAACCATTTTAAGTATCCTCTAAAAATACGATGGACCCTAGACACTACAATTATTGTGTTTAATGGGTAAGTGGGAGCAGGGGTGAGTAAGGCCAGACACAAAAGGGAGGTGCAACTTAAAAAGTTCACAAGACTATAGGACATGTGCTGGAATGATAACTCTATTAAATAATCTAAGAAATGTATTTTATAGAAAAACAGTATTTTTATGTAAAAATATATAACATTAGGGCACACCTTTAACAAAGTTGTGCTTTCTTTTATTACTGTCGATGCCCAGGTATTTCTGCAGGTTTGTGACTCCCTATATTTATTATTTTGTAGAAAAGTTGTGACTTACTATTTCCAACCTCTGATATGAGAGAGGAGACACAAAGGGGTAGAGCAGCAGGCAGGCAGGATCATGATGGTCCCCACACAGCCTGCCAGGACTATGGGCCCCCTTGAGGAGGAGGCTGGAGACACCTATGCCTTCATTCAAACAGAGAATAATGTGTGCAATCTGTACTTTTGGGAGCTCACTCGGAAGGATACATTAAGAGTTGAGGCTGGAAGCAGAGCCCAGTGAGGACACCGTTAAGGGCACCACTGCAATCACGTGACTAGAGATGCAGTTTCAAGCCAACAAGGTAGCAGTAGGGTGTTAAGGAAGAGGCAGGAGACAGAGTACTCAGGATATGAAGTGCCCTTTGTTTCCGTTTTATTTCAAGTATATTAAAAAAATTCCTGTTCGTCCCCCAAACCCCTGTGCAGTTTAGTTAATTTCATATACATATTATGCTTATATAGTGACAACATGTAGGACATGACATAACTTTATTGGGTTAGGGAGCTGGTTCTGAACTCAACCAAGTTGGTTCTTTAAACTCGCCTTTACCAGCTTGGGTAATTTGAGACTCCTACCTTCATCTTTGTGATCCTCAGTGTTCAGATCTGTAACATGGGAATGATAGTAATACCTCATAAGACTATGGTAAAAACCAGGGCAAATACATGTAAAATGCTTAGCATGCTGCCTGCATATAGTAAACATGGGAAAAATGGAGATCATTATAGAAATATATTTTGGAAACACTGTCCCTAGTTTATAACTTATAACTTTGTGGGGAAGGGGAAGGAAAAATCTGAAGTTCTAGTTTAAAAAATATCCGTGTTCTGTTGAATTTGAACCCCTCTCCCATTGGTTTCTTCTACATCTGTGTGTGTGTGTGTGTGTGTGTGTGTGTGTGATACATTTTACTTTGGAATCATTGACCTCAAATATGACTTTTTATGTTGTATTTTACATTTCTCCTTCACAGGGCCCTGAAAGTACTGTCCTGCATCTCAAAGTACCCTTAGAGGTTGTGCTTTATATGGCTTTTGAAATATTCCATCACAAATAAATAACAAGTGCCATCCACGTCTGGAGTTGTTTTTAACTAAATCCTATGGATTTAATAGTTTTGAGTTAAAGATCGTCCATCTTGTTCCCCTAAATTTCCCTTGGTCCCTCTCTGCCTTCTAGTTTACTGTTTTTAGAGAGAAGTGTAGTGGTGCAGTGAGGGGGATAATCATACATGGGAATCCAAACCTTTTGAAATGTCTACTATCTTCAGAGGGCCTAGAGTGGCACAGTAATGAATTGCTCCGAGGTTAAGTTATCTGACTATCTTGTTTTGAGAGATCAGGTATGCGTTTGCTTCCAATTAACACCAACTGTTGGGATTTGAAAATCAAGTATTTCATTCATTAACCTTCAGAATGGCATTCGGAGGGGAGAATGCTTGAATTTGCAACCTACAAATTATAAACTTATCAAAAGCAATAACATTGTTGTAAGTCTCATGTTAAGGAGCATTTGTATCCTTTGTTTCTAGCGCACATCATGAGGAGACCATATCTGCCCTGAGGACATCTTCTCTGATAATAAGAATCAGTTATCCTCTGCAGTGGAGAGAGGTTTCCACATGCCTTCTCTCCTGTCATCCTCACTGTAACTCTGGAAGGAAACAATCCAGAGGTTATTATTCTCATTTGAAGGATGAAAAACTGAGTCTCATAGAGATAAAGGGACTTGCCTAAAGACAGATAAAGGGACTTGCCTAACAGTCTTACAAAACGGTAAAAGTAAAACTTCAAAGCTGCATTGTTACTACCAAGTCCTCTGTTCTATCCATCTCTCCGCATTGCTTTCTCTGGTGATGAGATGCATAGAACAAGGATGGGTACTGTCAGGCCAAAGGGTGAATCAGGCAGTTTTATTCGGTGGCCAACTGCTCTTAGGCTTTACTCTCCCTCCTCAGGAGGCTGCTCTTCTTTGTCCTGCAGCTCCCCTGCTGCACAGGCTGACGGAAGTGGAGGCAGTAGGTAGGGAAGTAGGCAGCATGATACTGTGCTTTAAGAAATCAAAGTTTTCCAAGTCAGATACACAAAAATTCCAATCCCCAATCTACAATTTTTTCCTTTTGTAGCTTTGAACAACTGAAACTAGTATTTTTTCAGTTTTTCCAGCTGCAAACTAGTGACCATGGTTCCTATTGTGAAGATATATTACCTAGAATAATTTCAACAGCAAGTGTAAATATGTGATTAAAAGAGATGAGAGCAGTAATAACATTTATTTTTCTCAATGAGAATGTCAAAAATAGGCTTTTCTAGGTTGCCTAAGAGCAGCTCAAAGGTATCAGGGCTCTGTCTCAGCATCTCTCTTCTATTTGGCTTTACTTTGTGCCCGCTTCAGCAGCACATACACTATTTGGCTTTACTTTGATGCCTCTTCATGTTGAAATGGCTGTCATAGCTCCAAAATCAGACCCTCATGTGGCAATACCCAAGCAAGAAAGGAGAAGTTGAAGTGTTTACTTTGTGCATCTCACATTATCTTTTTATCAGGGTTGGTAGGGTGGGAGGAGAGTCCTTTCCAAAATCATCCAACAAATATCTCTTTCAACTCCTTAGTGAAATTGGAACAAATGCTTATCTCTACACTCATTATTGGCAAAAGATAAGGGGTCAGCATGACCAGTTTATACTACCTACACATTATCTAAGCCTAAAATTAGAGCCCCCTTTTCTTAAGCACATTGCAACTTACACGTGGAAAACAGAGGTAAATTTGATGAGCAAGGCAAGAGGATGGGACAGTGATTAAGAAGGAGGTACAAATTATCTGCCACAGAAACCCCTTGGTTTCATTTTAGTGAGAGAAGTTGAAGGTAAAGAGCTTAGCATAACAACCAACCTATAAAAGCTCTCACGGAATCTACATGTCACTTTGAAATTTAGACCAGCATCCATTAATTTTGTGATTTGGGACATACTATTTAATTATACAAAGTCTGTTTCCTTGTCTTCAAATGGGAGATAAGACAGGATTGTTGAGAAGATAAAAATATACAATAATATCTGGGAGTTACTGAGTGCTATGCAAAGGTAAAGTCTTATGTTTAACATTACAGTCTAAGTTTCAAAGATGCTCAAACAGGCCTGGACTGCAACACTAAAACAGACATGTAAAAAGCAGATATTGATAGTAAGATTTTTATGTGCTTGGCAATGTGATACTGATATACAGAACACTAGTCATCTCATTGTTTTACAAACTCAAAAATAAATCCCAGCTTTTATTCTGTGCCACATTGTATCTAAATATAGCATAGTACAATGCAAAACAAAAAAATCTGTGCATTAAAATGGACACTCACAAAAAGAATAGCTTCTTAGCTGCTTTCTTTATCCAAATTCTCCTTCACAACACAGTACCTGAAATTGCTAATGATATCAGTGGCTCTCCGTTCCCCAAATCCTTATGCTCCGAATCCAAATAAAAAGGTTTCTGTAGGGCCGGGGATTTAGCTCAGTGGTTTCGCCGCCTGCCTCGCAAGCGCAAGGACCTGAGTTCCCTGGTACCAAAAAAATAAAAAAGGTTTCTGTCACCCCATTACCAACGTGCCTACTCTGTCCCAGATGGCCTACATGCATGCATTATATTAAATGTGTTCAGTAACTCTTAAAGCTGCTTGTTTTTATTCACATTTATGTGCTATAGAAAAACCCAAAGATCATTGAGTTTAGACAGCCTGTTTAAGTCCCCCACTAGCAAATGAGGATGTCCATGTTTTCACTCTGTTTCTCACATCTAAAGCTTACGCCACTTCTACTATGCCTCCACTTTGCCACATTTCCATAGTCTCTTCCAATGGATGATGCTTCACCTCCTGGCTTCTTCCGCTTACCCATCAGCAAGGCCAGTTCCACAAACATTTGCTTTGCTCAAGAATTTCTTTTGAGAAAATCTCCAGTAGTGAGTGTCACCCTTCGAGGCTTGGAAGGCACTATCAGGCAGCCCATGTGCAAGTGCAGCCATCAGACTGGGGATGCAGAAACATTATTTAGAACACGACCCCTAAGGCAGAAACTCCAATGACTGTCACATAATGAGATCTTAAAATTCACATATTCAGTCTTTAGTGTCTCTAAGAAATAATAACATCTTACATGCTGAGTCATCTCATTTAATTCTCAAAATAGTCTGGCATGGTAGGTGTTGTTATAAATATTTTATAGATTAAAAAATTACAAAGCTAAGGCTTGGAGAGACCGTGTAATACTCTCAATGTCACTCACTTCAAAGGATGTGCTAGTTGTCACTAGCCCTGTAGTGCTACATAACAATCTCTGAACCTCACTAGCGTGCAGCACTGTCTGTCCTATATCAGGTCATACGAGATCCACTAGGTAACTGCTATCTCAGAATCACCTGGCTGGTGGCTGATCTAGAGCAAAGGCCATGCAAAGTTGCATGGGCAAAGGGTGTGCTTATAAAGAGACATAAAAATATCATTATAATCCACCATAGATGATATGCAAATATCACCTAAGTTTTCTGATTGCTTCTGTAGTATTTATACCTCTGGGATGAACAGCAAAGTTGCCTCTAAAGAAGTGCTCCAAATTATAAAACTTTATCAATGTGACTCCAGATCCTAATCTACCCTGCAGTGTTCCCACTGATTTTAGGAGCCCCTATGCCTTTCCTGGTTGGTATTCACAAACCAGTCTCCTGCCACAGTGACATCAGTGGCATCTGTCATGTTTTTCCTCCCCTCAACGCCAGCAGAAGGGTCCCGCTATCAAGTGCTACTATCAAGGACACTCCCTTCACATCAATGACAAAAGGGTTTTCTGCCTCCACTTCTAATGACGCCACTCACAGTTATGACAGAGAGGCTCAGGGTCTGCCCAGAGGTGACAGAGAGACCCCTTCTGAGCTGTGTTTTAACACCAAGACCGCTATGCATCTCTCTGAGTCTGCCCTGGGCCTTTTATTTCTCTACTCATCTCTTGCAGGAACCCACGGGAGAAGAACAAAAGATGTTTGTAGCTTTGAAACACAGATCGAGCTTGAGTAGACATTGTATGATCCCGAACACAGCAGCTGCCTTCAGGTTAATGGTGGTCCCATGCTGTCCTGAGACAAGTCTGGGCCTCTGCTTCACTACACCTATGTTAGGAAAAGGCCTGTTTTTCACTTAAATAATGTCTTATGGAATGCGTCCCTTAGGGAGTTCCAGTGTTAAGCCTGGTCCATTCTGATAAGTTTTCCTAAAGCAAAAGACAAAAACAAACAAAAAAACTTTTTTCTAGGAATACATGTAATATTCCATTTCTATAGACTCAAAACTTCATATTTTGTGTAACAGTTCTCTATTCTGCCCACATCTTTCTGCACCTCAATTACATTCATAGTAAATTTTCAAAAATCATAGGGTCCAGCCTGGGTAAAATACTTATAACCAGGCATGGTGATATACTCCCATAAGCCTAGCTCCTCTGGAAGCTGAGACAGGAGGATCACAAGTTCAAGTCCAATCTGGGTAATTTAGCAAGACTCTGTCTCAACATAAAAATATTAAAAGGGCTGGGGATATAGTTCAGTGACAGAGTTTGATCCCTAGTGGTGCACACACCCCTAAAAGATGCCTACTAGTGAGTCATAAGAATGTGGCTCCTATTTGGGCATGTGATAGGCCAAGGTAGTTTTCATGGTCTCATGTTACTTGGAAGTCTCCTTCATTGACTCTTTCATTATTGCATCAACAAGAGAATTATTAGGAAGTGATTCACTACACCTACAATTCTCTGTGTCTTTAGGGTTAGAAGGTGATTTTTCTCACATAGGAAGGTGAAGGTAAACGCTGCTGACATAGGTTTGTTGGGTCAATAATGTCACCTGAGTTTGTCCTTTTGTGTGCCAAGACACCTGCTCCAGCATCCAGTGTCCTGTTCATTAGTCCTGAAAGATAAAAGGCAAGGGGGAAGAAGATGCCAAGCTATCTATTTTGTTTATGGAAGAAACCGAATGCTTTCCTGAAATAGCCCAGAAAACGTCCACTTACATTTTTGTGACCAAAAATGAATCCTTCTGCTCCCTATAGCTGAAAGGCAGAAAAGAAAGCTGCAGATGCCTCACCTGGCCCTAAAACAGAGGCAGCAAAGAAGGTATAGGGACTGGATTCTTTGTAACAGTGACATTGTCTTCCGTCAAGACTCATTCTGCTAAGAACAAAGAAATCATAACTCATCTCTGAGTTTCAAATCTGCATCGTTTTAAATTCTCAGTGAGAAATAATCTTGAGATTCGGGCTTGCTGATAGTACAAAAAATAAAAAGTTATTCTTTAAATTATCAAAGTTATCCTCTAAATTATCAAAGTTATCCTTTACAAAGCGACACCAAAGCTTGGTCACATAAGGAAGAGTGCTCTGTAATAACTAGAGAAGAAAATAAATATTCAAACACCAGCAAGGACGTCATTTGTCAGTGTCCTTATAGTGTTCAGCCTGTGGAGGGAAGGACAGACAGCATAAGGAGTATGACAATGGCCAACTTCACCTCTCTTATGTGATAATTGCCTACAAGCAAACCATTTCCCAAGAGTTCCTCATGGCTAAACAAGAGTTTCTCATGGCTAAAGTGCCACTGCCTAATGGCTCAGATGCCTCATCATTTCCTCCCTGTATCTACCACAGTTGGGAAGTGGATCATCAAGCCCCTTGTTTCAACCTACCTGTTTATCTCCATTAATATCTTTCCCATTCTGCCCTCTGCTAACACCCTATTTCAAATCTTAATTTTGTTCTCAAATTGTGTCTTCCCATTTCATCTCACTCCTTCTAAATCAGTCCTCCCTGCTATACCCACAATAATCTTTCTTTTGAAAAGGTTTTATCTGCCAGTGTCCCTTTGTAAAACTCTCAGTGGCTTCTCATTGCCTTCCATTCAAACTCCAAGGACTTTACTGAGGCTGTGTCAGCTCTGCTCCTGCAGGTGGCAGAACCAAGGCAGAGAAATAAATGAGATTTATGGAGGGGAATGTGAAGAATAAGCATAGATGAGACTATAGCGCAGGTCTCATACCATGAAGGGGAAGGACGAGAAGAATACTGACTGAGTAGGAAGTGCCAAGGACTGCAGGGAAGCTCTAAGATAGGCATGTCCATCTGAGGAGCTCAGTGCCAAGGTTGCTCTTAAGCAGAGTCCTGTGTTGAGCAGGAGTGGCCCAGCTCCAACTCATCCCCCCACAAACCATGCTCATAAATTGCCTAGGAGCATCCATGGAAGAGTATGGCCTCACTGTGTACCTGTCAACTAGCTAACACTCGTAGCAGCAGGTTCTGTCAGGGGGAGAACTGAACATGATACCCAGGGGATTTCCACAGTCAAACCAGAATTTCCATATCTGGTCCTTGCCACTGTGCCTAAACTCATGCCCTACAACTCGCTGATATGGACTCTGGGTCCTGCTATGCAGCAGCTAGAATGCGCTATGTTCGCTAGCTTTGATATGTCAACTCTCTAACAGTATTACATTATCCCTCTTTCTAAAATTTAATCCTATGTTTCTAACTTTGTTTTTGTCTATTTCTTATCACCACACTCTGAGTTCCTCAAGGACAGAAGATATTTTTATTCATCTATTGATTCCCTACTGAAAAACTTTAATCTTTGTGGGAGTTCAACAAAAGATAGATGAATGGATGGATGGATGGATGGATGCATGCATGCATGGGTGGAAGGAAGGAAGGATGGAAGGAAGGAAGGAAGGAAGGATAGATGGAAAGTTTCTTTCCAGAAGATAATAAAGTCCTAGTGTCAGAGTCCTCGTGTTCAGAAGTAGCATAGTTCACCTGTTGACAAGAATCCATATCTATCTCAGACAGAAGAGGATTCCTGAGCCATTTTAATAGACAGAGATCGAGTTTTCTCCAGTTTTCCCAATGAACATATTTCTTAATACCTAACTTCAATCTCCCCTAATGCTGTTGTTAAGCCTAAGACCCAAATTAAGAATAATATAAGCAACTCTCAGGCAACAGCTTATCACACTCATTCTATAGTAAGAAATAGATCCATTATCCTTGAAATACAAATAAACAGCTGACCAGCAAAGTTGTATCTGTCTACACAAGTGACAAAATTAAAACTAATGTATGCACCATAGTGATACAATTAACTTAGTGTGACTTTTATGGGTTACTTTTATACTTCCATTGTCCAGACCAATCATCTTTTATGTCTACAAATGTCTTCTGCCTTTTGCAAAGTCATCAGATCCATCAGTAACTAATAATATGCTTGAAGTCTTACAACTAAAATTGGTTCTTACAGCAACTGCCATATATTTACACTGGCACCAACAGCCAGAGTAGATGTTAACAAAGAATAGTCTTCTTCAATAAACATGAAAACAGAAACATAACAACTAACTTTACCCATTGTTATTTTTGTATTGTTGATTATGTAGACTATCACCTTCTTAGCTAGAATCTAGCCATAAGCAGTGTACACAGATGAGTGCAATCCAGAGGAGGAAGGTGAGTGGAGAGGCCTAGTGTGTGGTTTTCACCTGACATGTGGAAGGCCCTGATTGGGAAATCCCATAAATCAGGGGGAAACTGGGGAGAAGTCCAGAAAACTGATGAGATCTTTTAAAACTTCTATTTGAGATGAAAGAAATAATAGCAATAACAAGAACAACACAATCAGCATAAAGAACTGTATCTTTGGGCTGGGGATTTAGCTCAGTGGTTTCGCCACCTCCTGTGCAAGCGCAAGGACCCGAGTTCGATCTCTGGTACCAAAAAAAAAAAACTGTATCTTTATTTTAGTCCCTGATTAATGAGATCTGAGCTATACTTGCTAAAAACCCGGCTTTCCTAAATGCTCCAACACAGGAGAGGGCTTTCCCTCTTAGATCCTTTTTTGTAAATATTCTTCTGGCAATACCACTCCAATGGACAGAAAACACACAGCTGCAGAATTGGGAAAGATTACATAAAAAGGGTTTTTTTAAGGAATTACTTATGAAGTGTTGGAATAAATGAAACTGGCACTATAGCATTAAGGGGGAATCAGGAGCACCAGACCTAGATGAGAATATATCTACTGTATCAGATGATTTGCTTAGTGATCAAATAAAAGGTACATCATTCATTCCCTCCTTAAAATGAGTTCTTGACACTTTTGTAGGTGCTAAAATCACCTCTATTTTCACCAGTTCATGATAATTTGTTCTCTTAATCTCTTTTTTTCTGCCTATTCTCCTTCCTCCTCTCAATTCTTTCTTCCTTCCTTTTCTCCTTCCTTTTTCTTATTTCCTTCTATTCTCTTCTAAATTCTAAATCTCTATTATTTCAAAAACAAGCTATTTGGGAAGGAAGTATGTATCACAATGTAACTCTAAAGGCATATACATTTAGCTATTATCTCCAAGAAGAGGACTTGTTGGCATTCAGAAGAACTGCCAGCCAGTTCAAACACAGCTGAATTCCTGTTGTGTAGCTGTTCCCGAGCTGCACAGAGGTGAGGAAGAGCTGGTCCATGCTCTGGATACAGTGGGAGCAGTGGGACAAGGACTGTGTGAGAAACATGCTCAGCTTCATTATTTATATGGTGGAAAGACATAAAGTTGAAGAATTCCTTCCTGAAAGTAATATTTAGGTGGCCTTGATTTAAACAATAATCATTTGTAAACCAAGGGAAGGGGAAGAGAGTCCTAGGACAAAATCATGAATAAGGGTACAGGGAAGAGAAATAAGTAGCTCGAAGTAAGTATCTTTGTAAATAAGGAGTTGGTAAACTGAGGCTAGTAAGGAAGGCAGGCTCCAAGTCATAAAGAACTTTGTGTTTCTACTTCATAGATTATATGATCCTTAATAGTTTGGATAATCCCTTAGGCCTTTAGGAGTCGCTGAAGCCTTTTAAGAGTAAGAGTAATAAGGCATGGTTATCATTGTAAGTCATCAGAGTCAGCAGTTGGATGGATGGGTTGTAGGAGGAGGAGCATAGAGCCTCGATGCAAGGACACCTCTAAAGGAACTATTGTAGTAATTCAAGGGAGGGACAATAATGGCTGACTTAAGCAGTGGAGGTAAGCACAGGAACCATGTGAAAGCTGTCAGGGATGTGGTAGCCATGAAATGTGGGCAGAGAGAGAGAAGAGGGTTCTGGTTTGGAGATTATTTACTATCATGGGAATTATGGGACCCAGAGAAAGTCTGTAGTAAGGTGCAAAAATGCAGAGGTGGAATTTTAATTCTAGTCATGATAAATAAGACATGCTAAAGGGAAGGCTGAATGGAGAACTCCCATAGGCAGTTGTTTCTGATGCGCATCTGAAAAAGAAAATTTACAATGAAATAGAGATTGGAAAGTCTTCACTATACACTGGGCCTTGAAACCCTGAGCATGTATAGGTCACTATATCTGGATCATTGCCTTCTCTTGTCTCAAGTTAACCGCAGTCGATTCTTTCTTTTTCTTTATGATAATCACTAACACATGTAGGGTCCTTAACAGCCCACAAAGCACTTTTACAACTCCTATTTGAACCTTGTCCCTTATACAACTCTCCCTTGTACTTATTATCATTCCCATTTGCATACCAAGGAAATGAGGGAGAGAGATCTGAAGATTTTCTCTAGGTCACACAGTTAATAAGTAGAGGAGCAAGGGCAACAATTCTATGTGTCTGGTTCTACATTCTCGACAAGTTTAGATTTCATTTCTTATTGGCTTCCCTCCTACTACCAGAGGTTGAAAATATATCTTGCTTACTTGTTCCTTGTGTTATTCCTGGCACACTGTCAAGCACATAGCAAACAATAAATAGTCATGTCATGAATTTATATACTTTTCATCATCATTTTGCTTTATTTCTTTAGATAATTTCCCACAGGTTTATTTTGAATCCAACAGGCTCAGCTCAAAGGGATAGAAATGTGAGCCTAACAGGTGTGTTGCCACTGGGTGTAGGGGACACTGTCTAGTTTTGTGTTACACAATGGGATATGCTGAGATACGGGCATTTGTGTGTGTGTGTGTTTGTGTGTGTTTCCTTCCTTAATTGGTGAATTTCTGAAGGACAAGACTACCATCAGTTAAAAATTGAACAAACCATTTATTTTCTTAGTGAAGTACACATTGTCAATGGTTATACCTCTCACTGACCTACCCTTGGCCAGGGACACATTGAAAGTCTCTTCTGAAACTTGTACAAGTCTCCATTGCCGTAATTAGATCATTAGAGTCTAATTGTCTGTTTGCACCTTCCCTAAAAGACTGTCAGTGCCTCAAAACAGAGATCATACCATTTTATATCTGTGTCCCCAGTGCTGAGATATAAACAAACAATTATATTGCAGCAAGTTAATTACTGCTATGGATGCCTGTGAATGGGATTAAATCAAAACTTATTCACTGAATAAATGAATGAGCAAAGGCAAGACAAATTTAATTCTAAAATGTCAGAGTAGAGACCTTAGAAAATATTCAGTTCATCTTCTTCATTTGGAGATGAGAGAAATAAGGTCCAGAGAAGTTAATATGGAAAGGTCCTACAGATTCAGTTAGAGGCCCAACATTTTTATTCCTTTAGTATAGACTAGGAATGAAGGCATAGGAAATTGTGAGAGGGGAAAGTGCATATGAAAATGTTCTAAGTCTGCAGCACCTAGGAGGACATCAGAAAAGGAGAGAAGAAATAGACTGAAGTGTGGCCATTATTATCAATTAAACCAAAGTGAATGAATAAAGAAATGCATCATTTCAGGTTGAGGCATCCTTTGGCTGAAGGAGAGACTTGAGGGCTTAAGAGCTTCTCGAAGATATATATCCTTTTAGAGAAACAACAACAAAACCCAAATAGCTTTCAGTGTTTACATTTTAACATAGCCTTAGAGGCAGTGTTTAAACATTACAAGCATAAGTGATGCCAGCAGCAATGATAGGGTGGCCTCCCTGATTCATCCCAGAGACTCCTAAGAGGTACAACACCCAGAGTCAGAATAGCTGCTGGCAATTGCCCCATGCACTTAGTCTTCAATACCAACGTTAACTAATTCATCTTTACTATGACTGCATGAAACAATGTTCTTATTTTCATTTTATATGTGAGGAAACTAAAAGCCCAGGCTTCTTCTGTTCATTGTTGCTAAATAGAGTACTAGATAAACTCCTAAAAATATCTGATTTCAAACCTATATTGTAAGTCACCCTAATTATGCTAAAAATGAATCTAACCACTGCTGCCTGCCAGAAGACCAGACGAATGGCATATTCCACTGATAGCGAAACTTTTAGAGCTTTCAATAATAACAAACAGCACATTGCAGCTTGTATGCCTTAGGTTCGCCCCACTGGCTATCCTATGGGCTAATAATACCTTCCTGAGTCATCCCAGCCTCTTCTATTTCATCAAAGGAACATTGATAAATATTTTGAGTTTCTGGGAAAGCCATCAGGCCTGTGACACATAGAAAAATTTGGGAAAGATTTATAAAAGGAAGAAAAAATGTAAAAAGATTCACAGGTTACATGTACGTCTTTGGCACTTAAGAATATCCTAATAATTAACCCTTAGTAAGCATTTTGCAGCCTCCAAAGACTGTCCAAACTAGAAGCTTAAAGCCTGAGTCTTGGCCACTGTGCTGTGCTGCCTGCTACAGAGGGCTCCCCTCTACTCTGGGAAAGAGAGCACATATGTGGCAAGTCACATCCCAGGTAAAATATATCCCAGAGCTAGGCCCAGTAAATGGACTACAGGGAATCCCAGTTGGATTCGCTTTAGGAAGCATTGCTTATCTGCATTCCTTTACATCCCTTTTCTCCTCTACTTCTCCTATTTTCATGGTCAGTATTTTTTATTATTCCCACTTTATAAAAGACGGAGCTGATCTTCCAAGAGATACAGTAACTAAACCAAAATCACCAGCAGGTGTGCAGCATACAGGGGTTATATAGCCCAAAGTCTAAAAGTTTTTCTACTATACTGTGAAAGCCAAAAGATTATCAGAAAGATGCCTCATAACCACAGCTTTGGAGCAAGAGATGTGAATGCCATTGAACAAGATTTTACCCAAGGTTGGAAAGCAAACAATAACTCTATTTGCTCGAGAAATCTACCTTTTCTGAGTTCAGGGCACTTAATTTTCTTCCCAAATTGGGGTATGATTTATCCTGATGGTCTTTTAAAAATCCCTTCACACTTAAAAAATGTGTATCAGTGACTATTAGTTGAGTGCTAGCTATTCTACCAAAAACTCCCAAACCTCAGTTGCTTAACATAGCAGTTATTTCTCACCCAGGTAAATCTGAAGGAGTACAACTAGTTGGTAAGCAGCCTTTCTCCAAGCACTAAGTCAAGGACTTAGGGTTCTTTTATTTTGTGACTCTACCATGTTCAACATCCAAGATCACAATGCTCATCTGCCTGAAGCCAGAAAAGAAAGAAAGAAAATGAACGAAAGAATTTTTGTGCTCTAAGTCCAGACATGGTAAACCTACCTGTGAGCATATCTCATGGCTGACACTCAGTCACATGGCTAGATTTAACTATAAGCAGACTTGGGAAATATCATCAACTTTAGGAATATAAGTGATCATGATCTACCTCAGGTACATTGAACTTGAATGAATCTGTTAAAATTACCTTTCAAGATTCAAGTGCCAAGTTCTTCATACCTTATGTCTCCCTTTCTTTTCTACAGGTTCCTAAATCCATCAGTACAATATTCCCTCTTTAATACTTGACATTAGGCTCTTGAGTCCCCTTTCCAAAGAAGTTATGGTAAGAGAGTTTAAGAAACATAAGAAATTCATAAAAGTTTATATGAATAATTTCTGTATTAATATGGAATTGCAAAAACTAGAAGAGGTGTACTTTTTCTGCAAATTCTCATTTGACAGAAATGTTACATTATTTTTCCAACATAAGATTAAGTATGACATTGACATCATCCCACCAAACTGCCAGGAAACTAACCCTGTCAATCTGAAAACTTACTCTCCTCTTATCTCTCCTCCTCTCCACCATCTCTTCTCTGGAGCATTAGAGATAGCTTCTAACAGGCTCCTTGCTGGTCTCCTAAACCATGCCAGAGGAAGTTCTCTTCTGAAGTCCTCTCCACTGTTTCCTTCTCCATCTTCGCTCTACCTCCTTCTGCCTCTCTGCTCTATGAGTACCTATCTGTATCTCCCACCATCTATACCTTTGCTCATGCTATTCCCTCTGCCAGGCATGGCCTTCCCATGCATCTTCATTTGGCTAAAATAAAGGCAATGAGCCATGGTTACTGTAAGTTCTAGTATCAGATTTTTGGAGTTCAGAGCTTGGTTTTACCCCTTATTAGTCATCCGTTCTGACTAAGCCATATATCCTTTCTGTGCTGCAATTTTGTCATTTGTTAAAAAAAAGAAGAGATAATGCTGACTTCGTAAGTTTACATAAAGATTTCATGAACCAAGGCATGTAAATTCACTTCAGTTACTTCCTGACACAGTTAATGCTCCATAAACCTTGGCTGCCATTAACTTCTACTTAGCAAGCACGGTTCACAGGAAACATCATCTCATGAAAGAAGTCTTCACTCTGCTTTCATGGGCTGGGCCCATGTCTTTCACCCATATTATATCTTGAAATTATCAGTCTAGATACTTATACACCACAAACCTTGGAGAAAAGAGATTATATTTTATTCACATTTACCACCCAGAGGTGGTAAAAACAAAGATACACAGAAAGGTCTCAACACATATTGATTAAATTAAAGTATGAGCTTAAGTGCTACTCCTCCAAATTCATGGCCATATATACACATTCATGAGATATTCAAAACTTTTTATTTGTAAGTGACCCAACACTCAGAAACAATCAAATGATCCAATTCCACCTACTGTAAGCACTGACCTGTACATTGGTAAGGGAGCTTGGCCATACCTTCACATTTGGTGGCCCAAACTAGGAGAAATATAGATACATATGTGTGGTTGTTGTTCATGCTCTTATTAAAAAGCAAACCACCTTACCTTAATGATTTACATTACTATTCTGCAAAAAGACATACTCAATGATGGTTTGTCTTACACATAATAGTTTCAAGTTAACGTATGTGTTGCTTATGTGTATATAATTTGTGTTATCCTACCTATCCATAAATAGAGCATCACAATAGAGAATGATTCTGTAAGAGAGCTTGGAGAAAATATTCTAATAAGAAGTTTGAACTAGATATTTATTAAAGACCCCACCAACACCAAGAATGGAAATTCCATTATTCTATGCTTAATCAATGGCCAGGGTTATTTGTTAAGAATCATCAGAGAGAAAGGTGCAACTTATGTCTAACAGAGAGTGCTGAGAGTGAGAACTTGAGAACTCAAACTCTTTGACACAGAGGATTCAAAAAAGACCAAGATATTATGGAAAATTCAAGTTATCAAGAAATGGGTAAGTACAGAGCCGAAGAAGGAGACAAGGGTCTAATGAAATAATAAAATTAGAGGGACTAGGATTTTTTCATTAGAATTAATAATAATAATAGTCAATATTAAGTGCTTACTTTGTGCCTAGAATTATGGTACTACACAGTTACTAATTTCATCCATGTAATAGCCTTGTAGGCTAGTTGTTATTATTACCACTTGGGTCCATGTGGGGAAACTGAGGCTTGCTTGATCTGGTAAGTGGGTAAATCTAGTAAGTAATGGCATTAGGCCTCAATTTCAGATTTACCTGGATTTAAAACAAATTCACATACAACTTCTAAATAGACCTGGACTGGCCTCAGCTCATTCTGATAGGGAGAGTGCTGGCCATTCCGGTGTAGAAAGACTGGTCCTGTATCAATGCACAGAGTCAAGGGCAAAGCCGCAGATTTGGGAGCCCTTTCCATAAGCGGTACATGCTTAGATCTACATAAAAGAGAGGTGACCTACTTATGAACAGATTTGGCTCAAATATAAATTCTGTTTGACTTCCATAACTTTTAAAAATTATCCAGTAAATATGAAAATTGCATGTAATGTTACACATGAATTTAGGTTTCTACTGTCTTTTGAAAACTCAGAAAAATGTGGCAACACTAAGCCCCACACTGGCTTGAGCTGCAAAGCAGCTGCCTCGGCTAGCAGGATGTGTGTTTCATGTCACACAGTCCCCATTTCTCTCTTGTGTCTTGCTGCCTTGATCCTATGGGGATTATTGACTTTCCTTCCCTGGTTCCCCTTTAGACATTTAAATTTGAGACCCACAGAATAGGCCAATGATACACAGTAAGACTAGAAAGTCTCCAGGTGTTCCTCATTCTTAGGATGTCTACTTACAGTGTGTCTACCATTATACTTCAGAGATTGCTAAATATGAATATAAAGTACACACAAAATACACAGAGCATAAAATGCCAGGTTTGCTGTGGGGGCTTAAAAAAGGGATACATTTTTAACCCAGCACTCTAAAATGTGTCCTCAGCTGTTTCAAGGTTCATATACATAAGGCAGCCTCTCCATGCAAGGCACTCCTGTTACCATCTGCCCTTCCTGCTCTTCTGACCTCATTTGCTGATACAGTAGTATAATCTGTCTTACAACCAGACATAAATTCACTACATAAGTAATTTCCCTCCAAGGCTATTTTCCCATGAACCATGTGCAAGTAAATGGCTGATTTTTTTTCTTTCCCAACGTAGAGCAGAGGTCACCATACCTTGTACGATTTGACTTTCTTACAGGCAAACACAATTGCTTTTTCCATCTGTGCTTTCACGTGACCTTTGCTTGCCATTCCCATCCAGCATCTAGGCGCCAGCTCTTTATCTGATACCATGAGAGGAAGCTATTGAAGTGATGTACCCGTGTTCTCAGGTGACACTGAAGTAGGGTGAGAACTTCATGCGGAGCAAAGATGACACAGGACAAGCTATTAAGTCAGATGAAAGAAGGATGAATATTTCAGGAAGCTACTGGGTTGAGTCATCTCCCATAAAATTGTAAAAATCTGATTAAGGATGTGTGTGTCTTCTTCATTTATTCTTCAATGCTTTTATTAAACATTTACTAAAATGAAAAAGAAAAAACATTTACTGTGTGTCAAGACAAGATAGTTCTGATATTGGGCCAAGTTTTTATGTGCATTAACATATTTAATTTTGACAGAACTCTTGTGCAGTACAGACTCTTATTCTGATCTAACAAATAGTAAATTGAGATTTAGAGGTTATGGGGCCTGCACAAAGTCACATGCCTAAAAAGTGATAAGAAAGACATTTGAAGCTTCCAGGCTGCTATAGAAGCCCCCAGTCCTAACCATTCTGTTTTCCAGCCTCCATCTATGTGCTCAACATTTATACAAGATAAATGTCACTGAGCTGAGGGGTAGAATCACCAAGGGACTGGGAATGTGAGAATTACTCACCCTTCCTTTGTTCTCGGGAGATCTAGGATATTCCCCCCAGGGTCTGTCCTTGCTTTTTGTGCTCAAATCTCTTCCTTCCAAACTATATACTTGCCTCTTAGTCTCACTGAATCCCCTGAAAGCTTCACATGAATCCAAGTCATTGGAAAGCCACCATCATCTCCTGGGACTACCGCAGAGGCCTATATTATCTCACACCAGCCCAAGCGCTCTCTTACCTCGGCTCACACTTGTGATCCTCACCTCTTGGTTAGGTAGGCATCATTCCTATTACCAATATTTTGTGGAAAAGATTTGAAAGAGAAGTGAAGTGACTTGCAAGGTCATGACACGGGGAGAAGTCACGTATATTTAGGCTCTAAGGTAAACACTGAGTCTCAGAAACTATCTTCTTAAGAAAGGCTCAGTCAGCCAGAAATTTAGCTCAGTGGTTCTGTCGCCTGCTTTGAAAGCGCAAGGTCCGGAGTTCGATTCCCGTTACCAAAAAAAAAAAAAAAAGAAAGTCTCAGTTGTCACCTTCCACAGGACATTCAGTCAAGAGCTCAAACACTTCCAGGTCACGAGGTGGGACAAATCAGGTACGCAGAAGTCATTCTAAAGCCTTAGGAGTGAACATACTTGAACAAGTTGGAACTTTGCCCTGTGTACATGTCTTATGCCCTCTTCTATTTCTTCTTTCTTTCTTACCATCTTCCCCCACCCATTCCTCTTAGAGAATTCACGTTCCAGATATTGCTGAAATAATATTGAAAGAAAGGGCATGAGTATTGGATTCTGATGTATGACTCTCAATTCTGTTGAGCACCAGTTATAAATACTAGGTTTTCTCACTTTTAGTTTTCGAAGTAGGTTCTCTGAGGACAGCATCAGCATCACCTAGGATCTTATTAGAATTGTAGATAAGCAGGCCCTACTGAATGAAAATCTTCTGGAGGCAGAGCTCAGAAATCTATGGTTTAACAAGCCCCCCAGGTGTTTTGGATAAAGACTAAGATGTAAAACCACCACCCCAAAAGACACTTTTCTAGTTACACCATCAAATGTCTATAATAATACTCCCTTTGCCGTGATACAAGTGAAGCATATAGCAAAGTCCCTAGCTCATAAGAGATGGTAAAGGTATGTAAGTTTTTAGTGTTAGAAGAGTCTAGCAATAATAGAGATATTAGAAACCATGACCCATGGAGCTGCAGGAACTCTCAGCACATTATGCATGCCATTAAATATTAACTCACATCTCCAAGCCTCCAAACTCACCTCACACCTCTCCTATCCCAACACAGTTAAAAGCTAGAATTTCTTACAAAGGTCCTTCTCTTCCTTGTACCTCAGACCTACCAAGCTAGGTCAAGAACCAAATCATCTCCATATGTATCTGGGTTTTAGTTTTGCAAAATATAATAATTAACAAAGGAAAATCTGGCTAGAACTAAATGCAAACAGCCTGGCCAGCAACACCACATCAGGAAGGAAAATACAGAACTCATCTGAAGCAGGTCACATTCTGGGTCACTCACCAAGTAAATGGCTTCCCAGAAGAGGGCAGAAACGAATGAATGAATGAATGAATGAATGAATGAAACAAAAATCTCTACTGTGTTTTAGGGGCACCTAGATGGAAGAATTCAAATTGGTCAAAGTTGACAATAAAACATGTACAATTAAAATTTAATATATGAGTACTAAAAGTAACTCTCTAGTCCCCTTAGGGTTTGGTGGTCTTCAAAAGATTTCATAATCTGAATGTCACTGGATCCTTACAAGGGTCTAGGAAGAAAGAAATATTCTGTATTAACCACAGAGAGGTTCTATAATTCATTCAGGCCCACACAGCCGATGTGGAACCAGAACGCAAACTCAGATGCATTTATGCATCCTATTTGGAATACTCTCCCCAGTCATTTCCTGACACATTCTCTTTCTACTCTGATCAGATCTTTCAGCATCAAACTTAAAATTTCACCTTCTCAATTCCCCACCTAGTCCTTTTAGCAAAAGGAGTTTTTCTTTCCACAGAATTTATTAGTTTCCTTCCCTCTATGTATTAATTATTTCATTCCTGAAGTAAGTATTATACATTGCCAAGTACTTTCCTTGGCACTGAGGCTGAGTAAGTTTGGAATTTTGGTGTAAGACATGGACATTAAACATGGAACATGCAATAAATTTTATGGCAACGTACATAATTATAGGACACGGTACATGCTATGAAAAAGAGAAATAGCTTGCCGGGATGGGTCATAATAGAGATCCTCTTCTGGTTTAGGCATCAAGGAGCTCTCCCTGGAGTAAGCCTCCCAGCTGAGATCTGAAAGGTGTGTTGTAGCATGTGGCCAGATACCTGGTGAGAAGAGCATTGAAGACAGAGGTGCGTGGAAGGAACTGGAAAGGGGCAGTGAGACTAGAGAATAATGATATGAGGCTTATGGGGTACATTAAGCAGTGCAATGGCTAGCCACTGAAGATTCTTAAGTAGAGAAGAGATGTAATCTGACCTATGTTTTAACAAAGTCACACTGACAGGACTGTATTGGAAGGAGAAAGAATGGCATTGGGGATATCTGTTGAGAGGTCATTGCAGAAGTGCAAGAATGAAGCTTAAGGTAAGAGATAAAAATAGAAGGAAAATAAATAGATGACTTTGAGACATATTTTGGTGGTGAAATAGGTAGCATTTGACAATAGACTTGATACATGGCATGGGGAGAGAAGAGGAAAAAAATCAAGAATGATCACAGCATTTGTGCCTTGCATACAAGGTGGATGAATAGAGGTACCTTGACCCAGATGAGAATAACATGGGGTGGAAGAAGATTGTGACTGAGGTAAGACATTTAACTGTTCTCCCACAATGACGCTTGTCAGAGCACACTTTCATTCCAGCTATATGAGCTTATGTTTTGTAACATCCTGAAGAACTGAAGCTGGATGGTTTTACTCATCACTTGTCCATCCACCAAAATGACAGGACCACAGTCAGAGCTCGAAGGGCATATTTCATTTAATTGGTTGGTTTAATAAATGAATTCAAACAATGTTCAGCTGATGCCTGGAAAATGGTAAATACTTAGTAAAGTTAACTATTGTTATTCCACAATTACAAAATGTCTTTTGCAAACTGACCTTGTGTCTCACAAAAGCTTCTATAAAGATTAAACACAAGACAGTTTGTTATCCAGCCAAATCCCCAGGTCCTGACACATTTAGAGTTTAACAAAACACTGAAACTCCTAATTAAAAAATAATAAGCCTGCCTATTATGGCGACACAAGCGTGACGGGGCAGTTGCATGCACTACAGCTGTTACACTGCTCTGCAAGCTTTGCCTTTAGAGTTTTCAATTAAAAGTGGCACTGAACTCATTCCTTATGCCATATGCAGATCCTGAAAGCCTTTTCTTCTTTCTTTTTAAAATATTAAATGAAAGACACGGTGAAAAAAAATGTGTGGGAAATACAGACACACCAAATGTTCAGTAGCCAGAAATTTAAAACACTTTATTTTGACCTCCCATCTACCTTGGTTTCTGATTTGCTGAGTGTGTGACCTTGAACAACTTCCCTGATATTCTTGCACCTCGATATATAATTTTTAAGTGCAAATATTTTCAGTCTGTCTGGCCGTGGTTGGGTTTAGAGGAGTCAACAGTATCTCCAAATATTTCTAAATATATCATGCTGAATGAAATGTTCATGTTCAAGCTAATAATAAAGCAAATTAAATATGATGGTAGGCTAATACATTTAATTCTACCACCTTACTAAATACTTACAAGTTTTCTAATAGGAACCATTCTGCTCTGAGAAATATAAGAAGTGAATTTCTTTATGCTGTGGGTTTATGGTTACTCAAGAAAATGTAATAATAGTATATTTTTATAAGTTGGGAACCCCTGTAAATGGGGCTAAATGAACTTGAAATGTTCTTGAATCTGGCTTCTTTCTTTCTTTTCTTTTCTTTCTTTCTTTCTTTCTTTCTTTCTTTCTTTCTTTCCTTCTGACAGGGTCTTGCTCTTTAGTTCAGGCTGGCCTCCTTGAACTCGCTATGTAGTCCAGGCTGGCCTCCAACTTGTGGCAATCCTCAAGCCTCAGTCAGACCTGCTTAGTCTTGGAAGCAGCATTCCTCACACCTTAACACATCACCTGAAGACTGCTTGGAGCAATTTGTGGTTTTATTAAGAAATGACTGTGCACTATCTATTTCTTCCATTAGTTATGATCATGCAGAAATATGATTACGTATTTCCATGATTCCATGATTGACTCCATGAAATGTAAGCTTCATAAGGTTATAGACAGTATATGATTTATATACCATCATATTTCTAGCAATCAGTGAAATACCAGCCACACAGTGAGTATAATGCTGCTAAGTGCATTAGTACATTCATGAGGGAGAAGAGCAGGTGAAGATGGACAGATGTGAGTTAAATATCTCAAATCTACCACTTACTGGTTATTTTGACCTTGACCAATTGCTTATTCTACATGATATGTTTTTTTCATATCTGGGTTCTACCCATTTCTCAAAATATTTGAGGATCAAATGAAAGGACATGTGTAAAACACTTAGCTTTGTAACTAGCACGGACTAGACAAGCAGTAAACATGGGCTACCTTTCCTGACACCTCCAATTTTGGTTAGGTTTGAACTAATTCAACCCATATGCCAAACCCTGGCAGGCTCATGGAGAAACACAGTCAAATATATGCTATGGGCCTTGCCCACATGGATCATATATGCCAGTTGAGGACATAGAACATGAACAAACATGAGATTCTTTATTTCTAGACCCAGAGAAGAGAGGCTGCCTTGGGCTCTGCACTGTGGAAGATCCTCTCTCATCCTCCTCTAGTTGTGCCCCAAAGGATGAGGGTTCTATGAGGCAAAGGGGACACGGGTACCAATACCAACTTCTAGTCCGTGTTTTCTGTATACAGAAGCCCAAACTTTCTTGGCCACATAGCCCAAGACTTACTCCAGGACCTGTGTGGGCTTCTGTTATATTGCTGAGTCAAGAGTACGTGTCAAGTACTATGTGTGTGATAGCAAGATTATGGTTTGGCAGGAAGCCTAAATCTCACTTTGGCCCACCAACCCTTTACTATCCTGGGATTCTTGGAATAGATAGATGTGTGAATAGGCCTAGTAGAACAAAGCAATTTTTAATGTCATCTGGAGCTTTGGCCTCATATTTTGCAATGCAGAATATAATAAACCTGGCCAGACAACACAGATTTTTTTTTGTTGTTCCCATAATAGTAGTTAGGATTAAATAGCCTTGAAACTAAGCAAGCCCTAACGTTATTCTATCTTCACGCAAGGTGCAGACAATTTATTTGTGCTAAATAGAGAGAGATAAATCAAAGTCTGCATCTATCAGTGCTTGAGCAAAAGGAGCAAACAAAGTCATACATCTATGAGGGATTAGAACGAAGGAGAAAGAGATTTTGAAGAAAGTAACACTGGTCATCAGTGTACTACAAAGATTGGCACTTACACACTTTGAAAGATTACCCACAACTGTGATCAAGTCCAGTGTTCTGGGTGCTGGTGGAATTTGGCAAGCCTGGTTGACGATTCCTCTTCCACTGGAATAGACACAGGGGGTAAGGAGAGGTTAGAGACCAGAGAAGCTTCAAAGTGTCCCCCAGGGGTCAGCATTTCTTACCTGTTGAACACTGGCCAACAAAGAAGAATGAGGTCTTATGCTTTCAACGCGGTCAACCTTAGGGGTGAGAAGTCCTCAAAAGTTTTGTGACAGAGTCACCAATAAAGGGCTGTGTTTACATTCAACAAGGCGTTCTTTCCTGTTTAAATTGGATTTCGAAGGATCTATTGAAATTCCCTAAGGTGCAGAGGACATACGGGAGGCAAAGAAGGAAGAAAGGTCAGATGAGAAATTTCTTCCAGCAGAAGATATAGGATGACTGAAGCGGGACCAGGGTTTAGACTTTGAGGTGGATTAGAGTCTCTAAGCTCTGGGGAACCATTGAAGATGTGTGATTTACAGATTGTTTCAAGAAATCACATGAGTGTGTTTTTAGAAAAACATACAAATAACTTTCAAAAATAGTGGGGCCAGCTTCTTGCTTTTGTCTTTCAGCTGTTATTTCTAGGTAAGCGGCCCCCTCTCACCCTCTCCGGAGATGGTGTGTAGGATGCCTAGAAGTGCTAAGTGGGGTGCTGTATCTGACTGCCAAATTCTGACAGCTCTGTCCTTTGAGGGTGGCTCTGCAGAACCAGCCCTGAGAAACAATGAAGCCACCATGCTGCGTTTTTTTTTTTGTTTTTTTTTTTTTGGTTAAATTCTTTTATTGGTACATTTTAGGTATGCAATATGTTTACATTTATCATTGGGTGCTTGTACCTGTACAGGATGTATCTTGGTTCTTATTTTTTCCCCATTCCCTGTGCACCCTTCACCCCCTCCACCCTTTCCTATTTACAGAGACTTTGTTTCCATTTTTTCCTTTTCCCATAATTTTTCCTTTCCCTTCTTTCCTTTCTCCTTCCCCTCCCACTTTCCCTTACCTCTTTGGACCTTATCTTCCTATTTCAAATTATCAATTATTCATTTTAATCATTTTAACCCTTATTTACACTTTCAGTTTCTCACACTAGAGAAACTATTCAGTATTTACACATGTGTGTCCTATTTATTTCACTTAAGAGTATGGCCTCACTATGCATCCATTTAGCTATAAATGGCTCTAGTTTCTCATTCTTTATGGCTGAGTAGTACTCCATTTAAAAAAAAAAAACATATCTTCTTGGTCTCAGACGCTAAGCAGGGTCGGGCATGGTTAGTACTTGGATGGGAGACCATGCTGCTTGAGATTCCACAGGAGCTGGAGTGCAAAAGCCCCCTGTGGCCCTGGAGGGATGAAGCGCATGTCTGTGTGTGTGCAGCCCTGGTACTGCTAGGATCTGAAGGATGGTGTGCAGAGTGGTTTTCAGCTTGAAAATGAAGAGATTTTCAGCTTGTGCAGAAACAGTCTTCAGAATCTGCTGTATTGTTTTAACCTGGTCCTCAGAACACAGCCCCAAAGAACAGAGCGATCTCCAGACCTCTCACAAAGAATCACTGAGATGGTGAAAGAATGATAAAAATATTATGAGAAAGGATCCACTTCTTTGTACTTTCAAAGTAATTGTTGTCTTTAAAATATATATCTAGTTCCTCTTTATGTTTTGCTTCTGGTCTGTTTCTTCAAAAGAGAACAATATGAAGTGTTTTTTTGGTTTTGGTATTTTTGTTTTTCGGGGTGTTTTGTTTTGTTTTGTTTTGTTTTGTTCGTACCTGGGATCGAACTCAGGACTTAGCACTTGCCAGGCAGGCAAGGTGCCCCTGAGCTAGATCTCTGGCCCTGAAGTGTTTTTTAACTGAACAACAAAATGGAGATGTGAAAAGCAATGAGGAGGAAGAAGGGGGTTTCTACAACTGGGGAAGGAGGGTAGGAGGAAGGAAATTAAGGAGGGCAAAGGTAACATTAAATGGCACTTTGCGTTTTATAAATTGCTTTTACAGACATTTCCTCTGGTCTTCCCATACTTACAACATAGAAATTTTTCATTTTACAACCAGGTCCTTTACAACTAAGGTCCAGAGAAATTAAGTACTTGGCTAAGACTTCACTGCTATTAAAGGACAGATCCAAGGTTTTAAATTCAGATCTTTCTTCACTCACCTAATATATGGCAGGTACTTTGTTCCCTACTGAAAATACAAAGATAAAAAGGAATAGTCCATACTCACCAAGAACTCTCAGGGATTTGGCGGACCAGAGAGGAAAGAAAACTATTACTATTTAATAAGAATAAGTATCACAGTACCTGAAAAATGATGGGTATTCAGCAAATATATGTGGAATGTGCTAACATGTGAAGAGTAAATGAAAATACAGGATCCTATGAAAGACCAAAGGAAGGTGTGATTTGCTACAGTCTCTCCTTCCTTTTCTTTTATCTAGAGTTCCAACTTTGAAATCTCAGCTCCTTCTACCCTTTGTGCCACGGTCTGATTCTGACTCCCCCATACAGATAGAAATATGACTCCTTAAGAGTCACCACCTCTAGCTTCCCCCTGCCCTGCAAGTCTGAAGGGATTCACCTGTGCTGGTCATTCCTCTACAGCCCACCATATAGACTTATATTACAAAGGCTGTATCCTAAGAAGGAGTTCAGACACAAAGGTTTAAGCTTATTTTAAATGATAGGCCTGGGGCAAGAAGATCTTCCATAGCAGAGACTTTTGCAAGTGAGGCAAAGAATGTGATTCTAGGAGGCATCAGAGACAGAAATGCTAACAAACATCAGTCCTTACTACCTTAGCTGAAGAATTTTGAAAAGACTATCCTCAATTGGACAGGTATACACCAGGTCAAACAGTGCTACTAATTGGCTATCCCTGTAGACCTTAGGAGCACAACTGGACCTTGGGAGAAACCTAACTTTCGATTTTGTTGCAAAACAGAACCTGCCCTTCCTGGAGCAAACTCACTGGGCATTAGAGAAATTGGCTTCCATCACTTGTGGGAATGTTCAGGATTATGTATATACATTGAGAACCATCCTGAGCATCCTGAGAAACATGGGCTCTGAGAATTTGAGATAAAACAGGAAGATAGATAAAAAGAGAAAGGAGCTTTATTGAAGTATAAGAAAAATAGAGTGAACCTCACATGTTGAAAGTGTACAATTAGGTATGTTTTGACATATACCCATCAAGGCATACCTATAATGAAGAAAATGTAATATATATTTTATATAATATAATATAATATATATATAATATATGCTGCTCTCCCCTGTCCAGTCTTCGCACCAGGCAACCATAAGCATGCTTCCAGTCACTATATATTAGCAAACGGACAGATTCAGTTTGTATTCTGGTTGTCCACTTTCTTTTACTCAGTGTGGTTATTTGGAAATTTATCCATATTCATCTGTATTTCAGTGGTTAATTTTCTTTTAACTATGAGTGGCATTCCATTGTATGAATACTCTACAATTTGCTTATCCATTCATTTGTTGATGGAAATTTCATTGCTTTTATTTTTGGTCTATTGTTAAAAAAGCTTCTGTGAACATTCATGCACACTGCTTTGTAGAAACATAGGCTCTCATTTCTTTCGTGTGGGTCCCCAGGAGTAGGTACTGAGCCATATGGTAGGTGAATTATTAACTACTTTGGAACTGCCAAAGTATTTTCCAGTGTTTGTATAGTTTTATATTCTCACCAACAGTGTGGGAGAGTTCAAGTTAATTCACACCATTATCAACATTTAGTGGGGTCACTCTGCTACATTTTAGATGTTCCAATATGTGTAATATCTCTTTATGATTTAAATTTGCATTTTCCTGATGAATAATAATGTTGAACATTTTTTCTTCTGCTTGTAATCCATACATTTTTCCTATTTAGTGAAAATTATATTCAGATCTTTTGGCCTTTATTTATTCAATTTGTTTACTTATTATTGAGTTTTGAGGGCTTTAAAAATATTCTGTATATATCATTTATCAAATATAAATTATTAATATTTTCTTATAGTTTGCTTTCTCTTTTCATTCTCTTGAGTCTTTTAAAAAGAAGTAATTAATATTAATAGGGTTCAATTTTGTGAATTTTTTTCTTTTATGGATTATATTCTAGACAATTTAAGCATTCTTTACTTGCCCAAGATAATAATGATTTTTATCCTCTATATCTTTCTAGAAGTCTTGTTTTGCCCTTTACATTTAGATCAATTTTGAATTAATTTTATGTAATGTGAGGCAATGGGAAATTTTTCATTATTTTTGCATATTGCAATTCCATACTTCTAGTCTCATATTTGAAAAGATTATTCTATCTCCACTAAATTACCTTTATGACATTTTCAAAAGTCAATAACTATATATATCCATAAGATGATTGTTGGACTCTTTTCTGCTCCAGTCATGGATTTGTATATATTGATCCCAATACCACACTGCATCCATTGTAACAATTTCTGTAGATTTATGTAAGTCTTGAAATCAACAAGTATAACTTCTCCAACTGTGTTTTTAAAAAACTATTTTAGCTATTATGGGTATTATGTATTTTCATATGAATGTTACAGTGATTTTTTTTTTTTTTGGTATCGGGAATCGAACTCAGGACCTTGCGCTTGAGAGGCAGGCGTCGGAACCACTGAGCTAAATCCCTGGCCCTGTTACAGTGATTTTGTCAAGTTATACAATCAAATTCTTCTGAGATTTGTATTGGGTTGTGTTTAATGTATAGATCAATTAGACAAGAATTTACTTCTTAATAGTCGAATCATCCAATCCATAAATAGCTCTCCATTTACTTATGCATTCTTCAATTTCTGCAATATTATTTAGCTTTTATTATATAAGTCTTGGACATTTTTCCCAGACTTATCTCTAAACCTTTCATATTTCTGATTCTTCTCTAGATATGTTCATTTGTTTTTTGTATTTCTTATTGTTGTAAATATATATCAAAATGTAATTAACTTTATATTGATCTAATATACTTCAACTTTTACTAAATTAATCAGTTCTAATGACATTTTTGTAGGCTTTAACAGATATTTTGTGTACATGACCATGTCTTCTTTAAATAATGTTAGTTTGCACTTCCAAACTCATCTTTTCTTTTTTTTCTTGCCTTATTACCCAAGCTATGTCCTCTACTACACTGTTGAATGGAAATGATGAGAGAAAATATCTTTGCTTTGTTCATGATCATTGGGGAAAGTATTTAGTCTTTACCATTAAAAACTATGTTGATTGAGATATTTTAAATGTCTTTTATCATTTTGAGAATTTTTCCTGATTCCATAGGTCCTGTCCATTTTCTTTCTTTTAGTGATTCTGATTGCTACAGCATGTCTTCTTAATGTGTATGGAACACTGCGCACATGGAATGTGAAGAAATACACTGTGGGTTTATCTTTCTAAGGGAAATAAATGGAAGGAAGAATTGTTGAAACTATACATAAGTCACAGTTTCCAACTATGACTCTCTAAAATCCCAGTTCCAAAAGAGTTTAAACTTGTAAATCACTTTCTGCTCCTCAAATTCTGATCACACCTTCAACATTTCCCTTGGCCTCTTCCTTACCAGTCCCACTCCCTCAAAATAAATCAGTCCCTTATAGGACCTAATTTGACTTATTTCATCTGCTTCCCTCCATTTTCCTGTCATACCCCTAATTCAGCTGCCATCACCAGCCACTGGTATTATTCAGTGTATTCTCCTTATTATTCTCCCTACCTTCTACCTGTCTCATTCTAATCTACCATCTCCTGAACTCAGTCATCTTTCAGAAAACAACACTTGATCTGTCATTCCTCTGCTTGAAACTCTTTCAATATCTTCTCCTTAGAATAAATCCCAGAATATTCAAAGTAATTTTCTAGGCATTGCCTTGTCTGGTTTCAGACTTGGTGGAAAACTAGTGCCTATAGCAGTACTCTCTGCCTCTATGAGTATATCTCCTGGCAGGAGACCTGTTTCAGATAGTACTGAGGTCACACTGCTTGGTCTAAAGCTTTGCTCCACCAACCTGTGAGGCTGAGCCCTTTCCAAACCTTTCCATGTGTCAATGCTGCTTATTAAAAACAGGATAAAAACAGTGCATTTGTCATAAGGCTATGAGAATTAAGTAAGACTTGCCACATAAAACCAGGTATATAGAACAAAATTTATTTTCTTTAAGTTTATTTCTTTGTTGTTCACCCCAAATGGGCTTCATTAAGAAGGCATGAGGATTAAATGAGACAATACAGTAAAAACTTCTAGAATAATTCTGCAACGGGGTTGGCTCTCTGTAAAGCCTGTCTTGTTTCATTCTTTCCCTCGAGTCTATGCTAACCTCCACCTCTGGGCTGGTTTTCTCCCATGAATAAACACCTCTCTAGTGCAGTCACACCCACCTCTTTCAGGAGTGCAGATAAGGGGCCATGGTTTAAGAAGACAGTAATTTCACGGATTTTGTCATTTTATTATGTTGCCACTTTTATTTCCAAAATAGAGCTTTGTTTTGTTGTTATTTACCCACATCCTCCCTCTCTTTTTTTCTGTGTAGTTGCACCTTTTAAAGGCTTAATTAGAGCAATAAAAAAATACCAATTTTGCCTTTTCCCCCTTTTTAATAACGAGTAAAGTTGAGAGGCAGCTGTGGGTGAATGTTATATGAAAACTGCTACCAATCTGAAGTTTTCATTTTTCACTGCTTCCAGGCACATTTGAAAATTAGTGCTGACATGTGCAAATGAGTTTGTGAAAAAAGAAAAATATATATGATACAAGGTGTTCTGAAGATTATTGTGGGCAATCAAGATAACTTAGGTTGGGGTTTCTGCTTGATGCCAAGTCATTCGCAGGATGGGCAGCTTCCTCCCCAGTAATCTCTAGCAAGGTGAGACCAAAGTTGAATTTTTGACCATTTGGATGTCCTGAAGGAGGTTCACATATTTTTTTCTCATTGAAATTAAAATAAAAATAGTAAAGAATTCAAATTCTTTGAACACTTTCCTCAAAGCTTTCTGGTTAAGAAGTATCAATAGGCAAATGGAATCCCAATTCATATGCATTTTTACAGAAACATAAAAAAAAGAAGTTCAACCAAGGGCAGGTCATGAAGATGAAGAATAACTGTAAACCATGCTAAGGAGCTAAAGAAGGGACAGGAGGAACTGGGGTATATCATGTAGGAAAGAGTAAACAAACAGGGTTGCTGCAAGGTAACACTTAATTCTTAAAACATCAGCATCATTTTAAGCTTCACTGAAAGAAGGTTTTAGCGAAGTCTTCTAACCTGTTCACATGGCAGCTGCCAGGCCCTATCCTGAATCCACATGGATTGTCCAGACACTCTATCTTGGTTTGCAGAAGAGTGTACACCATCCATTACCTCCTTCCACAGCTGTCTCATCCTCTTCTGCCCCAAGTTACTAACACAGTGCTGTGGTTAAGAGCAAGGGCTATGACGTCTCGTGATGTCTTCAAATTCTTCAAACATTTTCCTCAAAGCTCTCTGATTAAGTATCAATACGCAATTGTAATCCCAACTCATACATATTGATTAGGGAATATATATATATA
>NW_004624863.1:2643679-2711839 GCF_000247695.1 Heterocephalus glaber | reverse complement strand
AGAGGCAGGAAAATCCAAAATGGCCAGCTGTGTGCTGCAGAGCCACAGCACCTAACAACTGCTCAGTCCAAGAAGCGGGAGCAATAGGACCAGAGGGTCCAGGATACAGCTCCAATCTGAGCCTGAAGGCCTGGAAGCTCCCTGGAGAGTTGCTGCTATGAGTCCGCATTGGAAATCTGAAGAAGCTGGAGTCTGATGTCCACAGAAAATAGCAGCAAAAGATATACCTGCTCAAGGAGAGTAGTGATTTTCAAACTAGCACCAACATCCTTCTTCTTTCCCTTTTATTTCATCTATCTTAGTTACTTTCTTTGTTGCTGAGGCACAATACCTGTCATCCACAACTTAAATGAGGAAAGGTTTATTTGGCTCACAGTTTGTAGAGGTCTCAGTCCATGGTCCTCTGACTCCAAGGCAGGAAGGGCATGGCAGAGGAGAATCAGCTCATGGCATGGCAGGCAGGAGGGACAGTGATTAAGGGAGTTGGAGGTAGACCCTTCCAGGCCACACCCCACAGTGACCCACCTCCTCTAACCAGGCTTCACCTCCCAAATCACATTTAGCTATAAACCAATCAAACCAATCAGTGGACTAATCCCCAGGTGAATATCATTCACCCATTTCCCAATCATCTTTGTAAAGCCCCATGTATGAGCACATGAGGCTTTGGGGGGCACATCTAGATATAAACCATAACATCACCCAACCTCTAAGCCTATTAGTTGGTGCCACCCAAACTCAAGGTGAGTCTTTCCCCCTCAGTTTGCTGGCCTATATGCCTGTCATCTCTAGAAACAACCGGTAGATACACGCAGATGGGTGCCTTACTAACCTGCCAGGCATTTCTTAACGTAGTGAAGTTGACACACAACTACTAAGGGTCACAGCTGTGCTCTACCACTTACCATAGAGTGGCCTTGGATAGCTCATTTACTCATTTAACAACTACATATTTCTGATTCTTTTCTCTGCCAATCACTCTCTTAATTTCATTTTATCCAGAGATTAATAAGAACCCCACTCTTATGTTGCAGCTTCATAGACTAGAAATGATACACGGGGAAGGCTAAGAGTAGTAACTTCCCCGTGCTCCCAAATGGGTCACTATTATTAGTGCTACCATTGTCAGTACTAACTTTTCTATTCCCAAACAGAAGAGTATGAGTCCCTTATATTTTATAGATTTTAGAAATGCTCCCTCCTAATAATGGGTGAGAGATACTAAAATGAGTGAATTGCTCAGCCAGATAAGCAATATGTGAAGAGGGGATAAAAATGACTTGGTGGACAGGCAGGTAAATAGAGAGAACAAGGAGGTGGGACCAAGCAACCCAGGCAGCATAAAATACTGACAGTGAGGCGCCTCATCTGATGGAGCTTTTATTGTGTTGTTTATTTTCTAACTGGGGAAATTTTTTACCATTTGTGTAACATTTGCAGAACAAACAGACATTGTAATTTGGTTTACAATTTTTGCAGCTGATCTCATACCACTGGACTGGTATTTATTTCCATAACAGTCCTATGATATTTCTGGCAGCAGCTCATTCATTCCCTCCAGGAATATTGTGATTGGACACTGGGATGTTGCCACATTTGTCTCTCCAAGGATGCTTTGATCCCTCACCTCATAGGGCTGCCTTGTTTTATAGTAACCTGCATGCTTCTCATCATCTCTCCTGATCCTGAAGCCATAAGTCTGAGTGCAAAGTCACCAAACCTGTTCAACTTTTCATTACTTGAAGTTCCTGGCACATAATAGGTGACCAGTTAGTGCTTGGTATATTAAACTGCACAGAGTCAAATACACTGCACTAGGATAGAATAAAAAAGAAAACAGGGTACAGCAGACAGGACAGAATAGCATGAAGCAGAGTAGGATAGGGTAGAACAGAATAAAAATTTATAGGTAGATACCTATAATGTGGAGCATAATAATATTGAGAAGAAGTTTGCATGAAAAATATCTGCAAAATTCTTTTAAGTGAATGATTTTTGGGGTCAGAAATAGTGAAAACTTCCAAATAAAAAATCAACTGTAATAAAAACCAGGATTTTTGTTTTGTTTGTTCTGTTGTGGTTTTGGATTTTCAGCCAATAAATTGGAAGTAATGATGAGTTCTTTCTTAAATCATTTTTGAACCTATATAAACACCTAGGCAGTGTCTACACAGCCAAAGAGAATACAGAATTGGTAATGTAATGTACCAACTGCTACCCAATATTGCCCTTTAGCTATACTTTCATTTTATTAGAACATAAACTCAACAAAAAATGTTTTAATATGTCTGCATTACTTAACAACCTGAGAATAATTCTAATTATTATTGAGTTTATCATCATGGCTATAGTACACTCTTTCTTTGAATTCCTAGAGACTACTTAGGATGCAAATGATACTAGCTTTATGAATAATTGGTGGGATGAAAGATTCATAATTAATTTGACCCCTCCCTGCCAAATACACACACACACACACACACACACACACACACAAATGAAATAATTTCTTTAAAATTCAAAGTGATTTACATAAACATGGAATGAATACTGTTACTCATAGCAAAATGTGTAGTGCAATTGCTGGCAATTGCACAAAGCATACTGGATAACCACAGAGACAGCTGGGCAGACAAATGCTGAATATCCATTGAAAGGTCTGAGAAAATTGTCTATATACAAGAATTAACTAGAAGAAGACAGAGGTAGGAAGAAGAGGGGAAAGCCATAGATTAAGCAGCAGGTAATGACTGAGGTGAGTGGATAGCAGCAAACATTAAGCAAATATCCAGATGTTATATCCTACTTCTAACTGCAAATGATACAGCAGGTTAGAGTCTTGGGAATGGGAGCCACAAATGAGTTGGGTTTCATGGCAAGGACAGTTCTAGGAGAATAAGGAAGTCCTGGGAAAGAAAGGAAAAGGCCTGCTCTGCCTGAGTTGCTATAATGTCAGAGTCATAATCCAGGGCCAAGTTTGATTCAAGCCCACTGCCCATGAACTATAGGGGCCAAGCATGTATGTAAGTGCAATAGGAGTGGGAAACATAACAAAGAATCTGAGAACCAAAGCTGCTCATCACACCTAGCTGAGTAGTCAGCTAAGCATTCAGTCACTCCCAGAGCTAGATCCTAAGAATCTCCTCACCCAATTCTTGATATAGGCACCAGAGAAGTCTTAGACTTTAAAACCCTCCTTCCAAGTGATACTACTGATTGCCAAGTTTGAGATCCCTGCCATAGGGGAAACCCAAGCTTGATCCCTTACATCTGGGGGTATCAATTTGCATGTCCTAAATTCCCCCCACCCCATGATTCTTTTTGCAAAGCATGGTCCAGAAGGCCAGCTTTGTGAACATGGGGCCAAGAACTTGCCTAACGGGCCTTGCACATGTATATACAAATGCTTATCTGATATATTTTATTATTATATTTGGCCTTACTTTTGATGATTCATTATTTATAATTTATACCTTACAACTTACATGAAAGGGTTTGGAGCAATAGAAAGAAATAGGGAGAAAGAGCCAGAAACATGCATGTGATCCAGATAATATGCAGGGTCTATCCTGGGTGATTTCCCTCTATGCTCACCATTAGAAATCAATCAACATATCCCATATGGTTCCTGGCCTGTAGAGACTCCAGTGATGATTTGGTGATCATCCTCCCTGGAGAATACAAACCATTCACCTAACAAGAGCACTTCACCTGTTATGGTGATTTTCAATTCAATAATTAACATTAAATAATAATTAGTAATAAGTAGTAATAATTATTAATACCTTCTAGGCACCAACCACACTAGATGATGAGGATAAAATAGTAAATATTATAATCATAGAGTTAACAGTCCATCAAGCAGACAGGAACAAACCAATAGCTATACATTTAACCACTCAAAATCATGACAGTACTACAAACAAAAATCATCCAGGGATTTGAGATCGTATACCAGGTGTACCGACTTAGTGCATCTTAGTGCAGCTTAGTGCATCTCTCCATTGAGAGATGAGATTTAACAAATGGCAAGTGTTGTCACTTGGGAGAGGAGAAGTCATGTTCTGGTGACATGTAGGAGGTGATATGGAGAAGAATATTCATTTTCATTTTTCTTCAACAATTTTTCCACCCATGAAAGGGCTAAACAATGATCCTTTTCCCTACCGCTTATATCTATCTCAGAGGTATCTTTTAGAGCACCATTTGCCTCATCCAAACTCCTCAATTCTTGGGATATTCACCTGGCCATCTATCCCCCATTCCTAAATGTCCACATGCCTATAGTGATGGAGCCTTCTGCCTGCTTACTGAACTTCCCTATTCTCTGGGACTTGACTGCAGCCCATCCTCACATCCCCAGCAGCATCTGCTACTTGAGTGCATTCTCTATTTTCTTTAATCCCAGCCCCCCAGGGGGAAACACTATACCATGTCTCAGTGCTCAGACTTCTATTTCTGCTTTGGAAGAGTTTAATTCCGTTCCATTCAGGCAGCTGAAATTTGTGAGAGCCTACTGTATTCCAGGTAAGGGGTACCAAGATAAAAAGAGTCACTAACCTCAGAGTCACTGACCTCAGATATGTTATAGAAGAGAGATATAACTCAGGAAGTTACAACATACTATGTAAGATACAAAAATAAGCAGTGATGACATGGAAGGTATAAAACAATTGAAGTTGAGAATTACAGTGATTATTATGATGGTAGCCAAATTGCAAAGGAAACATATTTATCCAACAACAAATACATATCAAGTACCTACTATGCAAGATGAAAATGTTGTTGGATAAAACAAGTATAGTTTAGTCCCTTGGGAAGCTTATAATAAAAGTGAAAGACAATAAATAAAACTCATAATTTTAAGTTATGGTAGTTAATGAAGAAACCATCAAGGAAAAGTGATAGAGTATAATGAGGAGACACCTACCCAAGAAAGAACATTTCTCCTAATAATTAGACATCCTAGGTAAAAATCTGCCAGTCCTTAACTATGTTAGTCACCTGTTTCTTGCTATAACAAAATACTTGAGAAAGTCAAGTTAAAAGTAGAAAAGGTTTACTTTGGCTCATGGTTTCAGAGTTTTCACTCCAGAATCAGTTGGCTCCACTGCTTTTGGTCTGTGTTGACACATAAACATCATGGAAGAAGGATTTGGTGAAGGAAAACTCCTTACTCATGGCAGCCAGGAAGCCAATTGACAGGGAAAGAATCAGAGAGGAGGGGGCTGGGCTCAGGATAGAGTGCCCAGAGACTTGCCCCTATGACCCACTCCCTTCAACTAGACCCCTCCTCCTAAATCTGCATCACCTCCCCAAAGTGCCATCAAATTACAACTCCATCAAAGGATTTATACACTGATGAAGTTAGAGCCCTCATGATCCAAACTTCCAAAAGCCCCACCTCTGAATACATGAGTCTTTTAGATTAAATCTTAGAGCTCAACCATAGCACTATGTATCTTAAGCATGTTATTTAGACTCAGTTCCTCAAAATGGAAAAATGAATAATGCATAAATTTATTATAAGAATCAAAATGATTGTAAAAAAGATTAGCGAATTTTTATCCTGCACGATAAGTGTGCAGTAAATCTTGTCATTATTATCCCCTATGTTATTATATTATTTCTGTGCTTCACGTCAGTCTTTCTGAGCTTCCAGTGCCTCTTCCATGAAATGGAATGACAACACCTTGCTTTGAGGGCTGAGAATATGCTACATTATGTCAGATGCTACATCTCTAAAGTATGATTATGAAAATACCCAGGTGACCATCATTACAATTCTTAAGAACGTTTAAACTTTATGGTATTGTGCTATCCATACCAAGCAATGGTGAATGAAATATATTACCTGTGTAGTTTCTTCTTTAGGAATAATATGACATAAGGTCATGAAGTGCCATACGGTATCTCATACTACATATACTTGATATTGCAGGTAGTCCACATCTAGAACATTTCCACTGAGAGATCCATTAGACAGCACTAATAGAGCAATTCCGGGCACCAAAGAAGTTAATTTGTCACAAGTAATTGTATACACCAGACACTGCAGTCCCTCATATCCATAGTTTTTTTTTCTTTTTGAGCTTTCTGTTACTCATGCTCAACAGTGATATGAAAATATGAAATAGAAAATTACTGAAATAATTCACAAGTTTTAAATTGCATGACATTCTGAGTTACATGATGAAACCTCATGCCATTCTGCTTTGGACACAAATCACCCTTGTGACCCTTTGTCCAATCTATCCACACTGCCTGTTCATTTGACACTTAGTAGCCATGTCTCTTATCAGATCAACTAGTATGGTATCACAGGGCTTGTGTTCAAGACCCTTACTTTACTTAACAATGACCCCAAAGTGCAAGAATAATTTTGCAAAGGAGCTACCAGGGCAGAAAACCTAGAATGACAGATTTAGTAATCTGTGGCAATGCTGCAAAGCATATGGAAAAGGCATACAATATATAAGTCTTGGTACCATTTGAAGTTTCAGGCACCCACTAAGGGTCTTGATATGTGTACTCTGACCACAGGGACATACTATCTTAGAGGTCACACAAATTATTCCATCTCTGGAATATGTAACACTAACATGCCCTATATCTACATAGCTTGCAAACTACTTTCACATGCGTAATTCATTTGTCCTTACTACTACTCCTGAAGTACAAGGTATAATCAAAATATCCAATAAATGTTTCAAATTTTGAAAAATATATTGTAATAAAAGACATCATCATTAATCTCGCTTGCTTCAAACACACTCATTCCATCACTTTTGCCACTTTCTGAAGCAGTCCTGGAAGTCCTCTTTTGTGAGTGTCTTTATGAGATGTGATCAACAATATGGTGAATGCTGCAGCCAAGTGCCACCCAATGAAAAGGGAAACTGGTAAAAACTTTACAGTGCATGCTCAGCCACCTTATTCACCAGCACAATGAGACTTCTGAATCTTTGCCAAAGTCAAAATGACCAGGAAAGATAAATATTTTGAAACAATTAAGGACATCGAGGCAGCCAGGGCAGTGCAACTAAAGACACAAAAGACTTCCAGAATTGCTTCAGAAAGTGCATGAACGTGGGCTAAGTGTGTTTGAAGCAAGGGAAAGAAATTTGAGGAGGATTAGTGGTCCTGTCTTTTACTATAGTAATTTTTTTTAAATTTTAAACATACACCAGGCCAGGGATTTAGCTCAGTGGTTTCGTCGCCTGCTGCGCAAGCACAAGGGCCCAAGTTCGATCCCTGGTACCAAAAAACCCACAAATAAACCAAAATAAACATACACCAAAATTTTTTTATCACATCCTAGTCAGAAAGGATATTATCATCTCCACTCTACCTGGGAGAAATAATTAACACGTGTAGTAGTAGAAGCAGCCATCATTAAATGCTCACATATGAGGTATATGTTGAATACAATGCTAAGTGATTTAGGGCTTGCTTGCTTGCTTCCTTACTTGTTTGCTTGCTTGTTTGCTTGCTTGTTTTACAGTGCTAGAGGTTTAACCTAGGGCTTCATGCATGCCAGGCAAGTACTATATAACCAAGCTGTATCTTTAGCCCTGCTTTAGAGTTTTTAATAATATACCAAATCTCAGAAAAGTAAAGTGACTTCCCTATAGACATTTAATACATTGAGGATATCTTCCAATTTCTGGCCCAGTATTCTTTACCACACTTCTGCCCTTTTTGAGCAGGTTGAATTCTAGTCCTTTTTTCCTGCAGAGACTCGGTTTTTCCAGCCACAAAGTTATCAGGATTGGATGTGTGACAGCTGCTCAAGTTGGCAGGGACACATCTAGTTGGTCATCCTTCCCAGGGCTCTTCCACAGGTCTGATCCCCTCTCCTGCTGAGACAATGTGGCCCATGAAGATGAACTCGAATTCACATTCAGCCTCAGTGTTCTTGTCCACAGCTGCAGAAACAGCTGCTGCCTCGGTGCAACCCTTTCCCTTTTTTCCCCCAATTAATTGCTACCAACTAGTAGAGTGGCTGTGAATACTGTATATCTTGTCCCCTTCCACAGCCTCTGTCCAGCTGTCATTATTCCAACTCTTGTTTAAAGATTCAGAACTGTTCTGTTTGCATGATTAATTCTAGGATTTAATTATTGGCTATTTTAAGACCTCCACCCCATACACTATGTTGAGTGTAACTTGAAGCACTTTTAAGCAGGAATGAGCTGAAACATAGTCATCAATAATATGAAATATGATTACTGAGAATCTGTTACACACTGAACACCAACCATCTGCCTGAATTTTCGGGCTAGGGAGAGAGAGTACAAATGGAGGACCATGTGTCCTATGGCTAAATACTTCAAGACTGTAAAAATTAAGTTAATCACTAAATACATGTTCTATCCTCCATCCTTGACAAATATAATTTCATTACAACTCAGCATGGGGCCACTTTAAAATTTTTGGGACCCATCAATTTTGGCGCTGGAAATGACAGTGTGGCAGAACCGGGCTGCACCCCAGTCCCAGTCTCTTCCCATTCGCGCTGCAGAGGCCTCTGTTCATGAACACGTGGATCCTGCTCTCACACATCCAAGCTCCATCCACAGCCCATGCCCACCCAAGTGGAGGCTCCTTGGCCACCCTCCAGCCTAGGGAGCATAGAGCAGCAGGTGTCACCTTCTACTCTTGGAAGGAAAGATGTGGGAAGAGGCCTGTGCAAGGCTTGGATTCGTTTGAGCAAGGACCTATGATCTATGTAATGCCTAGCAAAACACCAAGTATACAACAAGTTATCAACAGATACTAGCTATTATGTTCCCAACATACATGGAAGGCACTCTACATAGTTTACTTAAAAGCTGCATAAACCATAGTATTTTGTAAACACAAATAATATACGACAGCTCTGCTTTACTCCAATTCCTTCTCATTAAGGACCTCGAAAACTGTTTACCTAGGAAGGACCGTGGCACTTATCCCTTTTCTACTTTTCATTAGCCTTATGTCATTTTAATACTTTGTGGGAGAGCATTTCTATTTTCTGGTGAATGACTATGAACATCTTCCTATCTCTGTGGACTGATCACATTCCAACGTTCAAGTTTGATACTAGTTATAGCTAATCAATCTTCCTTTTTTATTCATTAATTTTATCGGTACATTTTAGTATACAATATAATGACATTCATCATTGGGAATTTGTACCTTTACGTGATGTATCTGGGTTCTTATTTTTCCCCCTTCCCCTGCCCTCCCTTAAGCCCCCCACCCCTCCCTATTTACAAAGAATTTGTTTCCATTTTTTCATTTTCTCCTATTTTTTCCTTCCCCTCTTTCATTTCCCCTACCCCCCTCCCTCCCACTTCCCCTTCCCTTTCGGACCTTTTCTTTCTATTAGGCATTATTTGTTATACATTTTGGTCCTCATTTACTCTTGCTATTTTTAATTGTTCAAACTTACAGTTACAATACAAACCCTTTATCTATTGCACTGATACAGCTCGGGCTAATAGTTTTCCATAGCATGGGTCCCAGAGGACAAAGTAAAACTCTCTCCCCCATCTCCACTGCCTCCCTAGGCTTTTTCTGTTTCCTTATAGGATATCATGAAATTATATAATCAGTAGCCAGCTGGCTATCATCTCTCTATCAATACATCTTTCTGTCTGTATGAGGGGTGTGTTTGTGTGTATGTGAAGTTCTTCTCTAAGCTTTAAACCAGGAGAAAATCAGTCTCTCCACAATGGTTTTTCTGTTGTAAATATTCCCATCTTCAAAAATTTGGTTATAAAGAACAGAAGCACAATCAAATTTCTTTTTAAAACCTTTTATTGGTTTGGGGAAATTAATAGAACGCAAGTGTATTTAATCTCTCCTTTCCTCTCCTTCATCCTTCCTCTCCCTAGATAAGACTGTCCTGATACCTAGAAGATCAGCCTTTAGGGGGTTTGTAGTGGATGAAATTCCAACTCAGGCCCCATGTTTACTCAACAATACTGTTTTAGTTTCTGCCATATTCCAAGCTCTTAAAATGGAGAATCTGATTGGCCCATTTCATAAAATTAGGTGTCCAATCAGTGTGGTCAGATCAACTTGACTGTGTGGTCTTAAACAAGGGGCCTCAGCTTCCTATCTGTGAAGCAAAAATGGAAACTCTTTATTCACAATGAGTTAATAGAATGCATGGAATTATCCTTTTACTTATCTGTTTTAATCACTTATTTCACCATCGATTTTTTTAGCTTCTATTACATTCTTTTTTGCCTAATAACTTCTAAGGACCAGGGAAGTCTTATCTAGGAAAAAGAAGGATGAAGAAGAGGAGAGAAGAGATTAAATATGCTTGTGTTCCATTAATTTTCCCAAACCAATATTTTGGCAAAAACATTATATACTTTTAGAAAAAGAAAAGTATCATTCAATCTCATATTATATGTAAAGTATAACTATGGATAAATTTATAATTGCCATTGGAAAAGAAATTAATTATTAGTCTGACTTAGTTATGAGTCCCTTACTTTTATTGGAAAGCTTATTTCAACAATTTCAAAATATTTTGGGGAGTATGACCAACATAAATTATGAAATTATAGGTTGTTTATTTACTTGTTTTGTCAGCATCTCTTAAGGGTATCCCAAGATCTTGAAGCCTGAGGAGGAAAAAAGACTAACATTTCCCATAAAAGCCAGTCTATTTGGGTCCCAGTATGTAACTATTACATCTCATCTGCATCTTTAATCCTCACAGTTCAGCAGCTCACTGCAGCCTGGGAAAGGGAGTTGGAGCAAGACAGTTCCTGTGAAAGGTGATGAAAGGGAGGTTTCTAAAAGTTACAAGACCCGTACAAGGCCATGTGTGTAATGAGTTGCCAGGCAGGCATTGGGATCTGTGTCTGCCGCAAAACACTTGGCTTTCTCTACTTAGAGGTCCTTTGTGAAACCTTCATCTTCCTTTGAAAAAGGATTATTTTGTATCGGTAAATCGTTGAAGGATAGCAATAATAGGGATTTTATGAAGCAAAGAAACATTAAGCTATTTCTTTCATAAATACTAGATTTTAACTTTTCATGCCCTACTTTAAAGTTAACTTGTTCTGAAGCAACAAAGAAGACTAAATCCCCTGGAATATGAGGGGCTTACTTCAAAATATGAAAATACAGACTGAAATTGTCCCTGCAGCTATACCTAGACATGAAATATTTGATCCTGGTTCTGGCTTTAATTTTCTTTGATAAGACATAATAATTTGACATTGAGTTGAACAATTTTTACCCAGCATCTTCTCTGTGCCAAGGACAGCACCCAGCATGAAGTTAGCCATGTACAACAGTGGTCTGGCACCCAAGTGTTTATGAAGATGATGAGGACAAGTTTTGGGTCATTTTCCCTATCTTGCTGATGAGTCTCCAAAATTTATAGAATTTTTTAACATCCTTTATAAGTCTGAGGAGGATAAGAAAGTGGAGTTTAATGCAGAATAAAGAGCCCAGCTCTGCAATATTAAAAGATTATCTTCAGATTTATTGTGCTGTGAAAAAGCTGTGATAAAAGTGTGGTAAATGTTACTTATTAGCACTCTCCTCTTTAACTGCCTCTCACACAGCACCGAGCCAGCCGACCGGTGTCACACAACTGGGCGCAAGAGTGTTAATCTCTACTGCAAATTCTGCAGCTGGGGTCTCCAGCAGGAGGAAAGGAAGGACGGGTTGTCAGTGTGTGTAGGCATTACAGTCGAATGAGTTCCTCCGGATACAAGCCCTGAGGCAGGGTCCCAGGTTAAGCCTAATATGCTCATTCTCTTCCTCTCAAAGCAATAGTTAGTTAGTTATTGGTACCAGGGATGGAACTCGGGTCCTTGCACTTGAGCAGCAGGTGGCAAAACCACTGAGCTAAATTCTCGGCCCCCGCAACTTTCATTTTTTAAAACAAAATATCTACAGGCAGTGGTAGTATCTTCACTGCAGACATTCATTTTGCATGTGAGGGAGATAAAGCAGAGCTACCGTCACTCCCCTCCTTTCATTCTACACCTTTAAAGAGAAAGAGATCTAGCCTCAAGTGTGTCCGTGCCGATTCCAAAGCAATTGTAGGACATCATTCTCCAAATAAAATCACTTCCTGAAGACCTGAGTTCAGAGAGTGGCTAGGATGACCGCTGTCATTTTCCATGAAATCTTAAGTCTTGTGCAATCTCTGAGCATCTACTTTTTCATCTTCAAAATGGTGGATCCTGTATGTCTTGTTGGTATCCTGTGGGCAGCAGTGTTACTCAACATATGCACAATTTGAGAGTCGTGAGTGCTGAGCAATCAGAAGGAGTCAGACCTGAGCAGTAGCACAGTATCCCAAGGCCCTCACCATTCCATGTGTTCATCCCTTGCATGATGAGCCAAGGGAGGTCAAAGGCATCCTAAAGAAGAAACAGAGCGACAGGGAATAGGGACAGTAAGGAGAAGGGTAATTTAGTGTCTTGGGCTAACAGGTATTTATTAATATCTATGGAATTATTGGGATAGTCTGACAGCAAATACCACTATTCCCAGGCATTCCACCTAAGTACCTTGGGATTGAGCATAAAATAAACACACTTACTAAAGTGGTTAGCATCTGGGCCCACATGAAACAGCAGACATCCAGAAAATGCAGTTTACTCCCTTCCTCTAACTGTCCAGGTCCCAGGCCTCCATGGCCCTTCCCTGTAGTACAGCAGAATCACTCCTCAGCCACTGGACTAGATAACCTGTCACTCTTCCAAATAGGCATGCAAAGTCACAGGCTGATTCTTGAAACAACTGAGTCAAAATTCTTTCTCTTGGCTCTGCATTTGCAGTTACACAAGTCAGTAGCCTTTGAATGTTTCATTGGCTCCATGGTTGAAGTGGTCTGAAACTAGAATTCCCAGAAGCACAAGGTGGCCCTGACAGGGCAGAGAGCAAAGTCCACAGGAATCAAAAGACCTGAGCTTGATAGTGATTGTGAAACTGGGAGAAGTCACCTCCCCTCACTGAGTCTCAGCTTCTCACTTGGATAGGAGCAAATCTGGCCAAAATTAGTGATTCTTGGCCTTAGCTATATACAATCACTTGGGAGCCTTACAAAAGGCCGCTGTATAACCCATAAACATTCCAATTTAATTAGTGTTGGATAAAGCCTGGAAAATATTACAATGCAGCAAAAGTTGTGGATCTTTGAACTGCAATCTGTGAGCTTCAGTCTAGTTCGGTACAGAAAATTATATTCATGGAGTTTACTCCTAGTGAGAACTTATAACTGAGAGACACATCATGTTTATCCCATATTTATACTTTCTGTTGTGTTATCTCAGAACTTATTGATGTACGTGTTTGGGGTTTTTGGTTGTTTGGATTTGGTTTGTTGACCTTTTGTTAATACAGAAGTTAATACAGATGATTCTTCAGACCACAACTGACATGGTGATTTATATCGACTCTAACATCTATGAGAGATGACTATGAACAAAATTAAGTTACTATATGTAGTTAGCCTGACAAAATTGTCTTCTCTTAGCTAAACTCTTCTTGCTAACTCCTGCTGCTGTTGATTACAGGGCTTTGCAATGCAATTCAACAGAATAAAATAGTTATATATGTGCCCAGTGGATAATATTACAGGACATGCTAAGAAATTAAGAATATAAAATAAGGTGTTCCATAATGGTGTTCAGTATATGTTGGTTTCTAAAGTCATTTTAACAAACCAATGACCAGCAGGATAGTGGAAGACAAGGGCAGGGCTTGGGAATTGCAGAGGCAGCCCTGCCCTTTACTCTGTCCATGCAGAAAACCCACACACAGCAAGTGCCCCTTCCTTGCTGCTGTTTTACTTATCTATTAACACATCAGAGAATAAGAGGTGCGGCCTGAGAACCCCAGAGGAGCAGAATTTAGAAAACCTAGAATTAAATCTTATTTATTTCTCTCCTTTTGAAGATGAGGAAACTGAGTCCAAGGAATCAAAGTAACTTTCTGAATGTTACCCAGTTAGTTACCTGATGGAGCTTGAACTTGAACCAACTCACCTGGAATCTAGCCCAGAGCTCTCTGCTGTGTGCACAGCACACTAAATGGAAGCCAGAACTGCAGTCAGCTGCAGGAAAATCACTGCCACAGTGGCTTGAACAAGTAAAATATCCAGGTGTTGAATATAACAAAATCAAAAGTAGGTGTATGGGCTGTTCTGGGTAAACAGTAACACTCTCCAGGACATGGACCTGCTCACTTTCTGCTCTGCCCTCTGTAACATAGCTCCTAGACACCAACTGCCAGTCTTCAAATCCTGCCTTTATCACTTGTGAACTAAGGAAACTGAGATGGGCCCTTCTGTGACTCAGTTCTCTAGCTTTAAACAACAATTGGTATGAGGTCCAAATTATTTTATCTAGAGATAGTGCTTAGAAACATCTCACTTAAGGTAAGGACTAATTTACATTCGCTCTTATAGTTATGGTTGCGGTGTCTGTCTTGCGAGATAGTTGCAGTACCTATGAGGTATTGAACCTGCTTTTCAGACAGAACGAAGAAAAGCCCTTTTATGGTTCTCGCAGACTTTGGTCTCTTGGTTCATGAAATGAATACAAGTCTTTGGAACTCCAGTTCACATCTTATAGACCAGAACTGAGCCCCATACACACCCATACTTAAAGAGAGTATGGAAAATCACATACCTTAGACTTGCTGCTTTGCCATCTTAAACAAAATAGTATTCTTAAATAGGCGGTGAGTGAATGCTAAGTATACTACTCTCCAGTGATCCTAGGACTAGGCATATTCACCACCTAACTGTACCTTGGGGTAAGGATCCTGCCCTACCTAGCTATAAGAGTGATTGATTAGACTAAATGCAGTAACCAATGCCTCCTGTGACAATTTTTCATTTCCATCATGATCTGTAAATAATTCATTATTTAGCCATTTCAGGTAGTAAATGTACTGATAAACATTTGAAATGATGCTATTCCAGAAATAGCACTGAAAATGGATTTTACTTCTTGCACAGTGAAGAAAAATACAGATTTTTCCAAAATCCCAAATTCCCCATGAACTTCTTCATCACACTAACTGTGGCCACTCTAGGGGAAAAATCTAATACTGTAGAGGTGGGGAAACCAATTTGCACTATAAATAATGGTACCATGGAAAACTATCTTTATTTCTTCTTATAAGACTCATTAGATAAAGACTTACTCTATATCTCTCAAAGGAATGGAAATGGCTTTGTCTTCAATGGAAAGAGTAAACAAAAGATCTTGATATCTTGTCACAGGTAAAATATTATCAAGGAATGTTGTGTGATACATATAAACATCAACAAATCTATGAATATGTTTCTTAAACACATATTTGCTACCCCATGTGCGTACATATTGTGTACATTTACATATTTCTTCACATATCTATGGTCCCTACTATGCCAATATGTGTATGTGTGTACAAGAACATGTATTGCTATAAATTATTTTCTGATCTTATTACATAAAATTGTAAATATTTAAGTGCTGGAACTCTGCTGCTCAGAGAAATGATGTTGCTTTGCTGGCATGTAGTGACTTTTCTTGTCACAGGAGGAATTCAAGCAACATCTGAATGTCCATTTGGTAAATCTGTAGTAGAAGGAATTCATGTTTCAGAGATTGAAATTAGGTGAGGGATAGAGGAAGAATCAAATTAAATGATCCTCATGAGATCTTTGAATTTTGTGAGTGTATAAATGAATGGATATGAAGTAGATATGGGTTTACTTTACAAGACATTATACTATATTTAATGGAGTACTTATTTTACACTTTTTGCGCACTCTTTTTGCTGAGCTAATTGCTGAAAAGCAAATCCTACCTTCTTGAATTCAAAGGGACAATAGTGATCTGTTTAATGCTATCATTTCGTAGAGTGAGACCAAGTTTAAGGAAAGGAAACATAATCAAGATCATTCAGCTAGACTGTGTCAGAGTTTTCCACTTTCTCTTTTAAAAACCCATTTCAACATGGAAATTTTTATGAGGTTACCTCCAATATCTACAGGACTGGTTCTGAAAGTGGTTTCAAATAAATGAGTCTAATGAGTAAGTTCATAAAGAGCTAAAATCAGGAAGAATTTTTTCAAGTGTTAAATCTTTCAAAAGGAGGAATGAGTTGTCCTGGAAATTTGGACAGTCTTCTTCACTGTTATCTGAAAGGATACAGCAGAAGTTCCTGAAAAGAAGTCCCCGAGAAAGGCTGAGAATGTTATTTAATGTGATGCTATCTACTGTCACAAACTGAAATCTCAGTATCCTAAAACAGTAGCAGTTTGTTTCTTATTCCTGTAAAATCTCTTCAGAGACGGTTTAAAATGCTGGCCTTTCTGCTGTTGTTTAGGAATCTAGAGTGATGGAGGATTAACTGTCTTCATTATGTGGCTTTCAAGATCACCTGGGCATCAACATTCCAGGTCAGAGAGAAAGGTGGCATGAAGTACTTTCATGGGCCAAGCCTGGAAGTGATGTGTATCACTTCCTTCTATAGTCAGCCCATTGGCCAGAACTCTATCACATGGACACAGTCAACAGCAAAGAAAGCTGGGAAATACAGTCTGGCTCTTTGTGCCCAGGAAAAAATTGAAAAAGTTTTGATCTATCCCTAACCAATCTCTACCCTAGTGAATGTGGACTAGATGATTTCCAAGGTCTCTTTCATTTGTTTCTGTATTTTCTCTCCCTCGTATCTCTATATCATTTTCTGTATTTTTTCTGTCTAATCTTCCAAATCACTAATTCTCTTTAGTTGTTCCAATTTCCTACTAAATTGATCCATATATTGCTTAATTTCAGTTTCTATAGTTGAAAGTTCAAGAACTTCCATTTGGTTATTTTATAGAGTTTTCAATTTTCATCAGCAATTCTCAGTACTACCTTTTATTGCCTCAAACGCCTTAAGTATAGCTATTTTAAATGCTTCTATCTTGCAGCTCTATTATCTGGATCCCCCATAGGCCCGTTTCTTCTGCATATTGATTCTACTGATTTTCAGTTTAGTCCCTTGACTCCTCTTATGCCTGATTATTATTTTTTGAATGTTGGTCATTGTATGTAAAACACTGTGGATTTAATTTAAGCCTAGAATAATGTATTTTCCTCAAGAAAGTATGTACCTTGGTTTCTGGCAGATTTATTAGTGACTGTAGTTATCCAGGATCAATCCAATTTGAGATTAAGATGTGTTGAAGCTAGACTTCATTCCTTTAGAAGGCAAGTATACTTCTGATCCTCCTTTACTCCTAGGATATAGACTTTTAACTTCTCAACTGGAATTAAAGTGGTTTGTCACAATTAAACCCCCTCACTCAAGGACGCTAAACTCCGTTTACTGCTTTCTTAGCTCTATCAATCTGTTGAAAGTTCTATTTATAATTGCTCACCTTTTGAGACTCCTGTTCCAGAATCAACAGACATGTGTGGTGAAAATAAAACATTATGCCCAATACAGGGTTTATTTTTCCAGATTACCTTATATTTTTGCATCTTAAACCTATGATTTTTCAATGATTTGGTTGCTTTCTACTTTTTTCACATTATATTATGTTTGGTTTCAGCTTTTTCAATTATTCTTAATAAGATAGCTACCAATTACTATTTCATGTAACTACTATGTGTCTCCCTATCTTCCTTTTATTACCTGCACTACAACTCATTGTTTCCCTTAACAATACACACTGACTATTTTATATGAATATGTATCTGTCTTACTATTTTTGACATTTTAACTCATCACATTGTATAAATGCAGCTGCTTTATTTAGCCATTTCATTGTTGATGAAAACTTTGAGTGATCACAATTGTTCAAGGCAAACATGGTTTTGCACATGTGTGAATATCCATAAGATCATTTCTAGAACTGTCATTTCTATGTTATCAAATTATCTTCCAAAAAATTACCAATTCACATATCCACCACTAGATGTTATCAAATCTACTCATTTTGTAATCAACTCTAAATTGGATTTCCAGATTCAATTCTCTTTTGCTTCTAGTCCAGTCTCCACATTATAAACACATGTACTGATAAATCATAAAATTTGATCATGTCACTTTGCTCTTTAAAGAGTGATTGGATTTGCACATACTGACATTTCCTTTACTTTCTGATACCACTCAACCCCTTCTCCTTACAAGTCTTCCTATACCATTTGTACCGATCATATTCACATTTTCTTAAACACACAACACTTTTCCACATATTGGCAGCCTGGTGTATTCTCCTTCTCTCTGGAATGCCCTTCCACTTTTGCCTAAATAAGAAAAAATAAATGTCATCATCCAACTCACACATTATTATTAATTCTTTTGAGAAATATTCTCCAATCCTTGCCCCTCTCACCCTGTCCCCATACACAGGATACAAAGTCAATTATTCCTTCTTGTACATTACTATTATTACATCTACCTCCCTCTCCTGTAACAGAATACTACATTACCTGCTGGTAAGCCTGTGTGCCCCTCCAATGAAATATTAGTTGAGAGAAGGAATTGTGCCTTATTCCTGCTCTCCATTGCTCCATTGACCAGCAGAATACCAGACATGGAAAAAATACTCAGAAATAAATTTTCAAAGAATAAATTTAGCACATAGTGCTGCTGCAAAAATTCCCCAATACAAGAATTTTCAGAGCAACCTCCCAGTCCCCAGTAGTGGGAATTCTTTGAGCAAAGATGCATTTGACCTAGGTTTAGCATGCAGATCTCAATGTGGGTATATTAAGACTCAAGAGGAAAAGAATAGAGGTTTGCATTATTAGGTGGAACTTAGACTTTAGGCAGTGTTTCTCCTCTCAGTACCTAAAGCCATTTATGTTTTTGGCTCTATGACTTGAGTGAAAATCAGAAGTTGTTGGAAATTTAAGCTCTTAAGATCTCCACAAAATGTGTGCATTTTAGCCACTGAGATTCTACAACTCTCATGGAAATATGTAGATTTTTGAACCTAGTTTGACCTCTGGTATAAGGCCTCCCTGGTGTTTACTTTTTGTTCAGTGCTTCTAGACATATGCACTTACTTTTTAGACAAATTTTTTGACAGGCATGGTTCTCACCCAGTTGATAGAAAATATAGGACAAAAAAAGCACAAGTGATCTATTTGCTCTGGGAAAATTTATTTGCTTTAGGAATCTATCTGTTTACCAGGGAATATTTTATCACCCCAAGGAGATAACATTTTCAGCCTATTTTAATGTTGTGTAGCACAGGACCTGAAAGACTGTAACAACACTAACTAAGATTGTAATCTGTGACTCATCTTCTCCCCTAAGGGATTCTGATTTGCTATACCCCAGTGGCTCATCCATTTGGTATCTAGTATGATTGGATTTTATTCCTGACTGCATGTTCCTATCTAGACAGCAAAGACAACCATCTCCTCCGATGTCCACAGACATAGTCATGACCATGGTAAATATGGTTTTAGTATTATTCATTTGGATTCAATACCACTCTCAGAATCAGAGGAGCCTTGAAAGGCCTTAACAATTATTGAATTTTCTCTACAACATCCCCACCAAGTGGTCACATTACCTTTATTGGAGTATCTCCCATGATAGGCAGCTCATTGCTTTTCCTCTTGTGATTTTTCTGAAGTGTCTCTCTTGTATTAATTGAGCATAAACCTGTTTCTTGAATAATTTTATATATGGCCCTAGGAATAAATCTAATGTTCTCTGTGAGTTTTGTGTCCTGGTTTTGCTTCTTCCACAAGAAAACCACGCAAATGCTTAAAGAATTCTCTTATATACACTGCATCATTCATTCTAAATGAAACTCCCATGCTCTTTAAAGTTATCCTCAGGGAGTGCAGTCTTGAGTCTTTGCCATTATGGTCACCTACTATCTTGACTATCCATGTTTTCAGCATTTATCCCAGCTGTTCTCAGAGGGATGACTGGAAGGATTCCTTGATGAATGTGCCAGACCAGGAAATGAACAGTGCAAATTCTTCCATCCTCTTTCCTGAAATAACCTTCAATTGATCCACAGAGATTTCTGAGACTCCTTTGTTTACCTCATCAATGGAATGAGTTTTTCCTTCAACTTATTATAGAGAAAATGTCATATCCATTTCCTCGGGTTGCTTTCTAGGTGGGCTTCTGTAAGCTCCTGCTTATTACAATGGAATTGGACAAATACAAAGCAAAAAAAAGGAAAAAAACCTTCAACATGCATACATGACAGAAATGGTGGTGTTTTGGTGTCAGTTGGATCCAGGTTAAAATCCTAGTTTTGTTTCTTATTTGTTGTGTTATCAGAAAAATTCTTTGTCTCTCTCTGAGCAACAGATTCCTGTTCTATATAGTGGGGGTGATTCCAATTATTACAGTGGCTCATCACAAACTAGTGATAATAAATGTATAGAATTTAACATAATTCTTGGAAAATAGCAGATTTTTAAAATTAAATTACCTAAAAATATTCTTTACTTTATAACTTGGTTCCATGTCTAGAGCTCTCAAAAGGTATGAAATCTTGAAAAAACTATTTGAGTTTTTTAAAATTAATTTTATTGGTACCTTTTAGGTATACAATATAATGACATTCATCATTGGAGATTTGTACCTTTACCTAATATATCTTGATTCTTATTTTTTTCCCATTCCCCTGCCCTCCCTTCAGCCCCTCCACCCCTCCCTATTTACAAAGACTTTACTTCCATTTTTTCATTTTCTCATGTTAATTCCATTCCCCTCTTTCTTTTCCTCTACCCCTCCCACTTCTTGATTTATATTCTCATTTCTAAAACTAGGTAACAATTCATCTTACCTTCCAAGGTGGCTTGATTTTGTTAATTGAGATATCATACAGAAGTAGCTCTCACAATTTATTAAATAGTATACAATTTCTTCTAGAAGTGAACATTTAACAAGAAAGACTATTTGATTCAGTTTCATGTTCCCACCACAGTGTCTGGTTTATGGGAACTGTTGCTCTTTACAATTCTCTCCCCATCACCCAATTCAAATATGAATGCCCTTCTCCTTTCCCCTGTCAGCCCACACACGTGGTCTGGAGGCACAGTGCTCTCCCTGGGTGATGGTAGCCTCTGGGGGTATAATTGGGCAGAACTGTGAAAGCACTCCCTCCAACTCAAGGCTCTGCCCTCAACAAGGGTCACAGTCTAGGAGGAGAGACAGCTTATGAATAGCTAATTGTATGACAGTGTTAGGATAGAGGTATGCCTTTGGGATAGTGATGTAAGAACAAAGTCATAGTCGACTTATGGTGAAAGGGAGAATGGGGAAGAAGGGGGTGGTTAAAGAATGGGGCTTTAAAAATGGAAAGGAGTTGACTAGAGATTGAGCGGAGAAAAATGTTCTTAAAGAAATGAACATTTGCAAAAAACATGGAGTTGTGGGAAATAGCATTCTTCATTCTGAGAAGAGTAAATCAGATTACAAAACTACCCAATGTTGGATAATGTCAGGCTACAGAAGGTTGTGGGGCCAAACATGAAGGGACTTGTATTCCCTAAGGGATTTTTGGATTTTTGTGCTATAGGTCATAGATTACTATGAAAGGCCACTGAAGAGTAAACTTATCTGATTAGAGTTTTAGAAATACATTGCCAGTGACTTTATGGAGGATGAACTGAAGCACAGGCAAAAATAATCACCAAAAGATCTCTGTTAGGATTATGTTATTTTACCTCCTTTCTCTCCTAATCATTAATATATCTGAGCTGCTTTTGCATAAATTCAGAGTATCTGCCTTTTATCAACAAAACTCCAAAGGAATCAAAATGCCTAGAAAGATAATTATTGCATATTATTTCTTTTCCTCACTGCTACTTTGTCAGTCCCAAAAGATAAATAGAATCCAGACACTGATCAATTAGTAAGTATTTACCTCACCCATTTTGTCCTGCTCCTCACCTAAAATGTTTACTCTTTTTCTTTGTGCAACCTGCTGGATACCTCAGGACCTATCTCTTGTCAGGTACTTGATATATGGTTTAAAAAACCATAACTGTTTCTAATTGTCTTCCCTGGAACAGAAAGGTTTGATAGGATACATGGAAGACAAATCTGTTCAGCAGACACGTTGATGGTTCCTATGTACTGGAGATGCAAAACTAAATAAGGCAAAGATATCATTTACTGCTGACACCCCTCATTTGTCATGATTAGCCCATATTAAGTGTTTATAGTGTGTGCCAGTAACTCTAGAAGATGCCTTCTATTTGCTACTGTGTCAGTCTTTAAGATCTCTATGACAAAGCCCCAATTATTAACTTAATTTCACATATAAGGGAAGGGAAGTTTAGAAAAATTAAATACTTGACCAAGATCACACAGTTATTAAGTGTCAAAAATTGAACCCTAACCAGATCCATCTCACCCAAACATATGCAGTATTTTAATTGGGATTCTTGCCTTAAGATGCTGACTGACAGTGAAGTGAGAGACACACATGTAGAAGTCCAATTTCAAGTGATGACTCTAAAATGCCAAAGCAACATGAAAGAAACACCTGGAATGCTTTGAAGAGGGGAATGTGTTGCAGTAGAATTCTTTCTCACACACACAAGTCTCTAGAACAGGAATGGGGACAAGCATTTTGAGAAAGGGTATACAAAGGACTGAACTGCAAGACAATAGTGCACTGTAGATATTCCACTGGACAGAGTCATGAGGGCTTGGGACAAGTCCGGATGGCAGGAAAGGATGCCTACTGGAAGACAGTGACAAAGGAGACTTGAAAGAGAATTTGGTGATAGACTTTGGAAGGAGTCTATACAATATTATGACAAATTTAGATTTTATCCTATAGCCAAAATTAGTTCCATGAGCTGGTTGCAGAACCATCCTATTAGATGCAAATATCAGGCATCAGCCCAGAAGAGTCTAATTTATTTGGACAGTGATTCTCAAAGTTCAGTGTTTATCAGAATCATCTGGAGCATTAATAAAAATACAGAGACCCCACCTCTGTATTTACTAAAATTCTCATTTGATCTTAATATAGTCTAATATTTAAAACTATTGGTCTAGGTCAAAAAATAAGAATCTTGATTTTTATAAATATTTTCTAGGTGATGATTATGGGCCAATATTCCAGATTGGAATATTATAGATATCACTAAAAGAAAACCAACAGAAATTTTGCTATCATTATTTAACAATAAAAACTTCAATGTGTCTTTAAAACAGCAATATCAAATTAAGATTAAAAGTAACATTAAGATCTGATAGCAGAGAAAGATTCACAGTGATCAAGGTACCACAGCAGACTCCATCTCTTTATGGAAAAAAAAAAAACAGGACCTATCCCACTCAGTTCTTATACAATTGAAAATAGGGTGACACCTTAAGCAGCTAATTACTTTCCTTCACTACAGAATATTTTATATTTTTAAGTCTATAGAGATAGAAACATAGAGCATGTTCTATTTCCCTTTTACTACTTTCTCTCATTCTAGTTGTTTTGATATTTACTCTTCTTCATAAGTGTATCAGCCATTCATTCCTTGTTATTGCCTTGTGATACGCCACTGAATGGGTTTGTTTCTCCATTCATGAGTAATTGGGCATTTTAATGGCTTCTACTCTGGGGCTATTTCAAGTAAATTTACTATGAATATTCATGTATAAGGAAAATTCTCTCTCTCTCTCTCTCTGTGTGTGTGTGTGTGTGTGTGTGTATGTGTGTGTTACTCACAAAATCCTTCTCCTTCTAAAATTCTATATGTAGCACAAGAATCAGCCTCTCCTACTTCATAATGCCCCCAGCTCTACCCCAGGAATTACCAAGAACTTTAAACATTTTAGGATGAAAAAAAGAATAAAGAAGCTACCACTCAATCTCTAAATATGGGAAGCCCAATTTTACATTTCTGTAGCTCACCACCTTTCATCTGTCTTAGGTTCAAAATCATCCTGGCTCAGTTTATTACTTTTCAAGATCAAACCCACACCCCTTAACCTTTTCAAAGTTTTCTATGAGTTGGGGGACTTGGCTTAGCCTGTCTCGTCTTCTGGAACTCTCCCCTAAATAACCAACCATGTAGCCCCTCCAAAATGCTTACTATCTCCTCTCCAAGTCTCACTTTCTCTTGTCACTGGGCATTGCATGGAATGCCCTTCCCTTTTGGTCTTTTGGATGAATTCATTGCTTGGCCTTCTAACATCACTTCCTCTGTAAATCTTTCCTGAACTCCTCAGTAATCAGGGACTTGTTCTTCTCTACTCATATGGCTGTCTGTACAGTCTACTGCCACAGTGTGTGTTCCCTTGCATCGGGATCAATGGATTAGACATATTCATTTCTATCTTTGTATTTCCTGAGTCCGTCCAGGATGCTACATTGTTAGTTACATTTCAGGATAGTTTGTAGAACAGCAGTTCCACCACAAAGATGTTGCAATCATGCTTCAATTTCTAAAAGAGTTGAGGATTTGGTAGAACCAGCCAAGAACACCCTAAAGTAGACTCACTTCCTTATGTAGAATTGGTCCTCATACTTTTCCAGTCTCTAGATGAGGCTTCAGTTTCCCTACAACACTTTCAAGACTTTAAATGGGTCTTCCAGTTCAGAAAAAGATCAATCTTGGGTTGAATTATTTCCTTTTTTGCCTCTAGCAAGACTATGTTTAACTGGGATTTGTTGCTCAAGTCAGCTTTGAAAAAGCTTGTACATTGGCATGAAAAAAAATTTCAACCTTTCATATCCAATTAGAAGTCATTGAAATCTGCCCAGTTTCAGCAAAGAGAATCTAGGCAGGCAGTCAACAAATATTTGCCTACTATGAACAAAGTAATTTTCTAAGCTTTGAGGCAACAGAAAAAGAGAGACAGTCCACAGTTTTAAGGACTTCCATTTGGAGAGGCAGAGAGAGAGAGAATAAAAATACAGATAAATGTAAAAGGCTATCATCTCAGACTCTGAGAAATACTTCTTGGAAAGTATATTGTGTGGTAATGGATAAGAAACTGTTTAACTAGAGGACAGGAGGAAAAGCTTTTCTGAAGAGATGACATTAGAAACCCTTATAGTGAGGAGTCAGGTGTACAAACATCTTGGCAGAGAGCACTATGCATGAGAGAGAGCAGATTGAAAGCCCTCAAATAGGAATGAGGAAAGGCTACTGTGTCAGGGCCATAATGAACAAAGTGAGTAGAGATGAAAATGGAGATGTAGACAGTCCAGAAACATAGGGCTGTGTAGACAAGTAGAGTGAGGAGATTGTATTTCATTCTGGTTGATTTTTTGTTGGTTTGTGTGTGTGTTTGTTTGTTTTTTGAGTCAGGGTCTCACTCTGTAGTTCAGGCTGGCCTTGAACTCACTATGGAGCCCAGGCTGGTCTCAAACTTACAGTGATCCTCCTACCTTAGCCTCCCAAGTGCTAGGATTACAGGCATGCACCACCTACCCAGCTTCATTCTAGTTGGAATGAGAAAATTTTAGATTAAAATAGTAGTATCTGCTTTACAATATTAGGTGTTCATCTTTCTACCTGCTGTTAGGGATGGTAGATAGTGGGAGGGGCTGCAGGAGCATGAGTAGAGTAGATTAATGCCAGATTCCAGCTGAGGCATGGTGACTCTTACACGAGGAATGTAGTCATGAAGACAGGAACGATCATAGTTCAGATTTAAGAAAAAATTTGAGTCAACAAAAGTTACTGATGGTTAAAAATTAGATCTGAGGAGGGGAAAAGGACTTCTAATATTTTTAGGAGTGACTTGTAAATATTTTTGTCTAAGCATCTAAATGGATAGTGGAATAGCTTACTCAGGTGGGCAAAGTTTGGAAAACCCATTGATGTATTTGGGGCAGGAAGAATCTGTTTCAGTCATGTTTACAGAGATGGCTCTTCAGCATCCAAGTAGAGCTTTGGAGCAGGCAGGTGGTGACCAGTGTGTTGTTGAGGTTTGGAATCAATGCAAATAGGAAATCTTAGTGAAAGATGAGATAGGGAAAAGAATGCCATCTAGTACTGAGCCCAACACTTGCCAACATTTATAATCCTGAAAGAGGTGGAGACTCTAGAAATGGTAAGAAGCAGTAATCTGAGGGAGAAAAAAAATGACCCAGAAGAGTGTAGTGTCATGAAGTCAACAGAATACTTTGTTTCAAAATTGAAAAAAATGAACAACCGTGGGTGTAGAATTCTGTTACAAAATAGAATACCACAGAGAATTAACTATTGATTTGTTTAAGAGCTACATCTCTACTAAATCTCAGGATTATTAAAAATGATTCTAAATTTTGACATGCATAACAAATCTAAGGAACAGGAAGCAACTATGAGAGGCATTAGTCAAGCAAATTGATAGCGGGAGGAAGTCAGAAAAGATCTCTTAGAGGAAATAACACATGGTGAGATATGAAGCATGTATGACAACATTCAGGAAAGAGTGAAGGAACATACTCCAGGTAGAAGCAACAGCAAATATGAAAGCTATAGATGGAGAAGAGATTGGAATGTTCCAAGAAATGAAAGTCCAGTATGTCCAGTTTGATTTGGCTAGAAATTAAAGGGAAAGAAAAGAGGTAGACGAGATGAACAGAGACCAGATCATGCTAATCCTTGAAGGCCACAGTGAAAAGTTAGTTTTTCTTTTAATCTAAGCTGTTGTAGGGCCAGATGACTTGGAACTATAGAGATGTGACACACTCTGAATTTAATGGAGTCCTTTATTATAAGCCTGATGATCAAGAATGGCTCATGCCAGAAAAGTTCTCAGCAAAGGAAAGGCAGTTTGCAGGGTCCTTTTAAGGGCTCTTCTATTTGGGGAGGGCTCAGGGAGAGGGGAAAGCACAGGCATATTTTCACAGGAGCAGAACTTTGCTAAATCAGTAGGGGTCAGGGGTAGTTTCACACAGTTTAATTTAAAAAAAAAGTATCACATAGGTGCAGGAGTCTTCTGTTTACAAGGTAGTAAAGATAACATAGTTGCAGACTGCTCTACCAAAAGGTCACAAAGATAACATATAGTTGCAGATTCACACAGAATGCATGGCCTGTTATTCATTAACTGAGAGGACTTGCAAGGGGGGAGGAAGAGGAAGATGACAACCCAGAATCACTCAACTTTGCACAAATGGAGTCAGGTACACAAATGGAGTCATATTGGCTATCCCAAAGTGTATTGATGATTTTTAAGTAGAAGCATATAGGTGGTGTGATCAGAAAATATAGTGAAAGTTTAAATTTTAAAAATTTATTACAGTAAAAGGCACATTGCCATTAATCCCCCTCACTTCAAACACACTTATTCCATCATTCTTGCCACTTTTGAAGTAGTCCTGGAAAACCTCTTTCATGAGTGTCTTTAGTTGTACTGTTATGGCTGCCTCAATTTCCAGAGTCCATTCAAAATATTTACCTTACTGGTCATTTTGACTTTGGGAAAGAATCAGAAGACACACAGTGCCAGATCCAGTGAATAAGGTAGGTAAGAACACACCATATTCTTTTTATTTGACTAAAATTGTATTAAACATTTTGAATCTATTCAGGACATTGAGGCAGCATGAAAAGATACTCATGAAAAAGGACTTACAGAATTGTTCCAGAAAGTATCAAGAATGATGAGATAAATATGTTCAAACTGAAGAAGAGTATTTTGAGGGGAGTTACTGACAATATGTCTTTACTTTAATAATTTTTAATTTAAAAAGTTATTTCTAATCATGCCTCATATAGTCTAGCATATATTTTAAAATGTTATTTGAATTCTTCTTATTATTGAATTATTCTTATATTCTTATTCTATTATTATGCTGCTTTATTGTTTTGTGATTCCATTTTATTCATTTTGTTGATGGAGCTATAATTGTTTTATTATTTTACCAAACACCTTACAATTTATAGTCTATATCTTTATCACAAGGTTTCTTCAAGTAATACCCCATTTTATCTAGTACAACACATATTTTCTTTGTATATTTAATATTTGTTAAACTGTTTCTTAAAAAATTTTAAATTTAAAAAGCAAAATTTATAAAAATTTAAATTTAGAATCTCTAATAATTTAAAGTTTAAATCTAAAAAAAAAAAAGAACAGAGCACCTCTTCCACTGTTCCTAAATGCTTTGTGTAGAAGTAGCCTTCCTTCTGATATAGTTTTCTTTTTGTCTGTAAGATTTTAACATTTTTTTAGTGCAGGACTGCTGGTAACAAATTCTTTCACCTTTTTTTGCTGAAAAAAAAATTTTTTCCTTCCTTTTGGAAGGCTTTTTCCCCTAAGTATAGAACATTGGGTTGACAGTTTTGTTGGTTTGCTTGTTTTGTTTTGTTTCCACAGTACTTTAAAGATGGTCCACTTTCATCTGAGATCCTTCCTACTCATGTTCATCTGTGCATAATGTTCACAAGCCCTGATCTTTTTAAGATGGCGTCTTCACTTTTATTTTCAGCAGATTGATTACATTATGTCTTAGTAGTTTTCTTCAAGTTAATTGGTATTGACTTTATTGTACTTCTTGGATCTGAATATCGCATATACGTATTTTTCATCAAAGTTGGAAAAATAAATTGATTATTTCTTCAGAATTTTTTTTTCTGCTCAGCTCCCTTTTATAGATTCCAGTTAAATGTATATCTGGCCCCTTAACATTGTTCCATAGCTCTGTGAAACTCTCCTGTTATTTTTAGTATTCCTCTCTCTTTGGGTCTCTCCTTGACATTCTCACACTGTCTTCTACCTTCCTGAATATATGGTATGTAGTTGCAATAACTATGTAATGGCTTATCTGTGAGATTTATAGTGTGTTATTTCTGGATGGTTTTGAATGATTGACTGTTCTTTTACCATTTGTCCTATTTTTTTGCTCCTTTACATGCTTCATAATTTTTTTCTTTTTAATTTGGGCTGCCACTACTTACTGTGGATTTTATCTTTTGGAGAATTGAATGTTAGGTGTTCCTTTAAATATGAACTTTATGGTGTGATGCCATTAAATTCTTTGGGAATAATTTAATCTCTTCTAAGTTTGTTTTAAAGTTCAGTTAGGTGAGGCCAGAGGAACTTTTCGTCTACTAGTAGTTTTATTTTGTCACTAAGGCAAAATTCTTCTGAGTACACTTCCTAATTCTCTACCTGTTACTAGAAACTATTACTCTAGCTAGTGTGGGAACAAGAGCTCTCTGCAGCCCCAGGTAAGCTCCATTGCTCACTGTCTGCATTGCCTATAGCAGGCCTGTAGGTCCTGCTTCCACTGTCCTTGGGCAGTTTTCTCACATGCACGTCTGCTCATACCCAGATGAAGACTTGAAGACCCTGTCTAAATCTCAAAGATTTCTTTGCTTTCAGCAGCAATCTTTTGTCTCATAGTCTGCCCAGTGAACTGTCTTTTTTCTCTTTAGTTTTGAATTATTTTATTTTATTAGTACCTCTTTGCAGTTCATTCACTTTATAATCATCTTGGAGAGTGGCTACATGAACCTACTACAGTTTGTTTCTGTTTTTAATCCCCTTTCCCTTCTTTCCCCCTCCCTCCCTCCTCTCTGTTTTAACGGCTCAAGGGCCTTAGGCCTTCTCCCTACTTGGCGGCTAGAAACTTCCTCTAGATGGTAAGCTGGAACAATTGCAGGGCTTACTTCATTTGTTTCTCCTTTATCAGGGATCAGTGTTTTGCACTATCTGATGTCCAATATCTGAATACTGTTGCTTCATGTATGTTTTCCCACTGTTTTAGATATTTTAGACAAGACGATATAGCTAGTCCTGTTTACTTCACTGTGGCTAAAATCCACAGATTTGAAATTGATAGTCTTGAACACTAGATCAACCATTTACAATTTATCTTCTCGGGTAGGTATTGAAGAGCTATTGAAGGCTGGGGAGGGCATAATATATATTTTATGAAACTAATTCTGATAAACATGGAGCAGGTAGTTTATGAAGGAAAAAGCCTGGGGTCACACTAATTATATATGATAAATTCTAAAGATTCATTTGCCCAATAATTGATGAAGGAAAAAAATAAATTTGAATTCATTAATAGCCACTAGATCATCCCAAAAGTTAAGTGGAAACTCAGGCATAGGAGTCTTTCTGTGCAAATTCGAGGGCTAAAACCTCACACATACTAGCTTTCACATACAATGGAAAGGGAAGAACTGCGTTAAGTGCCTTCATTGATTTCCTTGCCTTTGAAAGATTGAGAGGAAAAATAAACAAATTAATAGAACTAGGCCTGAGGCTAAGATTTGTTAAATTCACAGCAGGATAAATGTTCCCTTTTAATGGAGATTTTTTAAATTATTATTATTTTGAAGAATAAGTTGCTAATTTTATAAGGGTTGTAATCACTTTGTCTCAAAACTAAAGGGAAAAGAGCCAGAATTCTGGTATTTGCCAAATTCTGCCCATTTGTGACCACATGTGTCCTAATATATGCCCTTCAACATATGATACTTAAGATCATTAATGTAATAGGAAAAAGAATCAGCCATTATCTTTTCCTTATTAAGATCTAAACACTACTCCTATAGGCCTTAAAATTAGACTGGACGGAGGCTAAAAGAAACTACATTTGTGAACAGGCCTGCTGGGATTCCCAGAAAATAAGAAGCTTATCTATTATTTATGTTTTCTACTTACATTATTTGGGTTTTCAAGATGGACCCAAATACAATAGCCTCTGGGCACTGAAACACAGGAAAAGGCAATGATTTATTGACAAATAATGTTAACAACACAAAGACAGTCTGGAACAAATATGGTGATAGGGAGTAATAGCCAAAGTACAGCCCACTGGGGACAGAGTGCTGGGAAAACAGGAACAAATTCAAGTTGTTTTCATTACATATACACAGAGTGAATACCAACTTAAGAATGGGAGCCAAGAATGTGTTATAATTTGGCAGAAGAAGAGATATGAAGCCCATCACACTTAGAATACATGTGATCTCTTTCAAATCCATTTCCTTTCTGGGGTCTCATAAGGTGGGCATGGAAGTTGTCCTAACTGCACAAAAAAAAGTAATTTTAGAGATGTTCATTAACTCATTCTATTTACATTAGTCTCATCTGTCTTGAACTCTTGTGTACAACCTTTTCCCCTCGATGGCAAGACCTCACACTATCAAAACCCCTGTGGCCCTGTTACTCAGGCTAAACGGATGCTATCTGTGACATCACCAATGCCTCACTAGAAACTCTTATATTCTATTTCAGGGACTTCAACGTGTGTCCTTTTACTTCCTACCTGCATTTGCCCTTTAGGATAGCTATTTAACCTGATTTGACCTTGTGCTTTGACTGTCTTCTGACCTGTGAAGGCTTCCAGACCTTATGCTGAACTCAAATTCTCAGGATCCCAACTTGGGTTCTGCATATTTTAAAAAAACAGTTCAGATACTTGGAGATACGCACCCACAGGGTTGAGGCAAACGTAGTTTTATTACGCTGGCGGACTGATCAGGGATTTCTCCACAAAGTGATAAGCCCGGAGCAAGCATTGAACAGAGTTTATGTGGATCAAGGGAAGAGGGGCACAGATACAGAAGCAAGGCACATAACATCAGTTTATTGGTTGAGGAAGTTACATTCAGTTTACATGATTGGATAGAAAAGTACACAGGAATTCGTCTCATTTACATATGGCGGGAAAGTAGGGATTACATCATCTTGAGGATACAGACATTTACCGAGAAGAAAAGATAGTGAAGGAGGCTATGTTTTAGGTGTGAGAGGGAACGTGAGCTGTTAGTGGTTCTTTGTCAGGTCAGCTAGCCACAGGAAAAAACTTTTTGCTCAGAAGTCATTTTCCCAGCTCACTCTACAAAGAGTAGCACCTATGTCAGAGAATTATTGCAGAGTTTTCTAGTATCGATACTGTAGACATTTAGGGATGGATAATTCTTTGTTCTTACAGCTGTCTCATATATAACAGGATGTTTGGCAGCATCCCTGGACTCTGCCTAGTAGATACCAGTAGTACCGCCTTTCCTAAATTAGAATAATAAAAAATGCAAACATTGCCAAAAGTTCTATGCATGGCAAAACTGTCCCTACTTCAAAACTAGTGGACTATTTTAAGTATTATGAATAATATATACAAAATTCTCTGCACATAGTAAGTGCTCAGGAAAAAGAAGCCATTATTATCAACATCAGCATCACCAAAATGGCACAACTAGTAATGCTAAGGCTGGGTCTCCGAATGAGGTTGTCCTGCTTCCCAGCCCAGGGGTTCTTAAACGAGATACAAATCTATCTGTGGAAGTTGGTGAAGTCAGGTATAAAGGGATGGGCTGTAGAGAATGATGAATAGAAATTCAGAGCCATGAACCCAAGAAATGGTTAACTTTATCATCTAGGCAGTGGTGAACAAATGAAGACTTCAGAGCAGCAGGGATTATGCACAAAGATGGTTTGACTCTGAATCAGATTCTTTTATTGAATGTTGTACATTTGGGTAACGTAATTGGTGGAGGAAAGAGCGGTAAGAGGAAAGTAGTGGCTCCTACTCTGAAGAACTAGCTCCCAGAAAGCACAGGAGCCGGAGCTACTCCAAAGACCTGCACCTAAGCAGTAGATGATCTCTTCAAGATGCCATTGAGACTCCCAGAGAAGACAGTCTGATAGGGGTGAAGCCCATCTTGTGTACATTATGCCCAGGAGACGACTGGGCACCTGGACCAACAGACCAACTATGATACTAATGGAAGGAAAGGGAAGTTCTCCTCAGAGAACTGGAGCATTCTTCAAAGAGGGAAAAGATGAAACACTGAAAAAGATGAGAGCAACAGTCATCTATGAGTCACAGGAAGACAATGTTCCCCCTCCCTTGACACATTCAGCCCAACACAGAACACTTGAGAGTTGCCAGCAACCTTATTAGCAAGCAAAAGCCACCCTCATCACTCTGAAAATTCTAAGGGTTTTACCATGTGTCAGGAAACAGGGACAAAGATCAAATCCATAGTCCACAATATCATATTGATACTATCCCTCCACTCTGAACTGGAGCAGTGGTGGCAAACCTATGCCACAGCAAGCATGCAGAACACTCTCTGTTGACCTGCAAGCCAAGTTTCTGAGTTGTTTTTCTATACTAAAATCTCAATATTCAGGTTTAATTACAGCATTGGCACTTGGCAATAAATTAGTGGGTTTGGGGTTTCAGTTTGGGCACTCGTCTCTAAAAGATTCACCATCACTGCCCTGGAGAACAGGGCTTCCGCACTGGAAGACTAGCATGGCAATTCCAGTGCAAATATCTTTAAAATTCTTATTAGTATCTCAGAATTTTTGAGCAAGAAGAAATGGAATTTCATAATACTGATGCAGTCAAAGCTTGCATACAGAAACCCGAATCAGAAGGAAGTCAGCTGTAGGAACTCTGGCTCTGGCCTTTGGCCAGGGCTAACTGTAGATGCCATGTCAAGATACTTGGTTTTCCTGAGCTTTGGTTTCCTTATAGAAAATGACGTAGTAGTACGAATTCCCAAGATGATTGTCAATGCAACTAGCACAATGCTAAGCAAGTAAAAAATGCTTGATACATTTTACTCAATTGGCAGGGAAGAAATTCTAAGCCAAAAAGGGCTGGGCACATGAGGCCCTGGCAGGAGCCTGTTAATAGTTCTGTACAACCAGAAAAGGAATTCTCAAATTTTTAGTCTCAAGATCCCTCTACACGCTGAAAATTATTACAAATTGTTGATGTGAATTATATTCAGTGATATTTACCATAAAAGAAATTAAAACTGAGAAACTCTTAAAATATTTATCAGTCATCTAAAATTTCAAGTAAAACCATAACATGTCCATATAAATAGCATTTTATGAAAGGTAACTAGTATTTTCCAAAACAAAGTGAGTTTTTATTTATTCCCTTTAATGTTGCTTAATAAAAAGACAGTTGGATTATTCTATCTGCTACTGCATCGAATCTTGCAAAAGTCACGTATCACATAGCTTCTGGGCTATGAGTCAACTAGATGAAAAAGCAGGTTTCATCCTAAGATTATTAAGAAAATGATTGGTTTGACCTGTGGAGCTTTAGTATGGGTATTGACAACCTATTGAGATTCCTGTGCCACACTTTGAGAACCACTAGACTAATTCAACAGTGGGAGTAGGTGTCCACAAAAAGAAAAGACGCCAAAGAGATGAGCAGGAGTCCCCTTGGGGTACTGGGACTTGATTCTGAAGGCCAGAGTTTCCCACCTTTATATTCAGCAAAACACTCTTCTGAGTGATATGGGTAGTAACTCAGGGGAAGTGATGCTTCATGGCAAAAATGTTAAGGAAATGATATACAGTAGACCTTTCTCAAGAATCCTACTTCATAGAACCTATGCAAGGTGACTGGGAGTCATAGAATTAAAAATTAAGTCTGTACAGGTATTCCCCCAACTTCCTTGACCAAGGAAAGCCTCATTCATTAAGCCTCTCTTCACTGCCCCAGGGGTATTTTCTGGATGTTCTGTAGGAAACAGCCCTCAGTCCTCCTGGGGAGCTTCAGGGACATCTCTTGTGCTTTTTGCATGGAGACTGAGTTTAAGGGTAGGAAGACCAGAGGCAGGAGAATCAAGTAGAAGTTTAGAAATGATGATTGAATGAAATTCTTGAGAAAAGTGAAGAGGAGAGAGGTTGGACTTAGAATAAAGTGGCCTAAATCAGTGGTCTCCAAAACAGGTGACCTGAGCCTTTGCAGTGCTAGAAGAAAAGATTCCTTTTATGTAATCCTTTTTAAATGATATTTTTTGTGTTTGTTTATAATGTCCCTGATTCTTATAAGTGACAATATTAAAAATAATAACTCAGATGATACTAGCACTGACCATTCAGAAGGGGCATTGAGGACTAAAGCAGGGTCACCTTACTGACCTAGGCGGTGGTCAACCTATGGCACACGTGCTACAGCGGGCTATTTGTTATCACTGAAAGCTCAAAAGGTTCGCCATCACGAGCTAGGCATAGATGCTGTAACTGATACATGATGGGGAGTCTGGCCTCACAGGAGGAGTCAGAGCAGTCATATTGGTGCACTGGAGGACACAAGGGCACCCTGAAACACTGAACAAAACAACTGATACAGCAATAACCATGCAACTGAATATAAGTCAGACATGTGTGTCTTTTAAGTATGCATATGAATATAAAATATGTTTCCTGGAATACATGATTTTTAGAAAGTGAAGATTATGCTCTTGTATGTAAAGTGTACTATTAAAGTCTGCTGTGCAGTATATTTGGTCTGATCTGGTCAGTGCAGCAGACAGATGGCTGTTGCATCTTTCAGTCAGATTCCTATGCTTCTAATGATACCTCTGAGACCCCTCCAGCTGATTCACAAAAATGCAGAGCTAGTGCTGAGGGTCCTAAAATTTCTGGCCCAACTTCAGGATTAGTTTTACTTCCACCCCAGGAAGCTATAGAGAGAAGTAGGAAAAAAGGTTCCAAGTGTATGTTTTCATCCATTCATAGATACAACTCCAGGAAATGTGCCCTGGGCTAAAGGAAGCTTCAACATGTGGAAGCCACAGCCTGGCTTCACAGGTTGTAAGAGAATTCTGCTGAGTGTCATACAGTAAGTGCTAAAGGCTGTATTGGACTCTTCCCCAAGCTGTTCTGTACCTTTGGAGTTTGGAAGGAACATGTGGAACTATGGCAATTATTATGAAGCTGAGTAATCCACTAAGTGGTTGAAGCAAGACAGTTGGTCAGCAAGCGTTTTCAGCCCTTCATCACTACCAGTCCCCATTCCACCCCAGCCACACTGCTACCTGCCTGCCCCACCCCTACAGCAGCCTGTTCACTACAGTAAAGAGCTGTGATCTGGTGCTTATTAAGGAGGTCAGTGGTTAACCAACCAGCAAGCCATCTGGAGACTCCCCATACCAGAGTCAGTTTGGCTGAGGGGCTGGTATCTCAACATCTTTGGGAAAGAGACCACTAATAAGGGGATGTAGTCTTGTTACATGGGCTTATTACATTGATCATACAAAGAGAGGAACAAAAGAGATACAGAAGACAGAGAAGATGCAACACCACTCAGCAAAAAGACATGAATTTGAACCTTATTCTGTATGAGTTAAAATATGAGTGTTAATGTCTAACAACATGTTTTTAGAAGCATGATTTGAATTGGATAGGATCCTGTTCTCTTCAAACTAGAACTTTTAGTCATTTGGCTAAAATTGTCCATCCTATCGTGAAGAAACTCCACGCCAGAGAGGGGTGCAATGAAAGTCCTGGGGAGCATTGCAACGCTGAGACCGGGCTTCCTGATTACCTGCTCAGCATTTTAATATTTCCCAAAATTGTTAGCAGAGAAGTCAGCAGAAATTGAGTTGACCTTGGGATTACTAGAGCTTGAATGGTTAACTGTTTTACTCAAGAAATACTATGGTTCTCAATATCAGGAAATCTTTGGCTAAAATACAAAAGTAGTCAGTAGAAAGTCCTCTTCTAGGCCTCTTATCATTTTGTGCATAGGTAAAATGGAGAGAATTTCTGCTTTCTCTGCCCCACAAGACACTGAAGATTTGACGGAGGTCCTATACTCCTCTCATGCCCACTCTCTGGAGGCAAATTTATGAGCAAAGTATGCAAACGTGTGACGCCAATCATGTCAGCATCTCTATGGGCTGCCTTCTCCTATCTTCACAATTTTAGTCTTTGGGTTCTTAAAAATACTGCCCCAAAATTGCTCCACACATATATACACATATATACACAAAATTTCTTTTGATCTAAGACAAAATTTCTCATTTAATGGTAATTTTGTGCCAATTTTATTAATGTCTTTCATCTACCTGTTTATAGGCTCTGACCTCTCACTAACCTAATCATCTTTGTGCTGTGCAGTGATAACAGCTAATATACAGTATGTGTAAAACCCACATGATACAAAGTGATTTTACATATTTTATGTTGCATGGCCTAAGTAGATAGATAGCTGCAGAGTTTCCATTTGTTAAAACTCAAAAAAATGTAATAGTAATACTAACCCCAGAAAATGATTCTTAGGGTTAAATGAGAAAATGATAATAATAACAACAAATATTTATTGAAAATTTCTTCTGTGCCAGGCACCATGCTAAGAATTAAGGGGCATGCAAATACAACTTTAATTTAAATGAGACAATCTATATAAAAGATTCCTCAAGTACTCAGCACAATGTGTGCCATATATAGTATGCAATGAACAAACATTAGAAGCTCATAGTATCACCAGTAATAGTAATAATAACAGGCACTATCACACTTCACAGAAAAAAGAATCTGAGAAAGGTAATGATTTTCAAAGTAACAAACTGATTTTCAAAAAATTTAAGTCACTTGCCAGGACTACATGTCTTTTACAAAAGAATTCAAGGATAGACCATATGTGCAGGAGAAAGGAACAGAGGAAAGAAAATGGAGGAAGAAGTCATCATTCTCCCAAAGAATAGTCACACAATGCCAGCTGGTCAACAAGGAATAAACTATAAGTTTTGCACAGCTGGCTTAGCTCAGGGTGGTTTCCAGAACCAACACAAGAGCATCCTCTATAACTGGAGAAGACAAACTCCCTGAGCATCTGCTTGTCAGCCCTGTTAGTAAATGTGACAAGTGAAGTTAATTTCATTTATATCCTTGAGTGACATTACTACTAAGAAGTCATTCGTGCTAAGTTTAACTCTGTTTCCTTATTGGGACATTTCCCTTCAAACTAAATGCCATGCTAAACAGCTTTTAAGTCCATGTTTTTCAAATACACAAAACAATATTTTCCTTCACTAGACTCACATCACCCTGACATATTCTTCACACAAACACTTCTGAACAGAAACTCTGTTTAGAAGGCTCTGCTGGACAATGGACATGATGAGACCCAGAACAAGCCCTTGAAGGCTTCAGAATCTCATAGGACAGAGATGGAGACCCATTTAACACAAGGGGAAGGGCTCTGACTGCTACCCAAGGACTCTGTATGTTAACTGGATGTGTTAGGGATGCACAGCATGCTTTCAAGTGGGAACCAACAGGATAGAAGAGCAAGACTGCCTTTGGAGCCATGGTCCAGGCAAAAGAGGACAAGAGCTAGGGACTAAGATCTTTATGTTCCTTCCTTGAACTCCACCATCACTTCCAAAGTCAGGAAAAGATAATATGCTCCAAGAAATCAACACTCCTTATACATACACCATCTCAACAAAAAAGGATAAACCATAAAGAGATAAAACATTTTTGTTTCTGCTATCAAAAACTTTTCTGCCCATTAATGTGATAGCTTTGGTATCCTCCCACCTGAGGATAGGTATGTCATGAGTCATGGCAGCATGGCCTTGGAGTCTATGTCTGGTCCTTTGGCCCTTCTGCTCTGGCATCCTTCCCTGGCTCTGCTTCCAGGCATCCATAAATTAAGCAGCTTTGCTCTTCCACACCTTGCTGCCATCATGTCTCTGTCTTGGAGCCAGCCGACCATTGACTGAAACTGTGAGCAAATCAAACCGCTCCTCCTCTTTAAAGTATCAGTGTTGGGCTTTTTATTTAAGTGATGAGAAAGCTGACTAATACAGAAAATTTATACCAGAAAAGTGGAGTTGTTTCTGTGACTATAACTGACCATTGGGGTAGTACAGAAATCTTTGGAACTGTTCTGTAGAAAGAGTTTGGAAAGGTTTGAAGAAGCAGGCTAGATAATCCCTAGAATGCAATAATGAGAGCCTGACTGGTTATTATTGTCAAAGCTCAAAATACCAGAATGCCAATAGGAATACAGACAGTAATGGCTAAACTCAGGAGATTTCAGTTGGGGATGAAGACTATTGGCAGTTGAAGTATAGGCAATATGTGTTATACTCTGGAAGAAAATTTGTCTTCATTTTGCCCATGTCCTGAGACATTGTGGGAGGCTGAGATTAAGGGTGGTAGACTAATTAATCTAGCAGAGGAAATTTCAAGACAGCCTGACATTCAGGCTGTGGCATGGGTACTGCTGGATGCTTTTAGCCAGATTCATAGTGAAAATCCAGGGTGAGAAACAGAGCAGAAAAATTTGAAAACTTAAATTTGATTCAGAATGAAACATGTTGTAAAGTTGAGGATAAAGAAGGTGTGGGACCTAAAGAAATTAATACCATTAAAAAGAAACCAACTACCCTGTACAGAGACAAGAAGAAAAAATGCATTGAGTGCATCTCAGGAACCAGAAAGACCCCACCCATTGCATTTTCAAGGATACAAAAGTGTAAACCTTTCTGTTGAGAGAGTCCCTCAAAACACTACTTGAGAAGGTACTTCTACAGAATTTATTTCCTGTGATTCATTTCAACATTGTTAGCCATCAGGACACTCAGAGTCCATTGTACCCTTGGTCTAGGGGAGCCTATGGCTTCTGCTGACAGAAGACTTGGGATCTGCAGAGTGTTGGTTTTATTGGCATGCTGAATGCAAGAGTTGTGGTGTCAAGGAAGCTTCAACCTACATTTTTTTGAAAAAGGCTTGGAAGGCTAGGCAAGGAGCCCCTGAAAGGGTAGTGTATGAAGCTGTGGGAATAAAGACAAAGGTACAGTGGATAGCCCATGAAGTCATAGATGTCAGGAACAATGAATGGAACCAGCCCATGAGAGAGGCCATGTGGACTGAAACTTTTCAAGGCCATTGAGGGGAGGGAGAGTCATTCTTTGGAATTCATATTTTAATACCATGTGCCCTGGATGCCAGATATGGAGCTACAGGATCTAATGTTTGCCCAGCTGAGTTGCAGTCTTGCTTTTGTCTGTTCTCTTCTATTCCCATATTCTTCTCTTTTGGATTAGGAAGGTTTACCCTGTGCCATTTTACCTGAGGTTATGTGGCCTGCTTTTTATTTTTACAAAGGCCCACAGCTAAGTGTTTGCTTTGAGTCTCAGAAGAGACTTGGACTTGGACTTCTGAAAACTGCTGGAACTCTTGAGGCTTTGGGGGAAGGGATTATTGTGTTTCTGGTTGTACATGGGACATTATGTTAGGCAGAATTATGAACTTTCTAATGTTATTATTTGGAGATTAAGTACATGTTTAGCTTGCAAATTGAAAAGTGGTGGGAACTGGTGGGTAGAGTGAAGTTACAACTTGATTGGCTCTGGGATCTGCTTCTGAGGATTGGTGACGTATACTTCTAGGTGTGTTTGGGTGGGTCATGGTTGCATGGCCTTGAGATCTATGTCTGGTCCCTTGCCCCTTCCATTCTGGCACTCTTTCCTTGTTCTGCTTCCTAGACACCATGAACTAAGCAGCTTTGCTCCACCACACTCTTCTGTCATGATGTCTCTGCCTTGGTGCCAGCTGATCATGGACTAAAACTAAGCCAATTAAAGTTTAAATTGTAGCTTTAAGTTGTAGCTGTTAGGTACTATGTCTCAGTGATGAGAAAGGTGACTAGTATAGTAGTGTCAAACACAATTCTTAGTTAAGAGTAACTGTAGATGTGCTACTGTTAGGTAAGGCTAAATTAAAGGATGTTAAACTCAAGAGATAATGAGTGGATGGATTGATGGAAGGATAAACAGATAGATGGACAAATGGCTAGCTAGATAGAAAGACACTCTACACCAGACCAAAATACAAAAACAGGTGGTAGTTGAATGTCCAACTGGGGACCTTTTTATTAGAGTTTCAAAAGCATCTTATCTTGAATGTGGTATAAGATGAATAATCAGTTGTATTTGATATATGAATAAACCCAGAGCCAGACCTTAAATAATTTCCTTCAAGTTTACTCAGCTAATTTGATTGCTCAACAAACACTGAGCACCACCTATGTCCTAAGCATTGGAGATACAGTAAGAGAACAGACTCCCCAAGCTAGTTTACATTCCACCAAGAGTAAAGGGAGAAAGTATAATAAATTAAATACTTAATGTACTCATACTTTGAGGAACTGGAACAAAGACAGGCATCTGAATCCTGGGGGCTGCAAGTTTATAGACTAGGCCAGGATGTAACATTGCCCATGTCTTCTGTCATCCTTTAGGACACTCCCAGGTTCCTGAGTAGTGGGATCACATACCTGCAGCCTCAGCAAGACTTTCTGAACTCAATTTTGTTCCTCTTAAAATTGCCCATTTAACTGTGGCATGCATGTGGCAGAAGTGATGCCAAAGTGCAGAGTTCACTCACTTTGTTACAGCTTGATCTCTGGAAGCCCGGAGAAGAGCCGACCTTGTGGCCTTCCAACCAATGGGAAAATTGGCTTCACTCTTTGCTCTACTGTGCTACATTAGTTGTGCTATAGTTTTATAGCTTTATGGAAGTGAAGCAGATGGAATCCCTGACCTTGAGTGCTGACAAGCTACAAAACAAAATATCCCCCAGGCTACATGTGGTGTCTGGGTAAAGACCAGACCCTGACCAGCATTCAGACATGGTGACAGTATATTAACACAAATACAATGATTGACTCTTTGTTAAACAGTTAGTTTACACCCAGTCCTGTAGGGAATGATTTAAACAAAAGAGAAAATAATATAGGAACCTCATATTCTACATCTGTAAAACAGAAATAGACTTATAATTCCTGCCTCCTAATATCTCATACTCTGTCCACTCCCCTGTACTGCACATAGCCATTATTCTAGACCAAACCACCAGCATCTCTCTCTCTTAAACTGCTTCAGCAGCTTCCCACAGCTCATTCAGTTGTTTCTATTGTTCTACAGAAGAAGTACACACCGATTAGCATGCTTTGCAAAACACTGAAAGGCTTAGCCCCTTTAAGATATCCTGCCTTTCTGTTCTTTGGCCGTGACATAGCCATTGTAATTTCTTGTAGTGCACCCAAGTATACCATATTTCCTTTAATAGTCAGATATTTGCATATAGTGTTTCCTACATTTGGAATTTCCTTTCTCTTGCTCTTAGCTGACCAACTCATATTCAACCACACTCATCTATTTTTTTTTTTTAATTTCCTGGTACAGAAGTTTGAACCCAGGGCCTCACACATGCCTCCCAACATTTAATGTTACCTTCCTAAATTCTCTAAGACTGGGTTGTCGTTCCATACATATATTTTTGCATCATTTGACCTTCCCCATCAAGGAAACATTGGTTCAATAAGTAGCTGAATGTGTGCAAATAAATGAATCACATTGTTTCAAGGAACTGATAGCAAAAATCGTATCTTAGAACCAAGATCACTGATCTCTCATCCCCATTCATCACAAAAGTCCACTAGCCCAACAAGTAAAATGTACTCAGCCACACTTGTGGGGAGATATATGGGTAGAAGGATGAAGCTTTTGACCGGAGCACTTTGCTATCCATGGGTTTTTTCACTTGAGTTGGTGGAGCTGGACCTCTGTAGTTGATTCCTTGTCCTTTCTGCTTCAATTCACAAGTAAGACTTCCATGTAAACTTAGCTCACTTGAAAAAGTGTTTTATCTCCTACCTGGTAGATTAGAAAATGCACTGCGCTCTCTGCATCCTTATCCCAGTCAGTACATCAAGGTAGCCATGTTTAAGAAGTCCCCTGCCACTACGCACCTTCTAAAAACAGACTTAGAATCCTAGTGTGTTCCTATAGAAAGACCTTAAGTATTTGGTCCACATCTCTATTTTATAGATTTTTTTTCCTGCCTGTGTTCTTCCTGTTTCTTTCTTTCTTTCCTTCCTTCCTTCCTTCTTTCTTTCCTTCTCTCTCTCTCTTTCTCTCTCTCCCTCCTTCCCTCCCTCCTTCCCTTCTCCCTCCATCCCTCCTTTCTTTTCCTTCCTTCCTTATTCCTTCCTTCCTTCCTTCTTTCTTTCTTTCTTTTTCTCTCTCTTTCTCTCTTCCTTCCTTCCTTCCTTTCTTCCTTCCTTTCCTTTCCTTTTCCTTTTCCCTTTTCTTCTCTTCTCTTGTCTTGTCTTGTCTTTTCTTTTCTTTCCCTCTTATGTATCAGGAAGTATGCCAGGAATTTGGAGTTTAATCTAGCAAGAACAAATGACACACAAAGTTCCTTTTCTTTCAAAACTTATATTCCATCCAGGCCAGTGATGGCAAACCTTTTAGAGCTTTCAATGATGCAAAAAGCCCACTGTGGCACACATGTCATAGGTTTGCTACCACTGATCTAGACCTTCCATTAAGTGGCCAGACAATCTCAACACTATCTGCCAGGAAAAGCCTTGTTTGTTCTTTTTTTTCCCAGCCATTTCAGGCCACATGACATATGAATAAGAATTTGTTGCATAAGTTTGCACAGATAGAATAGCTGTGTACTGGTGAATATTGTGATCAAGTACAGAGGGCCAACTAACTTTAAGGAATAAAAGTTAACACACAATAGTAGGTGGGAAGTCAATATGAGTGAATTTTTAACTCACATACTTGACTCCATATACTCATATAAGACTTTACCTTTGTCAACTTCAGTGTCCCAGAGTCTTAAGAATCTTCCAGATTGGGCCTTGGGCATCAATTCCAGCATTAAGAACTGAGTCATGCTTGAGAGTCTACCTCATTACTTGGTAGTTTGACACTGGAACCAGCAAATACTAGATGCAAAATAAATATCTGATAGACAACCTTACCTTGCTCTAAACTGTACTTTTTCTCTTGAACATGTTTACTAGTATTTCCTCCAAATGCTTTTTGGCCTGACCCAAAATATAAGTATATCCTACAAACCCTAAAAGAAAAAGGAACAACATATACTGACTGTCAGATTTTGTTACAGTCCCTACGCTACTTACAATATTTCATTTAATCTCACTGCAATCCTATAAATTGTATCAATACTGCCCCATTTTTCAGATGAAACAGCTTAAGGCCTATCAAAGTTTGATGAATTTCTTAATGTCACCCAGCCAGGATTTGTCTGATGTACTCTAGTTGTACATCGTCTGATACGAACTAGCATCCGCAATTGCTTTGTAAGCTCTGTCCAGATAAGAATGCTTCCTTTCTACATGACAACTTCAATGAGACAGTGATGATCTTTATGTTCAAATTATGTTCTCCTTGTTGAAAAACAATCAATCTCATTACCTCAAACACAAAACCAGCATTCAATCCTCTGTCATATACCTAAAATTTACCTCTATTTTTCATGTAATCTGTATCTTTCAGGCTCTTTATCTTTCTTTCTGATTAGGGAGGTTCTTTGTGATAAAAACTCTCAAATTCTGACAGCCATGAGTTTTAATTATCTTTCATTTCCATGTTTCCTGTTGACTTTCATCAAGCCTGGCCACATAGCTCCCTCTTCTTGTAACCACTGCTCAACAGTATTTCCCACAGCAACCCTGTGGGCTTCACTGGGGAGCCTTATGCCAAGGATTTTTGAGGTGATACTCTTCCCCTTCTAGTCTCCCTTCCCACCCCCCAGCATATGCGTTAGCCTACTTGGTATTACATTACAAAAATCAGCCTGAGGTGGCTTAAGCAAAACTGTGGGACTTATTAGAAGAGAAAAATAATGCCTCATGACAAACAATATCAGGGATGCAGATGCAGCCGAGAAAGCTGCTGGGCCCTTCTCTCGTCTCTACTCCTCTCCACATGGTCACTTCATTCTTCTTCTATTGGGGATTTGATTTCTTTGGTCATTGGTTCACATGGAAAAGTCCTAGTCATTTCCAGTTCTTAAGTGTACAGCAGTTACCATCCAAATGTTGACAAAAACAAACTCCTTTGATCTTTCTAAAATTCTCAGCATTTGGTCCAGGAAGGCAGTATTCTTGTTTAAAGTGGATATCATGGGACCATTTTAAGGAAGCTTTAAGACAGAGAATTCTGAACTGACTAAACTGCTACTTTCTTCTTATTAAGTTGTCTGTTTCCTGAGGCATGCCAGCCGTAAGGATGAGGTCAGAATCAGAGACTTGAAGACCTAATGGTAGTTCCCATAAGTACTATGGGGACTTGGCAGGGTGAGAACCAAGAAGGCAGGGAAGCAGGTCCATCCATCACAGCCATGTTCTTTAGTGCCCACAATGGTGCCTGGCACTTAGTGGAAATGAGAAAACTACTTATTATGCCTAAACCTCAAGAGAAAAGTATTCATGATGCTCCTAGCTTTGGGAAACACAGAATAAAAAAGAGATGAGAAAGAAATACTTTCCAGGTTAACATATCAGAGTTGGTGCTAGATGAAGTTCTTTGCCAGGTTGCACATAGCTGTCATCTTGCCACAAGTGAGTGCTGGATAAACATTTTTGGTGTCCAGGATTTTGAAAGTGGCATTTGTTCTTGGAGAACTCTTTTGAAGGCTGTTCAGGAAAATCTTGTACAGAATCCAAGAATCTATGTGTATTAAAAATGTATATGTTTCCAGTGGAGATAGGCAAGCTGGGGGAAAGTAGGTGATTTTATGAGCTGTAAGTAATTAAAGACTATTCTACATATAGAAATCTTTATATTCAGATAATTCCTACCCTACTGATTTCCTTTAACAATCTGGGTCACTGAAATGCAAATATTTTAAAAATATATGTATATGGTTGTGGATATTTTGTTTTGTTAGAGGTCCTTGATTTGTGTTTAATTATTATTTTTAATCACTTTGTGTTTGTAAGGCATACTTTACTCACCTGGACATTATATGCTTTACTGAATAGATGCAGATAAATAGTTCTCTAGAGGAAAATAATACAGAGAAATAATAAAAACATTCTTTACTTTTAAATCTGGGGTATGAATTCTCATCTTATTAGTTTTCCATTAAGTGACTATTTTAAATGAGAGATTGGGTTCAGTGATCTCTAAAATTCACTTATACTTTATTACCTAGCAATTTGTCAACCAAAAAGTACTTATCAGGGAGGGATAGTTTTCTGGAAAGCAAATGTGAGACATAGTTATAAGCACGAGAAAAATTTATTCAGAAAAGACATGATTTTATTGGGGCATCATTAGAAGAATTACAGAAGCAACCTAAATATCTAGCACCAAAAAAATGGTAACAAGAATTCATGGTCTTTCCCATATAGAATATAGTGATCTAAAATTATAATTTTGGGAGCTATATTAAAACCTGGAATTTATATATTGCTAAGCTTACTCCATATTCCTGGACATTTACATAAAAGCCCAAAAAATGTAGATCAAAATGTTAACATTGACTGCATTAAGGCTAACAGACCAGGGATGACCCTGTTTCTCTTCTTTACTCTATTTTCTATATTTCTGGAAATGCAATCTGTATTAAAAACAACTTCAAACAAATAATGTCAGCAGAAGTTCACATGGAAGGAGGGATACTGATCTGCTTCTCCTAGTCAGGACTTAGCAGTGATGTACATACCCTGCACTTTTTGTATTTGTTATTTTTCGACCACAACTTGCTGAATTGCCTAGCCTGGGCTTGAACTCGTGATCCTTCTGCCCCAGCCTCCCAGAGTGCTGGGATTATAAGATTTATTTGCCTTTAAAAATAACAAAGTTTAGGGCCAGGGATTTAGTTCAGTGGTTCTGCTGCCTGCCTTGCAAGCACAAGGACCCAAGTTCGATCCCCAGTACCAAAAAAACAAACAAACAAACAAAAAAACCCAAGGTTTAAGCATATACAGTAAAGTGGCAACAAGATACTGTGCAATCATAAATTAGAGCTGTGACTTGTGGTCAGACAGAGGAGACGTGAGGGAGCTATGAGCAAGGGAATGACAATCAAGCCTAAAGTAATATTGAACTCACCTGTTTCAAAAGAAGTATACAGCTGACTATTGGGATCCATGGGTTCCATGTCTATGGATTCAACCTACCATAGATTAAAAATATTTTAAAATAAAATTTATGTGTTAAATCTATACTATGCAATTAAACCTATGCTGATTGAATTTGTACTAAATGTGGACTGACTTTTCCTTGTCATTATCCTCCAAATAATATAGTATAACAACAATTTGCATGCATTTATATTGTATTAGATATTATAAGTAGCCTTTAAATGTGCTAAAGTATGTGAGAAGTTGTGTATGGTTCATAAGCAAATTCTATGCCATTTAATATAAAAGACGACCATCTGTGGATTTTGGTATCATCAAGAATGGGGTGACAGGCTGGAAACAATCTTCCATGGATACTGAGGGACAACTAGGATATTTAAAATGTGGGACGATGGTGCCACTCTGCCTTGGGACAAAGCACACTGGAAAGAAATTAATTGGGTTCTACTCAAAGTAAGCACAAAGGATGATGGGGGAAACAGAAATAATATCACATGAGAAAAAGCTGGAAAATCTAAGGATATTCCACTAATAGAGGAGAAAACTTGGGGTTTAAACTCTTCTATAGTTGTCATGAAGGAGAGGGAGTAAACAGGCTCATAAGGTAACAGGGGAAAGAATTGTGAGTGGAAACTCTTAGAACATCACTTTCAAAATAAGAGATGTGGAAGAAAGTGTCCTCTTATTAGAGATGCACAGTAGGAGCCTGCAAAGATGAGAATATTATGGTAGAATCTGAAGGGCTAAAGAGAAGAAGACAAAAGTCTCCTCCAGCCCTGAGGCTTGGTAGTCTCAAGAACTTCTAGAGAAGCAGATTAAAGACAGGGAGTACAACAAGAAAACTGTATCAGAGGACTCTGTTTTTACATAGTGAGCATCAAGGCCTCTTTTAGTCCCATTTTCTTAATCTACACCCACTAAAACCGTGAACACAACTGAGATCCATCTGTTTCCCTCAATAGTCCTGAGATATACCACAGTTTCTGTCCACTCTTATTTTGAGTTTATGCTCTACCTTTACACAAAAACTCATGGAAAAGTTTCTGTAATCTCCATAATGAGCTCAGATGAACAAACAGATCTAGGACAAATGGATAAGAGTGTTTATATTTTAATTTTTTCTACTCATAGAAGCAATGCTCATTCACTAAAGAAAAATGTAAAAACATCTAAAAAAGTAAAAAAAAAATCTATGATTCAAATATCACAATAACCAAAGAAAGTTAACATATGAACATGTTCCTTCTCGTCTTGTTCTGTGCCTTTGTCTATTAGTTGCCTTTCTATTGCTGGGACAAAATATGGACATACAATTTAAAGGAGGAAGATTTATTTTGGCTCTTGGTTTCAGAGGTTTCGGTCCATGGTTGTCTGGCCCCAGGGCAAAAATATTATGTCAGACAAGCATGGCAGAAAGGCATGATAGAGAAAAGCTGCTTTATTTCATGGCACCCAGGAAGCAGAAAGAGCAAATAGCCAGAGAGAAGAAGGGAGTGGGGGCAGGATGTACTTTTCAAAGGCCCACTCCTAGTGAGCTGTTTCCTCCAACTTGGCCCCACCTCCTAGTAGCCACTCCGCTATGAACACATCAATGGATTAATCCCTTGACAAGGCTAATACCCACATGATCCAATCCCCTTTTGAATGCTTGACCTCTGACCACTTGAGATGAAGGGGCATTTTAGATCTAAACAATAACACCTTGGTAGCCTATAGATTTAATTTTAATATAAGGAATATCTATGTTCAATTTTCCAGTATTTAAAATAGTTCCCTCAAGAATCAAACACTTTTCCTCAGTGAAAAGACTAAATAACCACCTGCCATAAAGGTTGAACAGGAAGATGCCATCTTTAGGTGAGGAAATGGTCTAGACCAGGGATTAGTAAACTTTTCTGTAGAGGATCAATTGTAAATATTTTAGGGTCTGCAAATCATGAGAGATCTGTTCCAACCACCAGTCTCTGCTGTTGTAGGACAAAAGCAACCAAAGACAATATGTAAAATGTGTATGATTCTGTTCCAGTAGCACTTTATCAAAACAGATGGTGGTTCAGATGTACCTTTTTACATGGCTTAACTAAACCAAATAGCCTACTGGACTTCCATAGCTTGAAAGGGCTTATCATAAAGAAAAAAGCTGACAGCCTCACTCAAAACTATCCAAGAAGAATTCTGGCCAGCTTCAGTACTCACATGAGTTAAGAGTCAAATTGAAGAAAATCAACTGTGACAAGCCTTGTCAGACAAACTCCAAATTTTGGTAAGCACCAGGAGACCAAACTGGAAGACTTTAGAATAAATGGTTTTGAGGACAGTTTAAAGATAAGTCTTTTGTACAAAGGAAGATAGAACCTGAGCAAAAAGAATAGGGAACAACTATTTTTAATGAATTTAGCTCAGTGCCTGGCATGTACATGCTTGATAAATAGTGACTAAATTATTCACTTGTTCTGTCATGGGCTAATTCACTCAGTCTGTATAGTTATGCATCAGACACTTACTGGGAACCTATTATTTGTCAGGAACTCTACTAGGTAATGACAACACCACACGAAATAAGATATATAATGATACCAAACAATAAAGACACTATCATTTAGGAAATTGTCACAACCTAAGCTGCTAAATGCTACAGTGAGATTTGAAATCAGACATGCAGGAGCCTGGTGAGTGTGCACCTAAGTGAGCCTTGAGGGGTTAGGGAGCTCTGTAGGGAAGATGATAATGAATGTGTTCTGAACACAAATGGGGTCAGGCTGGGGAGAGGTTTTGTGGGAAAAGGGGATTCATGTTTATCTGGGCTCAGAGGTCTCACTCTCAGAGGTCTGTGGGTGAGAGCAATGGTGGAACTTTCCAAAGATGCAGATGGGAGGGAGACAACAAGCTGAAGATGGAGAGAGGTCCTCTAGAGCTTCTCTGGTAAGCCCTGTGAAGGAGTTTTACCTTAGTGCTCCAATTGGGAAGATATTTTTAAGCAGGAAAGTAATTTAATAACATCTGAGTTTTAGAAAGACCTGGAAAAAAAGCATTTAATGGTCTGATAGAAGTTAGGGAGGTGCTGGCAGTACTGGGGATTGAACGGAGGGCCTTCCCAGTGAGCTGCACATCTAGCCTTTTATTATTTTATCTTTTATTTTGAGAAAGGATTTCACTATGTTAGATGCTTTTTGCTAAAGTTTAGAATTGGCCAAGGTAGGGCAGACCTATTGCACCAGAAGAGAGCTGTGAAGTGCATGTTTGGAAGATGTGGCTGAAGAGGCAGAAGCTATGTGGCTGCCCCTTTCTTTCCCCATCCAAGCCTGCCTTGCAGTATGATGCTATCAGAATGTGGTAAATGATGGTGATTACTCAAAAATATTTCCACTTCCCCAGAAGTGACTACACTTTTTCTTTCTCTTTACAGAGCACTTGTTGATTGAGCTTGGATTTGCTGCAGGGTTTGTCTACCCAGATGAGTGGTCATATTGGTGAGTGATGTGATTCTTTTCATTTTATTTGTCCAACTTAAGCTGCTGGCTTGATTTGGTGAATTTTCTTTATTCTTGGGTCATTTTGTACTTAGGATTCGCAAACCTACCTCCAAAGCATGCAGAGTTCTGTCCATACCTGTACCTAGCATTATTTTATATATATAGTACCAAATGACAAAATTACAACTGATCATGTTTAACGATCTTAGTTGGCTTTTATTCACAATTTCAGAGTCAGAACAGGCTCTAAGAACTTAGGCGATATTTATGGACAGAGGTGTAGGGCTCAATTGACTATCGCTCCTTGTTAGCTTCATTTGAATCAGTTGCTGCATCAATTTGACTGAAGCTCAGCTGCTACAATTGGCTGAGATTCAGATACATGTTTCAAAAGTATATTCCTAAAGTAGGTTTTCAGTTAAGTACTCAGCCTGGCTCTACTTTGTGTTACTTAAGGATTCAGGTGCAGAAGCATTTTTGGGCCACACTTAGGTCAATTTAACCACATCTTTAGGGGTTTATGGACCCCCCAACTCACCACTGCGTATCTGTGGAGTTGTGTTAAACCAAGTGTTTGTGAAGTACATATCACATTTAAATCCCCTAGAGATTTTCTTATGTTCAAAGGAATCTGTCACAAAGCATCAAATATATCTGAAAAAAAATCACTTTTTTTGTCTTACTCAAAAGTGATCATTTATTCACACTGGAAATGTACCTTATATTCAATAATGGAACTTTTGCTACTGTAACTGCTCTGATATGCTTTTGAAATGTTGGTGACAAGATACAGAGTTTGCCCAGATTTATAAAAATCAAAAGGTAAGCACTAAAATGAGATATTTCAAAACCTCCTGAGAACATTTCTGACTCTCACATAAGCTGCTTTTTTATGGAGAAATTGAATGTGTTTCCAGACAAGTTATCTATCCTGGGCTCTTCATCAGAATGTGTTTTGTTGTTGTTGAATGAGACATTGTTTTGGTTTTTGTAGGGGAAATTTGATTTGGAATTTTGTTTATTGGGAGGCACAGTACCTAGAGGAATGTGATAAGAAACTTGTCTTTTGTTTCTACAAAGAAAGACTTCATTTTGGAGACTGAGTTTTTTCTGGCCTTTAGTGCAAAGTATTTCTTGATACATAAATGAGGATTGGAAATAATAAATATACTGAAAAGGCACAGTTAATATAACACATTTTTTCATAGCCACACATTTGGCCTGATCTGCTAGCAATTTGGGGGAAAAGATAAACAGGTTTGAAAAATATAATTCACTTGGCAGTAATTGGGTTTTATTTTGTAGTTTTCTTTTCTCTATATTCACAGCTTTGTCAGTGTTTCACTACCTCTTTATGCACTCCTGGAGCAACAATTTTTTAATTTTCTAGGACAGCCGTGATTTTCTACCCCGTGGTTCCCATTGTTGTATTTGGAGTCAGAGACCCTGTACTTGATTTTGGGTTTAGAAAATAAAGTCAATATGTGCTTTCTGCCAACCTCTTCATATATACCTCCACCTCTTCTCACATTCCCATCATTATGCATCACAAATGCTTTATATTTTTACTTTTGGTTTTAAGCCAATTCCATTTCTATTTTTCCCATCTAAGTACAATGTAATCACTTTTGAATTGTGGGTGCATTGTTGAAAACATTGGTAGACTCAGGATCTTTTCATTTTTTAAAATCAATCATAAAAAAAATCAGAATTTCAATTACATTTGAAAAACATATTGTGCACATCTTAAATGCCATCTGAAATAAGCTGAGATGAATACTTCAGTTGTGTTTCTCAGTATACCTGCAGGAAATTATTTACATCTTTTTTATTGTTTAACCTCATTATTGCTAAGATTAATATGGAACAGAGCATTGAATTTTTAAAAGTAGATAAATATATGCATATATATTAGTTCCCATATATGCATATATATTAGTTCCTATATATATTATATATATACGATTAGAAGTCAGACTTTAACATTATTTCAAGTGGGATAGAATGATTTGTTCTTTTAATACAAATATATCTTCAAATATTCTATAAAACAATAGTGAGGTAATAAAGTTAGGAACAAGTGATTGTCCTTTTGCTCTTGTCCCTCAATCTATTGTGAGGTCTGGTGGATTCTAACTTTCCAGTATGAAACTCTCAAAATCTAAAAGAAGACATTTCAAAAGAATAATCAACCAATGCTTCATTTCACTGTGATGCTAAAGTTTACTAATTTAGGCTTAAAGGAAAAATGTCTTTTCTCATCTAGAATTTGCTTGTACCGTTAAACATTCTAACAACCACTTTATAATTCATAGTTGGTTAATTTTAAATTTTCTATTTTGATGTGACACAAATGTTATGCAAATTAATTTAATAATACATATTATTGCATCAGCAGTGAGCAACTTGGGATGACCATTTGATGGTGAAGCCTCTAAAGATTAGTATTAAGGCATTTGTGGAACTGGCAAATATTACACTTCCTTAATTTAAAGAGAGACACTTATGCAATGAGCTATTAATTTACTAACCATATTTGGGTAACAATTATTAGTAGAGGAAAAGAAGGAATGTAGATATGCAAATTAACTTTTAAAGAAAACTACAAAGCAGCCTTAATTGATCCAAGTGCATACACTCCATGTACTGTAAATATTGCCATCAAAATTTGAGTTCAATCTTTTTTAACACCTGGGGGTCCTCTGAATTACTTTTGACCATCAGTGGTCATACATTCATCATGGGATAAACTTAATATCCATTCCTGTGCTCTTTAACACCTTTGTAATTGACAGTTTGATTTCAAGGAAAATGGAAGCAGACCACAGTTGAATCTCTATGATTGGGTTCCATAGTTCTTGTTTTTGTTTTCATTGAACTAATTATCTCTAGAAGTCAAGCTGTATGTGTTAAAATTCAGCCTTTTAGCTCCTGAGAGATAGCGCACAGTCACCTAAGTTATGAAGCATTGCCTGCCCACATCTATCTATGTTAGACTTGAAAGTTCTGTGAACCCCTGGAGGATATCTAGCAGTTTCCAACACATTTAATTGCACTGCTTAGAATGTACGGGTTGTCCTCTGCAGGTATTAACTTTCTGCTGTAGTGTGACACCATAGTACAACCTTCCTGAAGACATTTTGAGCAATTATTATATATCTGAATTCTATGTAAAAATCCAACCACATATAGTGCTACTGATGCAAATATCTCATCTGACTGACTGAACACTACTTTCTACACACTGCCAGGTTCATACATGTACAGGCAGTAACAATTCTGTCACAAATTATTCTTCTTCCTAGTATCTACGTTCTTCTTTCTAGGTTCTTTCTGACATCCCTTGTAATACACATTCATATTTCAGAATCATTAAAATGTGAAAAATGTTCCTCCTAGAATTAAGGAAATAGAGCAATTAACATTTCAAAGGACAAATATGTTCTGTATAAACCCAAAAGGGAATCTAAGCTGTGAACATCCAGTCCAGTACCTTCAAGTGTGTCACCTACAAGCCTTCCTTCCTTTTGTTCCCATTTCCTCCATTGTCTAAATTTACTCTCTCATCATCCTTAAGAATCCCATGTCCATACCTTTCTTCCTCTACTTATCTGTTTATCTTTCTCTCTAGAAGAAACCAAATGTGTTACTGTTTGATGAGTTTTATTATAAAGTGTGATATGACTGTTGGAAGTAAGAATATCTGTTTACTGTGGATCTATAAGTAGCGTGACTGGACATCCAGTTCAGGACAGTCCCTGTGTGCCTCTTCTCTGTTATTATTAATAGGTCTCTGGTGTCCTGGTTTGATAGATAAATCTGATGAATGGATGAACAGCTCCATCCAAGTCACAAAATGTTTCCTGCCAATGTTTGTGAACTTCTTATGTCTATCAGCACAGGGAGCTGAAGACTGGGAAAGTATCTCTGTCCTTGTGCCAGACAGGGAGAAATGGAGGGGGAGGCAGGCACTGGGTATAAGTTACCTAGAAAAAAATGAAGAAGGGAGCTGGAGGATCTCAAACTGGGAAGATGACAAGGATGATTGCCAACAGACCTGTTTGGTAGGAAGTAAGGTGGTAGAGGCATAAGGAGCTAGACCTTAAACTTAGAAGGCAGAATCCCAGGCAGGGAGCAGCCAGTTTAGCTCTGGTAAGTGCAGAAATCTGACTTGTATGAGTATCACCATATACCAGCAGCTCCAGGGTCCTATAGCATTTCCTCATTCTTTTCCTTCATGGCTGTCCTTAGTACTCAGTGTTATTTTGAGTCATACCAGGCTCTGCACTATGCAACTACACAAAGGCTTTTCCTAGCCCCAAGACTAGATGTTAAAAGTAGAATATCATGTTCTTGGGTAATGGGCCTTCCCCTGCCAAAGGAACATCAGGAATCTCAATCTAAGGAGAGAGCAAGACTCTCTAGGACGGAGTCTTGGCCATCTAGACACTGCAAACCATGGGTACTGGGTGTTCGTGACAAGGAGTCTGTCCCCTGTTTCGCCTCTCCATTTCTTTTCCTTTCTCCTTGCTCTCCCTTTTATATTTTCTCCTATTCTGTTTTCCAGGCCAGTTCCTTCAGGCCCTCTCATCGCTCATTATAATATACCTTAGATAAAACTTGATTCACACACACACACACACACACACACACACACACACGCACACTTCTAAATTTTAAAGATAACTAAATTGAATATTTTAAAGCTGTCTCTAAATAGAAGCAGAAGAAAAAATATGTTGATTCTGAGCCAAAATATTTTTATTTATTTAGCTCTCTAGGTGAAAATGTCATTTGTTTCAGGGTCCAAGCTTTTAATCATCTTTCAGTTCACTCTCTCTCGCATATATGATTATGATTTCTAACCAGGAAACTTGAAAACCAAGCTCCTTATGAAGACGGAGGGCCAAGGAAGCATATTGATTTCTAGGAGCCTATTATATACTGGGGAGAGACCTCCACTTGGATAAGCAGGGGTGATCTGGAGACATTCAGTCATGGCTTAAAAATGTATACAAGATAGCTACTGGGTGCCATGTGCCACTGGGCCCTGGTGCTTCTGTGATGAAGACTAAATAGAACTCAAAGAGAGAAATGTAAGATCCATAAACAGCACAGGGATAGAAGAGAGTGAAGGTTTCAGACTCTGAATTTGCCATTTATTGGAATAGTCTTGCTCTGACCTTCAGCTTCACAAGTCACATGAATGTGGCCACTCACAAAGAAATTAAATGATTGGAATTAATTTTGGGTGTTGTGAGAGGTAGGGATTGACTTTCATGTTTTCTTGTTTTTATGTTTGGTCCAGATATTCATTTACTTTAGCATATTTGTTTAAAGTAATTTCCTTTTTGGTTGCTAACAAAGAACACAATAGAAAATAAAAAGTAATGGGAAAGTTGTGAAAAAGTTGGAACCTTTGTATGCTATCAGTGGGATTATAAAATAGTACAGCCACTGTGGAAAACAGTATGGCAGTATGAAAGTACTTCAAAAATCAAAACTAAAATTACTGTGTGATATGGCCATTCCATTTCTGAGTACATACTCAGAAAAATTAACAGAAGTGTCTCAAACAGGTATTTGTACAACCATGTTCATAGCATTATTATTCGCAGTAGTTGAAATGTGCAAGTGTCCAATAATAGGTGGATAGATAAGCAAAATGTATAGACATGCAAAGGAATACTACTCAGTCTAAAAAGGAACAGGAACTCTGGAATACACTACAACGTGGATGAAGCTTGATAAGCCAATCATAATATATGTTTCCATTTCAATAGGTATTTGGAATAGTCAAAATCATAGGAACAGAAAGTTGCACAGACGTTCCCAGAGGGTAGAGGGGAAGGGAAAATGGGAAATTATAGAGTACTAGATTTAGATTGTTAGTTTCACAAGATGAAAAAGAATTATGAAGATGAATGATGGTTGTATAACAATATGAATATAAATAAGGACTCTGAATTGTCAATTTTAATGGTTGATAGTAATTTTTATGTGTATATTACTAAAATAACAAAAAATTAGGGAAAATTCTCTGTTGGACTGATTTTGTGTCTTTCTTGAAAAATAAAATGACTATATAAATTGTGCTTCTATCTCTCCATGCTGTAGAATTTGAGAATATATCTATTTCTTGATCTTTATGTCAAGTCCACACTATCTTGATACTGGTGGGTTTATAGTAAGTCTTAAAAGCAAGTGGTATTAGCCCTTCAACTTTGTTCATTCATTATTTCTTTACATATCCTTGCATTTCCACATAAATTTTAGAGTAACATCAATTTCTGCTAAAATATCTCCTAAGATTTTGATTGGGATTCTATGAAATCTACATATCAATTTATGATTAATTGATTTCTTAAGAAGTTGAACATGGTACGTTCTTTCATTTATTTACATGTGTTTTTATTTCAATATAAAGGTTTTCAACATTTTTGTTCCATTTAGTCCCAAGTATTTTATGTTTTATAACACTATCCTTAATGAAATCTTTTCCATATTTACTGCTAGAACATAGAACCCTAAGTGATTTTGGACATGAACATTGTACCCTAATATTTTACTAAATTCACTTACTAGGTCTAAAATATATATTATAGCATTTTTTAGATTTTCCATGTAAATGATTATATTAAGTACAAATAGAAACAGCTTTATTTCATTCTGATCTTTTTTTCTTTTCCTTGTTCTTTGCCTCATTTCCAATCTTTGGAGCGGAGTGTTCAGTATTTCACCATGAGGTGTAATGTTTCTTAAAGGATTTCATGAGGAGGTCTTTAGTAAGTTATAGAAATTCTCAGCTACTCCTGGATTCCTGGGATTTTTGTTATGCATAGGTACTTAAATACTGAAAAATTGCTTTTCTGCACCTAGTGAAGTGAACACATGATGTATCTCAAGTTAATATAACTAATTGATTTTGGATGCTAAAACGATGTATGGTAGGAATAAAACCTAGTAGGTCATAAAGTATGATTCTTTTTATATTCTTTCAACTTGCTGATATTTTATGAAATATTTTTGTATGTTTGTTCATAAGGAAGATTAGCCAGATTTTTAAAAATGTTTTGTTAGGTTTTGATGTTATGGTCATTATACTGGCTTCATAAATAAGTCCAGAGGTTTTTCTTCTCTATTTTCTGAAATAATTTATGTAAGATTAGTTTAAGCTCTTTAATATCTGGTAGGATTTTATTTCTTCTTTTGATGAGAAGTAGAATTCATTGTAAAATCTTCAAGGCTTGGAGTTTTTTTGTGGGTGGATTTGATAATGATTCAATTTTTTTGTTAGATATAGGGATATCAGATTTTCTGGAGATTTTTTCTTGTTTCACTATTGATAAATTGCATTTTCATGGAATTTATTAAATTCTTAAGTTGGATGTGTGGCATGAAGTAATTCATATTATTCTTTCAACGTCTTTTAAATGCTGTAGAAAATATAGTAATAATCCTTCTTTTATGCCTGATACCAGTAATTTGAGTTCACTCACTTTTCTTTGATCAGTCTAGCTAGACTTTTACTAAGCTTGTCCATCTTTTCAAAGAATGAACTTTGGACTATGTTAATTTTCTTTATTATCTGCCAATATTCTATTTCCTTTATTTCTAAATTTATTTTCTTTCCTTTTTATACGAACTTTGCTTTTAACTTCCTATTCTCTTTGGAGCTTCTTGAGGTAGAACCAAATCTCATTACTTTTTTTTTGCTATTTCCATTCTTCTCATTTAATATAAGTATTTAAAGCAACAACTTCTTATAAATACTGCTTTTGTTCTAATCTACAAGTTTTGATACATTCTATTTTATTAGCATTCATATAAATACATTTTCTGATTTATCCTGATGATTTCTTCTTTGCCTCATGTATTACAAAGAAGTTTATTGGTTAATTATCAAATATTTAAGATATTCCAAAGTATTTTATTTTTGCTGACCTCAAGTTAATTCCATTGAGGTCAGAGATCACACTATGATTTCAATGGTTTTGAATTTAATTTTTTCAAAGTTGTGGTTTGAAACACACTATCTTGATGAACAGGTGCACTCAGAAAGAATGAGCATTTGTAGAGAGTAATGTTCTTCTATAAATATCAATTAGTTCAAGAGAGTTGATAATGTTGTTCAGAACAAATACATCTTTATTTATTTTTTCTAGTTTCTGAGAGAAGAGTATTGAAATCTCCAGCTATGACGGTTATTTATTTCTCCCTTTACTTTTGTCTGTTTTAAATGGCTGTAGTTTTGTCATTATAAAAAAAAAAGGTTTCTTTATTTTGAGGTATAGAAACCACAAAGAATTTGAACAGGGCAAATTTAATGCAAAATTCATTAGGAAATGAGATTAAGTACTAAGGGGCAAAGAGAATTCTAAAAACACAAGAGTAGGAGACCTAAGAGCAGCCACTGCCTCTGGGGTTGAGAAAACCCTAAAAAGCAACTCATTTTGGAGAAGGCTCAGACTTTTGGAAGGTGGGTGACTTTGGCACATTCAGCAGCAGGGAAGCTTATGAGGCTACCAAAGACAGGAGCTGGCAATCAGAAACATCATACTAGGGTGCTGAGGGCACTGACTAGAAAACCACCTGCCCAGATGTCTCTGGAACCTACTGGAGAGCCACCTTCAGAGGCACCCGGCGAACTCTGCACAGGCCTTCTGGGCTGCAAGAGCTCCCAGGGAGCTGTCCCCCAGAACCACTGGGATGGGGGCGGGAGCTGAGGAAGCTTGCTAGGACGCTGCCCATGAGGGTTCCCCTGAAAGTCGGTGACATTGAACACCAACACACACACACATCGCGCCCCGCCCCGCCCCGCCCCGAGCACATACTGCTGGCCAACACATGCCAGGTAAGAAAAAACCCAGAGAACCGGAAAGAAAACCCCTGCCCTCCTGCAGTGGCCCTGCAGCGCCCTCTACTGACAAAACTTCACAAAGGTGACAAAGGTGAAATATTTGAGGGCCCACCTCCAGAGCAGTTTAAGAGGATGGATTTGGAGCTGGGGTTGTTAACTGGCAAAAGTGACGATTCGTTTGATATTAAATCAGCTCATCCAGCTGTTTATGTATAGCATTACATAGTTTAGTTTTTTTATGCCCTTACTTTCAAACTTTTCTTTTAAGCAGCATATAAAGTTGAGTTGGTTCTTGTTTTCAATTTTTTGTTTTTACTCCATTCTGTCTTATTTTTCATTGTTTAGTCCACTCATATTTACTGTTATTATTAATATGGTTGGTTTGCAGCATACTAGTTTACTGTTCATTTTCTGCTTACGCCTTCTTTTTTGGTTCATTTTTCCTGTCTTCTTTCATGCCTATCTTGGTATATTTTAAGCATTTTTTAAAATTTTAATTTTATTTTACCTCCTGGCTTTTTAGTTATATCTTTTTGAATTGGGGTGTGTGTGTGTGTGTGTGTGTGTGTGTATGTGTGTGTGTGTTTCTGCTCTAGGGATTAAAACATACATCCTTAATTTTTCCCCCTACTGAGAATTAATCTGGTAATTCTTGTCATAAAATGTAGAAAGCTTGCAACCCCAAATGTTTATTTACCACCACTTACCGTCCTTCCTGTTATAGTTTTCATATTATTCCAATTTCAAATATTATAGCTTCTTAACATATTGTCCTAATTTTTGTTTTTTAAAAATAAACAGAAAATTTTAATCTCATATTTATGTAGGTATTTATAATTTTCTGCAATTCTTTTCTCTTCTGAAGACTCCTGTTTGCGTCTGGTATCATTTTCCTTCAGCCTGAAGCACTTCCATTATTATTTCATGTAATGCAGATCTTCTGGCAATAAATATTCTCAGTTTTTTAAAATCTTAAAATGTCTGTATTTCATATTTATTCTTAAAAGAAAATATCATTGGATATTCTTGCTCTATTTTTTTAATTTTAGCACTTCAAATATATGTGCATCTCTCTCTGGACTCCATAGTTACTATTAAGAAATTAGCAAGATTTTTAATTTGTATTACCCTTTGTATAATGTGTTGTTTTTCTCTGAATCGTTTAAAATTTTCCCTTTATCTCTAGTTTTCAGCAGTTTGACTATAATTTCAAATTATTCCCTATAATTTGACTATAATTTTCTTTATATGTTTCCTGCTTGGAGTTCTCAGAATTCTTCCCCAAAGTTTGAAATTTCAGCATTCTAACTTTAAATAATTTTAGTCTCATTGTTCCTCTCCCCTCTTTCTACTCTAGGAGAGCTTTTGTTATTGTCCTATAGTTTGTTGAGTCTCCTTTCATAGTTCTAATATGTTTTTCTCTGCTCTTCAGTTTATATAATATCTATAGACTCTTTTCTGTCATCTCATTCTGCCATTAGGCATACCTAGTGAATTTTTATCTTACACATTATATGTTTTCTACTTTTAACTCCCAGTTAGTTTTTCTTTGTTACAATTTTGAGTCCTTTTATTCACCACAAGCATATTTTCCTTCATTTCAATGAGCTATAAGTTATAATCGCAGCTTTAAAATCCATGCCTGCTAATTCTAACACTGAGGTAATCTCAGGCCCTATTTTGGGTAATTGTCTCTTCTTTTCCACCTGGGTCATAATTTCCTAGTTCTTGATACATAAAGCAATTTTGGATTTTATCCTGGACATTGTATTATGTTTTGGAGCTTTAGGATTCTGTTACAGTCTTGAAGAATACCGTTTTCATTTTAACAGGCAATTTTGTGTATTAGTCAGGGTTAAACTAAGAGGATATATACTGTATAGGATAATTGTGTGTGTATGGGGGTGTGTGTGTGTGTGTGATACATATATAACACATGTGAATAGGTGATATAGATGTATACATATCATATGCACAGATTGTAGTGAAAGAGATTTAATGTAAAGAATTGTGAGATTATCAAATCGGAAATCTGCAGGGCATGCTGGAGGATAAAAATGCAGGCAGATGTTGCTGCTGACTTTATGCAAAATTCCCTCTTCCCCAGGAAACCTTAGCTTTTGTTCTTATGACCTTCAACTAATCAGATGAGGCTCACCCACACAATCAAGAGTAATATTCTTTACTTAAAGCCAGTCTATTGTAAATGTTAGCCATATCTACAAAAATCTCTTCATTTTGAGGATCATATGAGTATTTGACTAAATAGCTGCATACTATAGGTGAACCAAGTGGATGCAAAAGACTTACAATCTCATGTGGTTAGATGTGCACTGCCAGCTTTGACGCGGGCATTGGGTTTGTATATTTAGGAGCAAGCCGTGCTTGGTCTGCCCCATACATGCAAGGTTAAGCCAAAGCCTAGGATGGAGTTTATAAACAGATTTTGGCTGTCTCTTTCCCAGGATTCCTTCCTCACTTCTCAGTATCTGTGGTTGCCTTGAATTCTGTTATTTTGTTATTTGGTTCTTTAGGCTGGAAAGACTGTGGGTTTGATCTCATAGTTTCATTCACCATGTGCAACACCTGTTTGGCCTGTCCTCAAGTTTAAAGCTATGAAAACCAAAAACACCTCCAATGCTATTCCCTTCTCACAAGCTTTATTTCTCTCCAGAATCTACCTGCTTTCTGTCCTTCTCCAGGACTTTCAGGTAAATGTTTAATTCTAGTTTTTCTTTTGTGTGTAGTTCATGGTTTACCATCTTTACTGATGGAAACGTAGAGTCTGGTAGGAGTTCACTGGCAATACTGAAATCAGAAACCTCACATGCATCAAGAGAAGCAAAGGAAACAGTGAAAAAGTAAGTGTGGCTCCTTTCTGGCACATGGTAAAGGATCAGTAAATGGTAGCCCTTACTGCCATGGATGAGTAGTCAGCAGAGTGGTTATTCTGCTTAACCATTGTCTCAGCCAAATGCTAGATGGCTATAGGGGCTCCCGGTGCACCAAGTCCAGGCCTCAGGAGATATTCCCTGGAAAGCAGGGAGTCAAGGCCAGAGCCAAATTTTTTTTCCGGGACTTTCCAGCTTCTTCCAGGAGCCAGTGCTAATTAGGAAACTGAGGCAGCCAGCCATCCAATTGTAAAATTGAGACTAATCTAGAAAATTTTCAGAAACCAAAAGAGAAGGTAGGAACTTGACAAGTACTCCAAGCTAGACTCCAGCCCCTACAGTCACGTGGGCTTCACAGGGCAGCAATTTTGTCTGTTTTATTAATGCTACCATCCTAGGGCCCAGTCTGGTGCTTACCACGCAGCTGGGACTCCATAGACTTTAGTCCAGTGGATGAGTGAAAGTCCAGGCAACCAGACTTGCTCAAATGCCTACTGCATGGTGAGTTTGGAAATGCTTCTCCGAATGAAGATTTACTCAGAGGAGAGACCAGAGTCTGTGGTAGGACAAATTAACAGCAGCAGCAACTCCAGAGGCTGAAAAGAGCAAACAAACTTCCTTCCCTTCCCCGAAGAATCTCCCACAGTCAGCTCAGCCAAAGGACAGAGCTTCTGTCCTGCCTGCCCCAGGCATAAGAAGCGGCTGAGATTGTGCGATGATCCATGGGCAACCTCCTTGTGAGGTTTCATGCACATCTTGAAGCAGTTTCTGATCATTTGGGGTCTGGCACCACCCAAGCTTGGGCTTTGCCAAAACCTCACTGTCTTTCATGTGTCATCCCTAACACCCTCACAAAACAATCATGAGCCTCTTGATTCTGCTCCTTAATTTTCACTTATGTCATCAAAACATTCACTTTAAACATATCCACTGGCAATCAGAGGAATTGTCAACTATTGGTTAGGGCGATGAGTCAGCTCAATCTGGGTTACTTTCTCAGCCTCTGAACTGAGGATTCTGTCACATCCCCTCCGACATCCCAACTACAGCATCTTTGTGTGGAGCCTGAGCCATCAAACCCCTACCCACCCCCCTTTTTTTTTAAAGAAATCTAACTTTTAAAAAAACATATATGCTCACATGGGAGGCTGGGGAATTTCAAACAAGTATAGCTAAATCTAGAGAAAAGACCACCACCCAGAGATAAGCACAATAAATATGAATCTTTCCTTTCCATACTCTTTCTCTGCCAATATGTTTTTATACAAGTAAGACCGTGGCCTAACAATTTTGTATCTATTGTTCTACTTAATATAAACAGGAATTCTGTATTATTCCCTAGTGTTCATTTATACCATTAGAGTACCTGTTTATTTCATCAGAAAAATATTTGTGGAACCTCTGCAGTACAGCATACTTACTCTGTGGTAAACATCACAGGTGCCTAGCACTCAAACCGAAGCACCTCACGGGCCTTCTTTTTTATTGCAGAAGACTCACAATAAGTCAGTAACTTTATGAATGATAAGTGCAGTGAAAGAAACAAAAGCAGAATAAGAGGCCAACATGCTGTTTGAAGGAAAGTGAATACGAGCAGGTGATAATCCAGCAAAGGCTTGATAAAGGTGAAGCTCTTCAATACTCCACAAAATGGATGAACCATAACTCATGCAATAAGACCACTATCAGATATTAAATGTTTTACTTGTTCACAATATTTCACTATTATAATGTGACTACAGAACACTTGAAGGTCAGCAGGCATTTTGAGTTCAGTGTCACTCATGGAAACTAAAGCACCTGAAAAGAACTGAGCTAAATGATAGAAAAAAGGAAAAAAGAAAGAAACGAGGAAATCAGGGAAACAAGTGGAGAAGCAGAGATGAGAAAAGAGAGGGAGGAGGTGGTACGTGTATGAAAGGGCATGGCTGGGCAATATGGCAGTGCCTTCGTGAGTAATACCTGGTGAGGGAATGGGCAGAAGGCGCTTTCCTGAAACAGCACAAGTATTAGCAGAACTTTCTATTGTATTGGCCAGAATACCACTACAGGTAAAGAAAGAAGACTTCCTCTATCAGCCAAACATCTATGGCTAAATGTATTTGATAAATGCTCTCTTATTCCCAATATTGCCTTCCTAGCCTCCCCAGTACTGCACTCTTGGGTGCCAATGACTAGCCAGAAATGAGAACTCCCTAATTAAGATTCCTGTAGAATTGTGTCTGTCTAGCACATAGTTTGGTAATTAGAAGGGATTTGAAACAATTATTTCCCAAATTAACACTTCAAGAATGACAGTTAACATAGTCTTTCTTGTATATTGTGATTTTTCTCCTTTGGGATGTTGTTGAACCATTGAGAAGTAGTCCTTCATCTTCTGTTTCCAGTAATTCTAGCACAGATAGTATTTGGTGAGGGAAAGGGGAAGAAATGGAGGTAAAGGTAATACACAGAGAGGTAGAGGCAGGAAAAGTAATTAAACAAAGGTCATTGCAATAGGAACTAGGAATTGCACCAGACTGAAAAAGAAGAAAGAAAAGCTATACACAGTGTAATGACTATAGTTTTTCTTTTATTATTTGGTTATCAAAATATGATTTTTTTTCATTAAATAAAAAGAAAAAATCAAGAAAACATGGAGAAACAGAGCCACACCCTGATGGGCAAACCTCAGTCTTGAGCCCTCATCTGGTGTTGCCAGGAAGCAGCCTGTCCATGATGGCCTGGCCAGCTGTGGGGCCTGGCAAGGCTGAACTGGAGTCTTCATGAGACAGCTTCTCTGTACAAGGGATGATGTTGCCAGCTCCTGCAGAAGTTGTTTTTGCTTTTAATTTCCTCATCGCAAACAGAACCCTATCTCCAGTGGTCACACCACCACTGGGGTCCCCATAGCAGCAGACAGCCAAAGTGTATCTGGCTCACTCCAGTCCAGGAAGCACACTGTACACCATCTCAGTACTCCTCAGTCCTGTGCAGCCCCACGGCTGCCTCGGGCAGTGACAGCCTTCTCTTTCCCCTGCCCTTTCCCTGTAGTCACACTGCCAGCAACATGCCATCCTCTTTTGCACACCATTCAGTGCACATCTGTGCATGCTTTCCTACTACTGGATGGAGGGGTGACCTCCCAGAAGGGGATTCTAGCCATGTGATTTTAAATTTCTGGCATAGACTATAGATAAAAAGATGCCACTGTTTCTTTGGAAGCTATTTCTGCTGTTTTTTTTCAATTTCTCCTTTAGCCTTCTTCCTACGCCCCAGAGAGGCAATTCCACATTTAGATCATGGGATTCCCATTGAAAGAGTTTCATTTATGGCTTTGAAGCTTTTTTGTGCTATAATTTTCTCTCATTTCTTAACCTCTCTGTGTCTTATTTTCTTCATGTTGAAATGGGTATATCACCGTGGTATGATTCTTTTATTTCTTTTGGGAAGATACCCAGCAGGGGAATATCCTGTGATAAGAATTAAATAAGATATCATTGTAAAACTCCTAACCTATATGTAATAAGGAACAGTACTCAATAAACTGTGAACGTTGAGGTAGTGAGTATTACTGCTTTCATCAGTTTTACCACTTTTGCTTAGGAACTGGATAGGCCTAGTTTTACTCCTTTTGCTTATTTTCAATGATTAGTTTCTTAACCTAGTTATAGGCTCCATTGTCATCTTGCTCCACAGAACAACTCTGGAAAAAGATGAGTGGGAAATATTAGTTCTTCATGTTGGGGGAGACCAGATCTTTCTGGGGGAGCTGGCCTTTGTGCCAAGCCATAAAGGTAGGATTTGGTTTCATGGCAGAGCAAACTGAGCAGAAGCCCTAGATGAAGGGATCTATGGTGAGTTCTCATGCAGCACTGCCCAGGAATGAGGCTCAGCTAGGGACTATCCTGGGGGACAAGAAAGCTTGTCCAGGATTTTCAATCCCATTATAAGTAGAAAGTACTTTAACTCACTGTAAAGCTAATCTGAAAGAAGTGCAAACTAGAAATGGCAATGGAGCTCAAGAACTATAAAACTGGGTCTGAAGAAAGCTAACTGGGCTTGTGGGCTACCAGAGTGCATTAGTAATGCTTCAGGAGGAAGCACCATTAATCACAAACTACAGCTGTGTGTCTCTGTAGTACTTAAGCATTCTCCTAATGGGACTTCACCTTGGAATCAGCGACTTTTTATAGTCCAAAGCATCTGTCTGTTAATCATGTTGTATCATATATATGCACGTGTGCCTGCATCCTCTCTCTCTCTCTCTCTCTCTCTCTCTCTCTCTCTCTGGATAAGGGCTCCTGGACAATGAGTGACTGCTGAATGCTTGACTTTTTCTGATAGCTTGGGCAGAACTCTCATGGCTCCTACCCAAATGAATGGAAATGCCAAGTGAAAACTCCACATATTTTAAGATACAGTGATCCAATATGTGCAAATCAACCCAACTTTGCTCTGGATAGTACTTTTCTGCTTATGAAAGCATAATTCATTTGCAAGTTTGTGTTCAGGATAATGCATAGCAACTCATAATTAAAGACATGTTAGGAGAGCACTACTCAAATATTTGTTTTAAATTAAATGAACCATGTTTATTTATCTGAAGGTTTTATCTTTTTTGTACTAGAGAAGATGGAAATATTTTTTGCCATACATGGCAAAGCAATAGCAAATATTTGTGCATCCTTTGGGTTGTAAATCTAGTTGTTAACATTTTTACACCCTAATGAAGTTGGTGAAAGCAAATAAAATAAACCTGAGAATAAGAACATGAGAGTGTACGTGATCATAAATCTGGTAATTTGCTGAATGATTGTTGGCAGTAACAATGATTAATACAATTATTGTAATTTTAATCTAATTTTATGTGTGACATAAAATTTAACAATCTAATAAGGGTAGAATAAAATAAAAATTGTCTCTCTCTTTACCCACTTTCCAAACTCTACTCCCAAGGAAAAAAATTTTTTTATTTGTTTCATTTAAATTTTTGGTATTTGTACCATATTGCTAAATAATTTCTTTCTATTTTTACTTTATGATGCATCTACTTCAGATGACACCTTGCATTCCTTTCTGTAAGAGAGAAATCTTTCTATAAATTTTCTATTGTTGTATTACTTCTTTCTTGTCCTCCTGCTTTAATGAAGTTTTTATTACTCTTACTCTATTTTCCTAATGGTTAACTTTATAACTACAAATAGTAAATTTAAAACATTATCTAATTTTCATTTTATTTTTCATATTTTAATTTTATTAATGTATATGTGTATTCCTGGGGATCAAACCCAGAGCCTGTAGCATGCTAGCCAAGCACTCTATGACTAAGCTACATGCTCAGTCCCCCACCTTTCATTTTAGACACAGTTGATTAATCTGCCAGCCTGTGAGATAAGGAAGCCACCTCCTCTACACTTCCCTCAACTCTTCTAACTTTAACCAGCTATGCTATCATTTTTTTACCTCTTCAGAGTTTTAGTGTTGCCAGATAATGTTCAGGATGCCTGGTTGTATTTGAAATTGACATAACCAGTGAATAACTGTTAGTATAACAATGCACCAAATATTGCATGGGACATATTTGCATTAAAGAATTATTTGTTGCTTATCTGAGTTTCAAATGGAACTGAGCACTCTATATTTTTATTTGCTAAATCTAAGTACACTAGGATTTTTTTTTTTTGCTTAATTCTTTTATTGGTATATTTTAGGTATACAATAGGTTTACATTTATCTTTGGGTGCTTGTACCTGTACATGATGTATCTTGGTTCTTATTTTTTCCCCATTCCCTGTGCGCCCTTCACCCCCTCCACCCCTCCTTATTTACATACACTTTGTTTCCATTTTTCTATTTTCTCATAATTTTTCCTTTCCCTTCTTTCCTTTCTCCTTCCCCTCCCACTTCCCCTACCCCTTTGGACCTTTTCTTCCTACTTCACATTATCGATTATTCATTTTAATCCTTATTTACACTTTCATTTTCTCACACTAGAGAAACTATTTGATATTTGCACGTGTATCTTATTTATTTCACTTAAGAGTATGGCCTCAATATGCATCCATTTAGCTATACATGTCTCTAGTTTCTCGTTCTTTATGGCTCGGTAATACTCCATTTTATTTAAAAAAAAAACAACCCACATCTCCTTTATCCAGTTTCCAGTTGATGGGCACTTGGGCTGTTTCCAAGCTTTAGCTATTACAAACTGTGCCGCTGTAAACATGGGTGCACATATATCACTGTGGTATGATTGTTTTATTTCTTTTGGGAAGATACCCAGCAGGGGAATAACTGGGTCAAGTGGGACTTTCAGTCCTAGTTCTTTGAGGTATCTCCATACTGATTTCCACAGTG
>NW_004624863.1:2565516-2633038 GCF_000247695.1 Heterocephalus glaber | reverse complement strand
AAAAAAATAGTAATAAATTTGAAAATAACAAAAGATAAAAATGAAGGGCCTCCTTCAGTGTAAGTCTCTGCTGTCACAATAGACAAAGTGGCCAGCAGTGTACAGGTATAAGTCTCAGCCAGTCTCAGACCCATGAAATTCAGGCAGATTTCGGGCTGAAAGTCCCAAGCTGAGCTCCCTGTCCTCCTGCAGGATTGAACTCTGCAAGGCTCTACTGCAGGTTCCAACTGCCCTTACCCTGAAGATAGTCCAAGTTCCAATGGGAGGTGATAATCCCTCCAACTTATGGTGGTCTGGTGTGCCTTTATTGCAGAGATTCTCTTCACTTTTCCAGTGGGCTTCAGTTTTCATCAAGGAACCTGAGAGAGGCCCTCTATCTGTTGTTCACTTCTGCAGGTCAGGACAATGGCCTTTATGGCCCCCTGTGCCTCTGTAGTGTGGAACCAGGTAGTGGCACAGCCAGGAGGCCAGAGGTGTTGCTGGGGGAGGGTTGCAGGCACCCACGCTGCCATGCTAGTGGCTGGTGGGCATATTGAAGGGGTCCTCCTACACTAAGATTTTTTATAATATTTCCTTCCTCTTTTGAAACTGAGCATACTGATTCTTTGTTTTATCTTTACATGTGTTGGCAAACTGAAAGCCCTTACCATTCACAGTCTTGCTTTCTTGCTTTTCTGCTTTCATAAAAGCTCAGTTCAGGGCACAGAATCCTAGGAATGTTGAGTCAAAGCATATCTTGCACATTACCTCTCTCATTCTAATGGCAGGTTTACAAAAGATGGAATCAAAAGTTAAAAGTAGAAATTGTATTGTCCTTTTCCTTTTTCCTACAATTTCCTTTCTTACCCAAATCTTTTGAATTCTCTGTCCTTATTTTGTTTGTTTGTTTGTTTGTTTGTTTTTGGTATGGAGGACCAAACTTGGGACCTTGTGCTTGCCAGGCGGGCACCAGAATCACTGAACTAAATCCCCGGCCCATCTCTGCCCTTATTTTTAAAACATTGAATCAGTGTCTGAAGAGGAAGGTGACATTAACAGCTTGAGCATTTCACATCTTACACTGATGGAAATGATGTGTACATGAAGGCAGTGGACTTCAGAGCTGGACACACTGTGGTTCAAATCCCAGTTGTGCCCTTGCTATTCTGGGGCCTTGGGCAAATTCTTAAGCTCTCTGAACAACCTCAGCCTTGTGAAATCCTACTCTGCAATTGTTGCTCCGATTAAGTAAAATGATAGCATGGGTCTCTGAGCTGTGTGTGAGCATGGCAGGTGCTCAGTAAAGGGGCATCTGGGAGCTCAACTCTGAGAATTCTGAGAGTCACCACCTCCTGTACTGCACCTGCCTGGGAGTGAGGGTAAACAGGCACACTGCAGCAAGCTCACCAACAGCTTTCTCAATGCCCTTTTCCTAGACCTTGACTCTTTCCTACACTCCTTATATTATTCCCTAAAGTGTGTGCACTTCAAATTCAACTAGGTACTGAAGTAATTAATACCTCTTAGTTTCCCCTTTTACATTTTTAAGAAACTCCTTTATGTTTGGCCTCCCTCTTGTTATTTATTTATTTAATAAATATGTCCTGGGTCTTCTGAATTGGGGAATAGGTTTTTTGTGCCTTCAGAAGGGGGCACTAGCTTTGCAATCTCTCTCCTGGGTGGGTGCAGTGGCTGCTTGGTTTGTTTCTGCCTCAGGACTCTTGAGTTCTGAACTCCCAGAAACCCTTACTGCTCCCAGAGGGAGGTGTCTAGAGTGTGGGTCCTGTCATACCCCTCCTCTGTGTAAATCATCCCAGCAAGTTGTCCTGGAGGGAGTCTGCACCCCCAGTCTCACATTCAGATGGCCCCAATGTGCCCTTGGGTCTCACCTCCCACATTTGCCCCTCCCCCAATGCCCTGTTCTAGAAGTGTCACCATCCTGCCCAGAACACACCACCTTCACCTTGTCTCTGCTCAGAACACCTCCTGTCCCCTCATCTACCAAGAGCCTTCTAGAACCCTTACCCCCTGCTCAAATATCACATGGCCCAGGCCACTTCCCCCACCCTGCCCTGCAACGTTAGTAATTCCTTTTCTACAGCTCTCTGATTACACTCACCTGCTTAGTGCTTATGAGAGATAATTCATCAATTGCACATCGAGACCATTAAAAGTTGTCCAAGGACAAAAATCAAATGGGCATTTAGGCCATCTTCTGGGATGGAGCCTCAACAACTTTCTCAGTTGTGGATGCTCAAGCTCCCTGCACATATATAGATCACAGTGTTTTCCAGGAAATCCCAGCCTCCCAGCCTCAGCTGTTGCTTAACCTGTCACTTACTTGTCACTGTCCCAGAGGATCCAGACCCCATGCTGCACACCCACAATCAGTGCTCATTTCCATCCTGTCAGAGTTTATGTCACTAGGTACGGTACATTCCACTTTTAGCTCACTTACCACTTCAAAAATGTATCTTCTTTACACCTTTGCATTGCCTGTCAGGTTAGGACATCCTCAGGACCAAGGACTGAGTGTAAATGTTTGGACTTTTTTTTTAATACACTAAATGCCTAACAGAGTTCAAGTCCTACAGCAAACATTGAAATGTATAGTTAGTTAAGCAAGTGAATGAATGAATGTGTAAAGGTTATAGAAGGTCTGACCTCATCAATGCATCACAGTGACATACCATGTGGACCAAAGTCAGCAGTTCAAAGACCCTAAGCAAAAGAAACAAGAACACTATTTCATGTCATAATAAGTAGAGCATGTCAGAATTATAGAATATTCTGTCTTTTCAACCCAAAACACTTTCTAATAAAGAAATTTCAAAGCTTTCTGTCAGAAAGGTGACCCTCCAGATGGGTAATGAGAGAACAGGGACAGAGTTGTCAAGGTGGCAGCCCCAGGGTCCTGGGCATGAGAAGGACTGATGGCTCTTGGAGGTCTTGGTGACCAGCACAGAGTGGTGTCTGACAGGCAGCATCACTCAGGGAACAGAGCAACTGGGTGGTCAGGCCTGATGGAGCTGGGAGCTCATGTGGGGCCACAGCAGCATGGGAGTTCTGGCTCGGCCTGAAAGGGTCTCTTGACTTCCAGTGGGGTGTTGAGGGGTCAGCCAGCCAGAAGAAGCATTGATGTTACTGATAGAACTCTGGTTTTTGAGAGCCCACTATGTGCATCATATCATATTATCCTTACAATATTTTCACTCTGCAGACTAGTACAGTTTGCCTCTTATACCCATAAACACACTACCCAAAGTGCCAAACTCAGTCCACATGGATAGTACACAAGAACTGAAGGCAGAATGGTAAGCTAGACCTGGACGTGCTCCCTGCCAGCTGAAAAACCCCAGGTCACAGAGCCTCAGTTTCTCTACCTATGTAATTAAGATTACATTAATAATTATTACAAAAAAGGTTGCTTAGAAAATCAAATGAGATGATATATATGGAAGTTCTTTGTAAGTGAGAAGGTGCTGTCATTATTATCAGCCTAAAGTTTCAGCATCCACATATTAGAACCTGAACAATTGCCAGAGAGATTAGACATATATAGGAAAATAACTGGTGCATAATGGTTATGTATCTAACCAGGGTTTCTCAGCTTTGGTGCTACTGACATTTGGGAACACATTATTCCTGACTGTGGAGAGCAGTTTTGTGCATTGTCGGATTTTAGTGCGACCCTAGTATTTCCCATTAGGTCCCAGGAGCAACTACTTCTCTCCACATCCCCCACAGTCATAAAAATGTTTGAGACATGGACAAATGTCCTTTGGGGGTCAAAGCTCCCCTCAGCTGAGAGCCATTTATCTAAGTATTCTTTTATGGGGCAGATTTCGCTAATGACTTTACCTATCACTTAAACATCACAATAACCCCATGAGTTAGTATAAGTAAATAGCACTATCCCACTTCATAAGTGAAACCAACTTTCAGAAGGCATAATTAGGTAGGCAGTTTCATGCAGAAGATGTGCCTCTCAGACTTGAAAGCCAGGACCTTCATTCTGCCCCTCCCTACCAGGAGTAAAGCTTGGCTTGGGTGGCTTTGGCTTACCTGCCATGAAAGCATTGGGAAGACCCTCAAGGGCAAATAAATCTCTCCAGTAGTTAACAGAGGACTTAATTCTTATTCTGACCTCTTAGTTCTCCCATCATGAGTCTTGGGCTCATTAGGATTTTGATATTTCTACCACTGACCTTTAAACATGTCTTGATCTTCTGAACTTCAGAAATTATGGAGTTTCAGAATCAGTAAACTGGATTCCAGTCATCCCTCATTTGCAAAGCTCGTATTTTTTTGCCCACCACAGATGGCTCATGACTATATAACATGTGGCCTATGACTATATAATATGTGGCTAGAAAGGACTCTTCTACTTAACGCACCACTGTCATCCAGTAAAGAAATGAACACTGTGAAAACAGAGCTGCTGCCTCCAGACCACAGCAATCTCTCCTGTCTCATCTTAGCAACAGCTAAAGAAAGTAACCTATAAACCTAAGTCATTACATTAGCACAAGTGAGTTGGAAATGCAAACTTTAATTCTGTCCAGAAGGTCAACTGTGGCCTCCATTAGACATTATTCCAACTGTGTGCTCATTTGTGGAAGACAGGAGCCAGATTAAAGATGGTACACAAAATAAAAAGACTGTATATCCAATGTCACATCTTAAAAGTGAGAGAGACTAGTGGATTTGAATGGCTTTTAGCTAGTAAGATAATACCATTCTTCTACAAGTTTTTGACCAACATTTTTATGCTTCAGCTTCCAGGGTGCACAGGTGAAGAAAGGATATGCCTTTCTCTCAAGGGACCTCTGATCACATCTAGTCCAAAATTTCCCATCTCAATCTCACTTGGCTTCTTCAGGCTTCTCTCTTTCTCGGCCTTCTTCCAAATAGCTCCTTCTATACTTTCATCTGACCTAAAAAGTGATCAGCCAGCAGAGTACTTGGGAAAAGACATTTGGCTGGCAGGAAGGATGACTGTGTTCTGAAATGGCATCTGTCCATAGCACACTCAGAACCTGCCTGCAGGCTAGACACAAATCTGACATCTGGCAATGGGAAGAGATACTCAATGAGGAGACTGGACACAAACAGTGTGTGTTCTGTAGGAGAAAGAAGGAGAATGGAACACAAGCCAAAAGTCTGTGTGAGCAAGCAGAGACATTATGAACCTAGATGTGCACAGTGCGACTCCATGCTTTGGGAGGTGCTCTTATTTGGGAAGAAAAGGACTCTCCAGCAATGTGGGCTCCTGGAACCAGGGCCTGTCTGTGTCAATGCTTCTCTGTTAGCCAGCCATGGCCTACTTCTTTTTGTTGGTTGGGACTGAATTTTAATTGCCTGTGTCCTCTACTCCTTCCATACCACCTCTTTTTGGAAGCTTGCAAAGAGGTTAAGCAAATTCACCAAGGAAGTGACTGGTTTTACTGGAAAGCAAAGTCCTGATCTGGCAAGATGTCATCAGGAAGTGTTCCCTTGACTATCTCCTTCTCCTTTTCATGACCCACACTCTTCTCTTCCTTTAGAAATCCCAGATCAGTTTAGCAGTCTGCCTGTAAACAGAGGGGAAAGGGGTGGGAACAAATATTGATTCAAGGAATTAGACCCACAAAAAAAGAAAAGAGTTTTGTTACTGCCAGCCAAATGGGGCACCATCTAAATGAATCTGCCAGCAGAACAAGGTAAATCATGTACCCAGTCAAGAAGGACAATGGCCTGGGCCTTTGTCATGCCAGAGAGGAAGTAGCTTTATTTCCTTGGTCATCCTCTGCTAAGTGAACTTGAGTAAGTGGTGGCAAGAGGTGGCTGAGTGGTGGGAGGAGCACTGACTGAGCTGCCAGCTGATGCTAATGAAATTGTCTCCAGGGCTCTCACAGCCCAGCAGACTGCCAAAACAGTTCACTTCCATGCTGTGAAGTTGGCGAGGTGTTGTGTGGTGCCAGACTCTGTGCTGGGCGTATGATATCCTCTTCCCACCTCTAAGGAGAGCTCACACTCTGGAGACCCAGGTATGCAACAGGAGAAAAGAACCATTTGATCAACAAATGCAAAATGAGAACTTTCTTTAGTCAGGCATACTGCAGACCTTGGAGCCAGAGGCATGAATGACACAGTTACAGCTACAATGTATTCTGTGCCTAACACTGTCCCAAGGTTTAGATGATACCCATGGGAGTACATACAAATGAGAGTAATACTCATGTTAATAACTCATTTTTTCCAGATAAGAAAAGTGAGGCAGATAGTTAAGTAACTTGCTCAAAGGTACCCATGCTGGTGAGTGGCAGAGTTGGAATTAGAACTTGACAGCTCAGGGGCAGAATTTAAAGAACACAATGAAGTAAGAAAGGTGAGATGGTAAATAGAGGCCATGTTCAAGAGATTGTATTTTAGCTGAGAAGCTAAAGGACCAAAATGATGCAGTAGATGACATTGGGTCAGACATGTCCTGGGCATTTTGCAGGTTTACTTCCTTATTTTTCACAATAGCCCCAACAGGCAAATACCAGTATCTTCATTTTTCAAAGAAAGAAATGTAAGCTTACATTTAGGTAAATTGTACCAGGTATCTGACTTTTATGTGGCTGAGTAAGGATGTGTGTGCCTAATTCTAAAGCCCATTTTTTTATCCACCAACAGTATTCCAAAACATGGAAAATGTTGTTCTGATCATACCTAGATTTGCAAGCCCATTGGTGTAGATATGTCTTAGCCAAGACCAGAAGAATGAAGTCAGTTTAACCAAAAATATGGGATGAGTTGGCCTTTTTTTTTTTTAACGAAAGAGGGGAAGGTGGCTGCAGGCATTCCAGGAAGCCAAAAGAACAAAGGTATAGAAACATGAGGTTGTGCCCAGAAAACAGTGCTCTGTTATAATTATGTGCTAGGAGGAGAACTTGAAGAGAAGATACTGGAATGGTGGGTTGAGGCAAATTTTAAGAAGCCTCAAATTCTCTACTGAGTAGCACTCAAAATAAACTACTTGAGGCCCCAAACATTAAAGGAAAATCTCACTGTTTCATGAAGCTCAAGGAAAGCATTTCAAGCAACACTTATTAAGAACCTCTTACATGTACGGTAATAAACTAGGAACTCTAGTTAAAATAAATGCCTCTGCCTTCAATTTTTCAGTGAAATCTCTGTAAGGTGTATTAATCTACTTTCTGGACTTCGAAGCAACACTGCCCAAAGCAGGACTCTGCCATTGTTTCCTGGCTGATGTTTCTGCCTTAGGGTCACCAGCTTGAACATCGACTTTCATTTCATAGTCTGTGGATCTAGGAGGAGAGAAGATTGGAATGAAAATTTGTATTGACCTTAGAGCAGTCTTTGGAAGTTGCTTTTCTAAAAAAAAAAAGAAATACTGTCAGTATGTTTTATTCTGCTTTGCCTTTTCTAAGGAAAAAGAAAGAAATAAAGTTAGTATTGAGAATGTTTCCCGTAAGTAGCAGATTCTCTGGGTAGGTAGTTATAACCAAGCACAGTTGCACTGGGTACATGCGCAGGGACAGCTGAGAGCCCTAAGAATCTTGAACACAGCCTGGGGTGGTCTCAGTGTCCAAATCTTTAAAAAGTCATAAAAATAGAGCCTACATCATAATAATAAGGGTAATTGGCATATTTAGTACATAGACAAGTGTTCAATAAATATTAAGTACTAATTATCAGTACTAATCATCCCAAATATTACTGCTAAAGTCAGAACAGAAATTGGAAGGGAATGTAGCTTAGGGGATAAAGAAGGCTTCTATTAGAGACAAGTGACCTGAACTACATCCCAAGTCCCCATCTAAACCCAAACACACATACATACACATACATACACACACACACACACACACACACACACACATACACATACGAGTGATCACACATAATTCTTAAACCATATTGAGAGTCAGGGATCATTATCTCAGAAGTGAAAACTTTGAGGCTTGGGAAGTTAAAGAGAATCTAAGCAGAGATGGTTTTCCACCTGTTTGGCACGTAAGATACCTTCTCATCTAGCATAGTTCTGAGTGCTCACTGTCCCTAGCCTGTGTGAAGCTAGTCTGGGTATAAACTCTGAGCACAATTGACCCTAGACTCTCCTGTAATGAAACTTCAATCTACTTTATGAAGAGATGATAACAGGTGGGATTCCTTCAAAGAAGAAATTGAAAGTCAAAGAAAAAGGAAACTGCGCAAATGAAACAATAGGATGCCTGAAGGCCATGGTGGGAGGGTGGGGGCGACTTGGTACTTGCTTGGACATGACAAAGGGACAGGAGGATGAAGCCAAATGAACAAGACATAGACCAAAAGGGAGACAAGGGCATGGCTAGATCATACTAGACATGTGAAAAATTTTGTGTTCTGCTTAATAACATTATTTGTGGAACTTTTTTATTACTTTTGGGGGGCACTGTTGGATGTGACTCTGAGGACTAAGTAGATAAAACATGTTCTATCAGTCAGAATGGCTGCTCTCATTAACAGGGTTAAAGCCAAGTAGGGTTTACAGTGTTAAAGCCAACTAATAGTTTTTAAAAGCCATAACCAGCAGTTTAGAGTTGAGTGGGGTTAATAATTGTCGAGGACAGAATATTAATAAATCTCCCAGTCCTTTCCTTCGAGCCCATGATATACCTGTGGTAACGTCAGCATCACCTCTGCATTCAAGTCTGGACTAAGCAAGGGTGGCACAGGGTAGTGACTGCATCTTCATCATTTTATCAAGAAAGCAAAGCTTTCTCAGCTGCATCTACAGAAGACTTATGCTTTCATATCCTCACCCCAGAAATGAGTCACATATCCTACCTGCAAGGGAGTTTGGGAAGGTGACCAGGTTTGAAGCTTCAATAATAAGGGTGGGGAACAGAGAAAAGTGTCAGAAATAGCCTCTAGTTATTCAATTAGCCATACAGGCTATGAAAGTAAAGAAAATGTCCCTTTACTAATAAGGGACAAAGTTACCCAGGTACCAGTGACCAAAAGTAATCAAAACAATAGATGAATTTGAACAAAAACCTCACACTGGTATGTCACAGAGCAGAAGGCAAAAATATCCAATAAACATTGTTAAAGTAATTAAGGAAATGCACATTGAAACCATAATGAAATCTATGTGAACAATACCAAGCGGAAAATATTTGCATTGGAAAATTTGTGTCATATTTTCCAGGATGTGAAGACATGGAAACTTCAATGCTATTTTGACAGTGGAGTACCACTAATTTGAAAAACAAACTGGTACTATATTTCTATAGCTATGACCCAATCCACTACTAATATGTACCCTAGAAAAATTTCCACACACATGCACCAGGAAACAAATATAAGTATTATCATTGTCATGGCAGAATTTTTTCAAACAAAAAAAGAAAACTTGAAACAACTAAAATCAGCAAGAGAATAAAGTACAGTACATTCACAAAGTGGAACATTATGTAGCTTTAAAAATTTTAGAATACAGCTATATTTAATGAAGTCTTATAAATGCATAAACAAAATTTATAATAATCTATTTAAAACATAATCAGACACTATTATAAGATTCAAGATAAGTAAAATTAAAATATTGTTTAAGTTACATACAAAGGTGATGTTTTAAAATATTTTTAGAATGACAAAAGGAAGCATTATTATCACTGGGGGGAATTTGGGAGGAACATGCAGTTTAGCCATATTGAAAACATTTGAATCTCTAAGTTTAGGTAAGGTTTCATGGCTGTTCATCTTATTCTATGCTTTAAAAAGTTACATATGATTCACCTACAGCTCTTTATATGCATTCAATGTTATGTAACAAAAATTTCAAAAGAAAGCAAGTTCTCAAACAACATGAGTGATGTAAAATGATTTTAAATTTCTTTTTTGTTGTGGTTTTGTTTTGTTTTTTGAGACAGGGTCTCACTATGTAGTTCAGGCTGGTCTTGAACTCACTGTGTATTGGAGGCTGGCCTGAACTCACAATGATGCTCCTACCTCAGCCTCCTGAGTACTGGGATTAAAGGCATGTGCTACCACGCCTGGCCCAATTTTAAATTTCTAAGTATAGAAATAGAAATACACACAAGCATGTAAGATGTTATGAGTATATTAATGGCAGTTTCTTCTTTCCAATTTTTCTGTATTTTATAAATTCTAAGATAGATAGATAGATATAATACATATTTTAAAATATAGAAATAAATATCACTGAAATTTTTTAAAACCATTGTTCTTTAGTTCAGTATTTCATACAGTTGAACTTGTCATTCAATTGTTACTTAGTTCCTTGAGTTGAATTTTGGCAGATATCCCCAAGAACTGACATTCTTCTAATTTTTATATATACTTTGGAATATCAAAATGTTTGTGGATTATTAGGTCCCTTGAAATGATACTTGAGGTGGTGAATCACACACACACACACAAATTGAACTCTATTATTTTAATCCAACTCACTTATTCTGAGGAGCTGAGGCTCAGAAAAAGGAAGAGACTTACAAAAAGCTGTCAAGTTATTCAGTAGTGGGTCTAGGAATTGAAATTCTGGATTGGTTAATTTCAAATCTAGTCTATCCCCAAGATAGCACAAGACCACTCTGTAAAGTATCTATCTGCTTTTCTATCTGCTTTGAATGACTTACTGGGTATTTATAAAATAAGGCTTTTACTAGTAGAAAGGAAATGTCTTCAGTTGACTATGGAAAACAAAATGGAAGCTGGAAAGAATTTCATCTCCATTCCTTCCTTCAGTAAACAAATTATATAACAAAGATGTGACTGCCTTCATAGGTTCAAGAGAGTTTAGCTATGAAAGCAGTCTAGAAGGGAGAAGTATGAAGGTAATGACAATATAAAATGATGTTAGACAATTGAGATTTGACCAAAACTCAATAGACTCTCAGAAGAAAGCATGAAGAACTCTTCCCTAGAACAAGAAGGGCCAGCTGAGGACAAGAAAGACAAAAATGGCCAAGTTCCATGAGGATTCTTTTTCCTGGAGGAAGCTATTCCTTCAGCTCTTCCCGATGAACTTAGCTTCCAGGCATTTGCTCATTCTCCTCCAAAGATGTTCTAGTTAGACTATGCCTTTTAAAAGAAATAGATCTCTTACGGTTCTAGCCAGGGTCAGGGACAGAGAAACAGTCATCACTGATTCTAGATGTTACCACTGTTTGTGAAAAACACATAAATACAACGTAAAGATGAATCAAGCTCACAAGATAAAGGTCACTTCCAGGGAAAGGGATGTTTTGCTTTGTTCTTGGTATTACTGAGCTGCTTCTGAGCTTCCTTTAAGGTAAAATCCCAGCCATATCTGGTCAGTGATGAGTCATGGTCCCTAGGGAAGGAAGTGCCACACCCACGTGGAGAGTTGAACAAAGGGAGGTATGGGGAAGATGTGGCAGAATAAGAGGTGAACAAAGGATGAGAAAACATCCCAGAGTGGGCCTGGAGGAAAAGATTGGGAAAGAGGAAACTGTGAGGGTTTCTGAGACTCTGTTAAGTGTCCACAAGACCAAAGCTGTTTTTGTAATAACACTAAAACATTGTTTGCTTCTTGACTCTCTTTTTCTCAATGAGTACAATGGAGTTTCCAAAGGTGACACAACATAGCTAAGTGTCATTACTCTGATGACTAGTGGAATGTGTCTTATGTTTGAGAATTTCTAATAGAATAAACATTAAAAGAATCAAACAAAAGCTCTTTGGTGTCTTCAACAATTTTTAAAAGGATAAAACTATACTAAAATGAAAATATTTGGGAACTGTTGAGTCACTGGAATTTGAAGACAGGAGTCATTTACCTGTCAGAACCTGGCCAGGAGCCAAATGAAGGGATCTTGGGAAAAAATAATTCCTGTGTCACCTCTCTCCCTCCTGTCCTCTCCCAGGACCACCCAGTGGTCAAATAAAGCTCAAAACCAGAGGGCAAGGGTAGCTGTTCTCTAAGGCACAGATCAGGATAGAAAAGAGTGAAAGGTGAATCTAGAGAAGCCAATGGAAAATACCCACACATTTGGAAATTGGATGGAAAATTTTAAAACAAAAAAGAAGTAGGAGGAGGGAAGGAACATAGGAGAAATGGGAATCCTTCAACCGGGATTGAAGAGAAAACTTCCTAAAAGTTCCTGAGCATTTTGCTCCATTTACTTAGCTGGCTTTAAATTCTGACTCCACAGCTTTCCTAAGGTGAACCTCTGTGAGGCTCATTGTCCTCAACTCCAACAGGGATAATACTCCCAGTGCTGAGTGAACCAGTTCATATATCCACACATTACTTGGCATGTTCTCTTAGGCAATATCTGTTGTCTGTCATTCTTGTGAAAATTTCCAGGAGGAAGTTCTTGTAACTCTTGAGATTCCTTGGATCTAGTTGGGACTTGACTGTAAACCATGGAGATTGAGACTCTGGTCATTTCCTCTTTTATAGTGTTTTCTGCCAAGTTCTCTATCAAAAATGGGTAGGCATTTGGATTGAAAGTAAAAGAACATTCATAGTAAAATAATGTAGTAAATAATTGTGCCCTTATGAGAATTTGTCCCTTGGGACAACTGACCTTTGGGGTCCCAGGATTTCATTTAGACAAAATGACAAGTTTCTTCATGGTTTGCTGATTTGTATGCTGTCCCCTACATTTCTGTCATCTTTCTCCTTGGAGACATTTGGTGCCAGCTGGGAGAAGGAAGCATTTGTTGAAGCTGCAGCAATCCAAAGCTATGTTTGTTCCACACTCGTTTCTGCCTCTCTGCCTGGAGTGTTCCTGTTTGTAGAAGCACCCCAGAAAGCTCCAGTTGATACAGCCCTTTGATTCTGCCCTAGGAGGTTCGGCATTAACACATGTTTGAAACCTGCTGGGAAAATAAGCCCTGCTTAATAGAAATAAAGGTGAGATAATCTGGTAACTGTCAGTCACATTTGGCAAAGTTATTATCCAGTTGCAAATCTAAGCATTAAGGCCTTGCTTTTGTGTTTAAGGAACATTCATTGCCTGTGGCCCAAGAAAAAGAATCTTATTTTCCCATTTTAATTAGTACTGTGTGTGTCTGCAATTCAACCCCTGCTTTTCCAGTGCTTCCTAACCTTCTCATCCAATCTCACCTCTCTCTCTCTCTCCCTCTCTCTCTCTCCTCTTCTTCTCTCCTCCCACCCTCTTCTCTCTCATATATATATTTATATGTGTGTATATATATATATATATATATATGCATACATTACTTGGCATGGCATATAACACATACACTCATACTATCCATACAATACATGTGACTGTAATATAAATTTAAAATTGGAAACATATATTAAGGAAGAAAAGCACCCCCTCCCCACCCCACCTCCAACAAAACTAGCTCTGGGCCAAACTGCAAATCTGTGTTGATGACATGCAGTTATTCAATTAAAGATCAGATGGAAATTGGGCAACCAATTTACCATTCAGATTGATGGATGGGATAAGGGACTACTGGACCATTGTCGAAATGCAAATGATTTTAAACTCGGAACATTCAGGGAAAATGAGATTGATTACACAGCTGGTTATTCCTCCCATTACTCAAATGGGTAAACAGATGATAGATGTGGAGGGGTGGGGGTGGAGAGCATCTGGTAGAAACGCTGCAGGAGCTGCTCTTTTCTTGTGACTGAAAGCATTTAGCAGATAAGTTCCTCTTATTCTGATAAAGCAGGTCGAACATGGCCTTGGGCTCTCCTACTATATTTTGTCTTTTTATTGTTGTTAATGATGAAGACAAGTCCAGCAGAAGGTGGCAATGCAAGAAAAGGGAAGCTCTACATTACCATCCATGATGTGTTTTCCAGAGCTATGGTTACTCTCAACTCGGAGATTTTTTTCCCTATCTGCTGAGTTCACACACACACACACACACACACACACACACACACACACGCTCATCTCTGAAGCAACCCAAAAGATAATGGTGAATCTTCCAGTAGCTTTCCCAGCAGACCTCAAGAAGACCCAAACCCTCTTCTCCTGGGTGCCCTGCTCTACTGCACTGCGGCATAGCAAGACATCAAGTCCTCAGGAGCTGAATGGATCTACATTTGAATGCTCACTCCATTACCTACACCTCGAACAAGTTACCAAACTCGCTGAGCCCAGTTTTTATATCCATAAAATTGTAATTCATACAGTTACTTCTACAAAAGCATCACGTGCAAGGCCCTGGTTTAGATGCTGGAGACAGTACTGATCAGAACTTACCTAAAGTCGTGCTTTTATGATAATGATGGTATGAAAATTGGAGGTGATTTACACCAAGTACTCAGAATAGTTCCTAAGCACAAAAATACTCAATGAATAAAACCCAGTACTTTTAGGCAATCCAACAATGGGATAAGGTTGTGGATTTACAGTTAGGAATGTTCCAAAGGGAAGTACACGTAGCTGGGGAGAGGGGTGGGTGAGGAGCGCTGTTTAGAGGGCCATAGTGGACACCCCTTCAGGCTCCATCCATGTGTGGGTGTTGACTCTGCACTGTCTCAGAGAGAATTGCTAAGGAGTGGAGATGGAAATATATAGGCTGACAAAGTCATCAGGATTTTTGGGGGGTAGGAATTAAATGTCAGTCAGAGTTGTTCAAATGAGAATGAGATGGGTAGCCAACAGTGGGCCCTTTTTATTTCAGACAGGCAGAAGTACAACTGGAACTGAGCATTAAGAAGGTTATTCTGGCCTCCTCAGGGAGAGAGACTACAGAGGGGGAGAACAGAAAATGGAGACTGAAGGTGGTGACCTTTTTCCTGAGAGATGAAACAAGAGCCTGAATTTGGACAATGGCAGTGAAGATGCAAAGTGTGTGGGTAGGAGAGATTAGGGAGAGCCACAGGACCTCAAAACACATGGGATGCCAGGGATAAATAGGAGGAAGGAGTCAAAAGCCAGATTCTTCTGGCTTGAGTGGGCCAGGTGAAAGGTGAGATCATCCAGTCTGACAGGTAACTCACGAAGAGTGGTTGGAGGAAGACTAGAGTTTTGGACACGATGTGTTTGAGGTGCTTTGTGCACAGCCATGTGGACATGTCAAACATGTATCAAACTCAGGAGCCTGGGAAGAGGAGAATTGTGACTGCAGGGCATTTACTGTAGTTGTGGATAATTTTCTGCTCCGTGTATGCCGCCCTGACAAATGAGAAACCAATTCTTGGTTCAATAGATGTCTGAGAAATGGAGGAAAAGAGGGGCAGAGGAAGAAATGAAAGAAGAAAGGAAAGGGGGAAAGAGGAAAGGGAAGAAAGAAAGGGAGGAAGGATGGGCCCAATAATTAGGTAAACATTGGTAATCATCACCTTCTCCATCCAGCAGGTAATGGGCTATGGGTAAAAACAATAATCAACTTCTCAGACTACTTTACCTATCCTTACCACAAAGGAAACTAAAGGAAAGAAACTAATATTTATTAGGTATCCACTATTGGTTGGAAGAACAAAATCCTAGAATTTCTACCTTCATCCTCTACTAAATCCACCACAGTATTTTTCAGCAGTTGTGGAAGATGCATCATCTTGCTGGAATATTTTGGTCTCTCTCCTTTCACTTCTTAGCAGACAATGGCTAATGAATGGACTGTTCTAGCTTGTCCCCTTCTGTTTCTTTACTTTCCTGCTCGCTTCTTCTGATCTGAAGCTGGTGTGTTTTCTATTTGTTTTTAAATAGATTACACCACATACCTTGTCCCTCTTTCCTTCAAACAAACTCTCAAATTGTCTTCTCCCTGTTACTCTGAGGAGCTTCCTGGATTGTTCTGATTAGTCTCTACACCACACATGCACTGGTCTGCCAGACTTGAGACTATGAATACATGATGACTAACTGAACCCTGGCTGAAGTGTGTCCGCCTGCCAGTATAACATGTTCAGAAAATTTTAAGTGGTACAATGTAGCTTAATTTAAGAATTGTGATTAAAATGCAATTACGGAAGAGCTTTGCAGGCGCTTGCTAGATATGCGGCACTTACAGATTATACCTGGTGTGACGGTACCATCCAGCATGCTCAGAGTGGTATCAGTTTGTCCCTGTTGTCCTTGCATAATTCTTCACGGGACTACACACACACACACACACACACTCACTCACACTCACACACTTCTCAAGTGTCCCAGTTTACAGGAAAGCTTACCTATGCACTCCTGGTCTTGTCTCACTTTGTAGTCTCTCATTAGAGTCCTCCGAGTTCATAATATCCATAATCCCATTTTTAAATAAAGCAACTGACATTCCAAGGTCTGACAGTCTGACAGTTACCTGAAGTCTGACAGTTCCCATGTTGGAATTTGGATTTCGATTCAGGAATGGCAGATTCCAAAGCAAGCTTTACAGTATCTGTGTGTGATTCAGTATGAATTCATATGAACAAGACGATAAGGTTCTTAGTTTCCTAGTGAAACACTTCTGTGTTATCATGACCCATGTTCCCCACTCTGCAAACAAAATAAGTCTACACAGAAGTATGTTCCTCTCTGTTATTAATGTATACCTGGCAGGGTTTTTATCAGGATCAGCTCTTCCTAAGATTGGCAAGGATGGATTTTGGCTTTCCTGCCATCTTAACTCCTCACTACATCTTCTATCCAACCCTAACCCCGTGCTTCCCTACCTCTTCTCCAGTAAAACCTTTAAAAACATGCAAACTCCATCAGCAGAGACCTGAGTTCAAATGTAGACCCAATATTCAGTAGCTTTGTGACCTCAGGCAACTAACATGACATCTCTGTGCTTCAGTTGCCCCCTGTGTAAAATGAAAGCCACTTTCTACTTCACACAGTCGTAGTAAGGATTAACTGAGAGAACATGCATAGCACTCCTACAGCCCCAACACAAAGTAGGTACTTTACAAGTATTAATCCCCTCCCTGACTCGGCAAGGATCTGATACAACAGGATTCTCCTCCTTAGCTGTTTTCTGGTACTCACTTAGATTGAGCAGTATGTGGAAAAATATGTCACAAATCTCAGACCAGTATCATACATGTGCACTTTGGAAAGGGGTCTTTCAGGTGATTTGCTCCTGGGATTTCCTGCTGTGGTTGTTGGTACTATTGTTTAGTTGTTCGGTCCCACCAACTTGGGAACTCTGAGAATGCACAGTCACAACATGCCACACACCTCACAAGGGTCATTTATGGTGACTCAAAAAAATCCATAGAAATTGATCCAGTACAGAAAGAAAAAAAGGACTATGTAGCATAAGAAGCAGGTGCAAACTTGTGCCAGGGAGAAGGAGCCTGTTGAGGAGCACAGTGTGACTGGACTGTCAGGTAACCTGGAATGATATGCAGGTCACATATACTGAGCATGTGCAGGGTGCTCAGCCCTGTGCTAGTCATGTGGCTTGATCAACTCATCTGAGCTATACAGTAACTCAGTAAGAGGTACACTCGTTTCTCCACTTTGTACATGGTGAACTGGGGCCCAAAGCAATGACAAATCGAGCAAGTGGCAGGGATGTGAATGTAATTTCAGACCTTCCCAGTCAGAGCCCAGGCTTGCAGCAGGTGGTCCTGAAGGAAGCTTGTGCTGCTTGTCTTATCAGATTCACACTGAATGTCCCAGTGGTGGGCCAAAGAAAAAGTCAACTTTTACTCTGCAGGCCTAGGAGGCAGAGCCACCCTCAATGCCTAGCCAGAACAGTCAGAGAGTAGGCCCTTGCAGGATGGCAAAGAGATAGATTCCTAGTTGAACAAGGTCCTTGCTGTTTCTGGCTTGGTGGTAGTTGCCATTGCTCCTCTAATTAGTTCAAGAGCTGTTGTGAAATTCTCAGTGTAATCTCCAAAGAAAATCAATTTAAAAACACATATTTGTTAATTTGAATTATTCATGAACATTAATATGTTTAAGTATATATGAATTTAAATTAGTTTCATTTGGAGTTTTTTAAACATTTCAGAGGTATATATACACAAGTTATTCACAAGTTGTTTATTCAACACTTGTTGAGGTCCTGCTGTATGCTAGGAATAGGTATGTACTTAGAGAATGATAGCCTGGTAAATAATAATAATAACAGTAAGTAACTGCTGTATGTCTGACACCATTTTATTTAACTGAATTATTCCTCTTAATATTTGTATTCCTATCCCACTGTCCCTACTTGAAGAATAAAGAAACTCAGTAGATTGTTCCAAATACCCCAACCTGTTACTCATCAGCTGTTAACCCTGAAGACAAACATAGAAGCTTCCTACTGTATATCTGTCAAATGAATAGCTCAAATACTTGAAATACAAAATAATAATAATATCTCTTTTATAACCTTATGCCAGGAACTTCACATGCTCTATTTCATTCAGAATGGATATTGGTAGAGCAGCTTAGTTTCTGCTAGAAGAAGGAAGCTAGGAGCATCAATAGCAAACAGCAGAGTCATTGAGAATATGCTTTAAAAAGAACAAAGTGCTTAACACAGAAATTTAAAGAGTGATTCATTGAACACAGAGGGATGGAGTTGACTCACAGATGAGGGAGCTCTAGGCTTTGCCTTGGAGGATTGGTGCACCGAGAGACAGTGAGGAACCATGCTGGTGGGCAGCAGGGACAAGTAGTAAGATGCCTCTAAGGAGGAAAGCACAGAGCCTATGTGGAAAGCATAGAATATTTTCCTTTAGTTGGACTGATGTTATTCCAGCTGCCTAATTCCACTCTTTTCCCCTTATCTCTTCTATTAGCTCAACCAGTCAGCTACAAGTATGCAGGATATCCAAATACTCAAGCATGAAGGAAGTGCTCTTCTCACATAACAAGAAGTCTGACTAAATGCAGGGCCGTTGGCAGTGGTGTCGATGAATAACTTCCCAGTGTTGAACTGACCTCTTCATAATTCTCTTGGCCTTCTCTTCATGGTTACAAATTGGTTGTCTTGCCCTCAGGCATCATCCCGAGCTTCAGACAGGAGTAAGGAAGGCAATAGGGTTAAGCCACAGTGACTGGCTCTTTTCCTCAAATCAGAAAAGTAGAAATATACCCAGAATCATCCCGGTAGACTTATTCTCATGTCTTATTAGCCAGAGCACATAGTTACTCCTACACTCCTAGCTGCAAAGGAGGCTGGAAAACTGAATATTTGGCTTTTAGTTTCTATAGTATGACAGGGAAGGAGAAAATGCAGCAGGAATGGAAATTGGTTCTGCCAGCAAGCAGTGTTGTCCCTAAGGCAGTAATAATAATGAAAATACCAAAGACTTTACATGAATGCTGGATATGTGCCCATCACAAGCTAACCACTTCACATACATTTACCTCCTTGAATTTAGTATGCGTTACAACAGATCTGAGAAAGCCATTATTATTCTCATGCTAAGGAAAGTCACTTAGGCCTGGTCATGTGCCCAAGTTCAACAGCTGAAAAAAGGGAAGAAGTGCAACACTTCTACCCCAGAGTTTCACTATGGTGTCCTCCCACCCCCTTTTATGATGGTAGACACTAACTGATCACCTACTGTGTAGCTACTTTTGTGCATTTATCATTTCTTTTGACTCTCACAACAGTTCTATGAGGGCCATTTATGCTACTATTTAACAGATAAAGAAACAACTTTGGTGAGTTTGTATGGCCTGCCCAATGTCACTGGCCTTAAGGTTGTTGAGTGCAAATTCATAACCCAGGCTGCCTGCCTCATTCTATATGCTTTCTTCTGCACTGTGCCATATTTTATTGAGACTTCAGTGGGAATAACTCTAGTTTACCGTACCCAAATTACCTCTCTTCTAATCCTCCTCTCCTGCCCACAGATACTTTGCTGGCTCAGATCCTCACTGCCTTTTAATTAGACTACTTTAATATCCCATTAAGCAGTCTTCAAACATTTACTTTCTCCTATCAGATTTATCTTCCTAAAATCTAAGTCACAGCATGTGGCCTAACTATCTGCTCAAAAACTCCATGCCTTCTCACTGCCCAACAAAGAATATTCAAATTCTTTGGGAAACCTAGATTTCACTGACTTTCCTACTTTCCATCTCTGTATTAGTCACTTTTCCATTGCAAGGACAATATACAGGATACCCACAACTTAAAGGAGGAGAGGTTTAATTTGACTCATAGTTTGGGGGCATTCAGCTCATAGTCAGCTGGCTCCCGACCAGACACAGCATGGTGAAAAGATGTAGCAGAGGAAAGCTGCTCAATCTATGGCAGCCAGGAAGCAGAGGGAGAAGGGAGGGGCCGAGGACAAGAACAAAACCTTCCAGGTCACGTCCCCAGTAATCCACCTCCAACCACAACAGCACCGAAATTGTGTTCAACCATGACCTCATCAATGGATTAATCTACTAGTGAGGATCATGCCTGCATGATTCAGTTCCTTCCAAAAGCCCCTCTAAATACGTGAGACTTTGGGGTACATTTTAGATCTAAACCATAATACCACTCATTATTCATTATCTTTTTTTTTTTACTTTTCTTTCACTGCTCCTTGCATTAAGGCTGGTCTTGCCAAAGTTCAAATTTCCATCTGCTCAATTCAGCCAATTCATACATCCAATCCAATGGGATCTTAAAAGAGAGATAGGAGCCTAGGTATTGGTATAAGAAAAGGACATTCCAAGTGAGAATCATACCAGAAGTAAAGGCATGAGTTCAGATAATGAAGGGTTTCAGTCACTCCTCATTGTTAGATGTGGCTGCAGAGGGGGAAAAAAAATCACATCAATGGTACAGCCATGTGTGCCAGCTTCAAAGGTGATCCTTTGGGTCATGACACAGACACTGTGTAATGATTCTGTTAGGAGAATAAGGGGCCCCTTTCCCAGTTCTTCTTAGAGAAGGAAATCTGAGATAGGATTAATGGAAAGTCTTTAATCAGAACAGACAAGGGTTTGATTGCTGGCCATGAGTAGCCTTGGGCACTATAACTCATTCCACCTCTCAAAACCTCAGTGACTTTATCTGTCAAAAGTAGATAATTGAGCTTGTCTCTTGATATTGTCACAGTGCCTTGAGAAGTCAGAGGGAGGAAGGGTGGAAAGATTGGTGTTCAAGCACACCCAACTCTAATCACTCTGAAGCCATATGGTTCTGTTGGGGAAATTGCTACAGACCAGCCCCTGTCAACCTAAAATCATCAGGGCAGGAGTCACAGCCAGTTTGGAAAGACAGTTAAAAGATGCAATTTGTTTCATCTGGTTTCGTTGTATGTCTAAACAAGGAGAGAACTTTCTAAAGCACACTCGTGACAAGGAAGCCAAACTGTTTATGCTCACAGAATGGGGAACTGCTAGCTAAGGGTGCTTTAATGGGACGAAATATACAACACAGTCACCAAAGTTAAGTGTCAGCCTTAGACTGCTGAGCACAAATGGGCTAAATTCTGAGTTTGACCCTGCTGTGAACTTCTACGACCTTGTACAGGTTCACATCAAGCTCTTTGCCTTCTGCATAGCATCTATAAAATGATATGAAAAAAAGATGCTAGCTATGAGAATGAATATATGAAAATAATTTTTAATTACATTGAATTTTAATTATTTTGCACCAAAATCATCTTAAAATGTGAGGTGGATTATTGATGTTATTGTGTTGGTCCTTCATACAATAGCCAAAGTCACAGGAAGCCCCTTCATCAATATTTCTGTCCTCAGGAACTCACATTCTAGTGGCAGAGGCTGACATGTGCATAAATCCCTCTAATACAAGGTAAATAGTGGTAAGTACTGTAGAAAAGGTACAAACCAAAGGCCCTGGGATGTAGAAGTCAGGAGATTAATTTCCAATATGGGGATATGGAAAGTTTCCTGAAGGAGATAAGATTTAGGTTGGGCCTTGAAGTCTTGGGAGTGTGTTGATTTATACCATCCTGTCTTGTGGCTCACAGAGCATGTGGAACTGTCTCCTCTCAATTGACTCTAAGCTCCTGAAAGATAAGGACATTGACGTTCATTTCCCATCACCAAGTCTCCACCATGGGGTGGATAGCCACTCAGTGCTCCGTAAGTGTTATTTGGGTCCAATTAATAATTATGATGGACGGAAGGGAAAAGGAGGAGTCACAGTAATAAAATTGATGGTGTTTATTTTTATTCAATCCTGTTATGTGTCAAGTGGTTTAAGGCATCTCACTTGACCTCCCAGCAACACCTAAGGAAGAAATATTCTCACCACATGCCCACTCCATGCACCTGCTTAATAGACAAGAGAACCAGGGCAGGATGGAAGTGTGCCTGCCCCAGACCCACAAACAATAGCATGGCTGATCTCTTCACACCCAGATCTAGTGGGTCTTGAACTTAAACCATGTCATGGCATAGTCAAAAAATGAAGACAACGCTCCTAGAAAAAACTGTAACAACAGATTTTATAACATTTCTGGTGGAAAAGAAAATGTGTAAATGCAGCAGATGTCTATTAGGGACCTCCAGAGAAATAGAACCAATAGGGTATAGATAGGTAATAGAGAGAAATACTGAGATTTATTTGAAGGAATTGGCTTGTGGGCTGTTGGAGCAGGCAAGTCCAAAATTCAGGCAGCCAGCTGGCATGCTGGCAACTCAAACTCAGGCAGGGTTTCCATGATGAAGCTTGGGGCAGAATCTCTTCTCTGAGAAACCTGTGTGTTCTTAAATCCCTCAACAATTGGGTGAGGTCTACCCACATTATGGAGGGTAAACTGCTTTACTTAAAGTCAGCTCATTGTAAGGGTTGACACATCCACAAATGCTTTCAAGGCAACATTTAGACTAGTGTTTGATGGTGCAAATGGGTACCATATCCCCACCAAGTTGACACATAAAATGAACCAGCACAAGATGTAGGTAAACAGGGGTCTCTGGAAATATTTTTATATTAAGACCAGCTGATTTAACCCAGTTTTGTTTTTTAATTAATTTTTACTTAAAAATAAAGGAAAATAACAAAAGAGCTTGAAATTCTGTGCATTTAAGAGAAAAATGTATTTGCTCATAAAGTAAGACTTTAAAAACTTCAATATGTAAAAATAAAGAGATATGTGTAAATGTGTAAGTTGATTTAAACATCAAAATATTTCACACATATTTAATTTTTAGAGCTCAGTACATGGAGAAGCATATTTGACTTTTCTGATAGTGATCTATTTTACACAGATTTCTTGTGTGTGTGTGTGTGTGTGTGTGTGTGTGTGTGAGTATACAGCCTTCACCTTGAGTTACATCCAGACTCATTTTTTTTTCTTTTTTTCTTTTTTCTAGACAAGATCTCACTAAGTTGCTCAGGTCAGGCTTAAACTTCTACAGTAGTGGGATTACTGGATGTGCCACTACTCCCAGGTACTTTACATTGATTTCTAAAAGGTCAGCACTGGGAGATCTTGGGTGTCCTTTTCACAACTCCATGTTACAGATGTGTGCACTGGACCCAGAAAGGGCATTGCAATGGTGCGGCTTAAACTAGCAACAGAAACAGGACTTCTGCCCATTCTCTGGCTGGGCCTTCATTCAGCAGCCTCATTTTCCAACTTTGTTACGGCAAGGAAAAGAAAAATAAACACACATAAAGCCCACATTCTCCACCATAATGTTGCCTGAGCCGCACTCAGGCCAGCTGTGAGCCAGATGTCTGCCTTCCCTGAAGAGGCTATATGGATAGATGAGGGCTGCAGGGCAGGGAGGGTCTTGACCCAGTGGGAATAGGATGTGCTGTTGAGGGGGCTGAGGGACAACTGTATGACACAAGAGAATGTCAGGTCCACAAAGGTGAAGAAAGGAGCAAAGCAATGAGGCCATAGGCCTGGGTCCTGGCCCTAGTTTGCCTTATGTTAGCTACAAGTTTGCTGTTCCAGGCATTGGTCTTCTCTATAAAGTGGGGAAAGAACAGCCTAATATAGATAAATTAGAAGAGGTAGGTTTCAACCTTGGTTTTGTCACTTACGCACGATCTGTCCCGTAGCAATACGCTTACCCTCTCAAACCTCTGCTCAGAAAGGATGAAAATTCTGGCTGTGATTTAAGGGAGTGCCTCAGGTGAAGTGGCAGCCATAAAGTCTGTCCCCCAGAGGAGGTGCTCAACAATGATTCCTCCTTCATTCCTCCTTTCCCCCTCCAAAGCCAAATCCCAGAGACCTCTGCCTTCCCCAGATCTGTGATCACCCTCAGTGATTCCAGCTTCCCCACCTCTCCTCGATAATCAGGCATTATTTACTCAGAAATGATGGCGCTCTGCAGGGCCTATCCCTTCCCTCCCAGAGCCTCCACACTAACTTGCAAGCTGTGGCCTCTGCAGTAGCCCACAGCTGGAGCTTCCCTGGATGGAATATTTAAGCTTCACCTTGACAGCAGCATTGCTGACATTATTGTTAGCCACCAGCCCCAGCTCTGGCAGCGCGTGCCAAGTTTCACTGGTGGGAAAGCTAGGAGCCTTGCTAGAGGAGGCTGCTCCAACAGCTGTGCTACTGAAGTATTGATGCCATCTGCCCACACTTTAGAATCCAGGTGTGGCTGCCTTTTCACCTCTCTCTGGAATAGAAACAGGCACCCAGGAATGCTCTTCCCTCTGTTGGGGAACTCATGAGGTGAAGTCTCTTAAGATCTTTCGTTCTGGACCAACTGTCAGTGGTTCCTGGGAGGCCCTGATATTGTCTGTAATCCGGAGCCCAGTTGGTCTCTGGGGCCTGAACCACACTGCACACTGTGTGCACTGTGGAAACCAGGGCAGGAGACCTGGAGGAGCCCTCGTGGGTTCCAGGCCTGGGAAGGAGCTGATTGCGATCAGGGTGTCTGCGGCCCAGCAACCCAGAATTCACTTCAGTGAGTCACATTCAAGCCTGAGCTCATCTGTGGTGCTTGTGTTTGCAGTGTTACTCATGGAAGGCAGGGAAATGAGGTCGACACATAATCTGTGAGCTGGGAAGGGGCTGAGAAATCATTTATTCCAACTTCTTTTTGTGTGAGACAAGGTCTCATTATGTAATTCAGGCTGACCTTGAGGTCACTGTATAGCCCAGGCTGTCCCTGAGCTCATGGCCATCTTCCTGTGTCAGCTTCCTAAGTGCTGGGATTACCCCAACCTCTTATTTCAGGAGCCTCTGGAGATTTCTGCTGCTCAGATCAAGGCTACATTTCCCAGACTTCCTCTTTCCTCTCACAAGTCCCAGGACCTTGGTCCACTTCCGTCCCTCTTTACATTCCCAACCTGCTCCACCCTGAGGACCCTTCTCACCCATACTAGCTGGAGGACAGGATGCTGTATCCAAAGCAACAAGATTATGTACTGCCACAAAAACCATCTCTAAATAGACAAGCAACAAACAAGTCCTCTGCAAATTCCCTACTAGGGACACAAACTCAAGTAACCTAGTAACCAAGGGGGTGGAAATACCCAAAGTCATTGGATGGCAGAATCCTATGGCCTCCACTTGTAGTTTCCAGTGCCCTCTCCACTAGTAGATGGAAGGTGTGAGGCCCTCAATCATTTTCACTTCAGAATATTGAGCCCCCCTGCTACAGAATACAATCCAGGTGGAACAATGGGACCCTCTGCTCTCCATACAGAAACTGGTCCCCCATAGCAATTATCACCTCTGGGCATCTTCTCATGCCCCTCTGTTTTACAAAAGAAGTGCTGAGGCCAAGCGAGAAGGGATTTGCCAAGAACACACACTGGGTGCATACCCTAATCTGAAACCTTGGCATTCCTACTTCCTGCAATGGCTTTTTCCATACAGGCAGCCTCTTAGCCTGAGGAATTGCCAGGCCCTGTCTTGCTTAGTTTTGCTCAGCTCTGTAACAAGGCACCAACTATTCTTTTGGTTTGGAGATAAAATCCCAAATCCACTTTCCAGGGTGGGGCAAAACACTGTCAAACCCTGTAAGGACAAACTCTCTTTGATCTCTCTCTAGCCCAGAGTTTCTAATTCTCAATGCTCTTATTCTTGTACCTCCAGAAGCAGCCAGTCTTATCTAAACAACCTGCTGGAATACACATCCAGCTAATCCTCAGAGGCATCTGGATAAGTCTAGCTCTCTGTATTGGCTCTAGGATGAGAGATATGCTGCCATTCACTTAAAAATGTGGAGTGAGAGGACAGAGGATGCATTTGGGGATCAAATATAAAACTTGGTTGGGCATCTTGGTATGGTATGACCCTGGGAAATTTACTAAAGCCCTCTGAGCCTCTGTGTGCTCTATAAAATAAGGATAATGACAATTACCTCTCAGGATTACTGTGAAGTTTTATGAGGTGATATATGTGAAGCACCCAGCTCCTTTGACACTAATCAAAAAATTCCATTACTTAGTTCCTCCCATGCACTCCATTGTGTTTAAGTAATAATAACTTCACTCTATACAAAGTGTGTTTGTGTATGAGATCTAGACCCAGAAGGCTCCAAGTGGCCCTCACAGAAAGACCATGGAGCTTGCTGGCAACACCCTCTCTAACAAAAAGAGACCCTAGCTTTTATCTGCCACCTATCAGCTGCATTCCCTGGTACAGCCCATCAATATCTGTGCCCTGTATCACCTGTAAAACACAAATCCTATTGTCTTCCTCAAACTACTTTGTAAAAGGGGGGTGGATTTAGCCCACGGTTCTGGAGGCTCACGAGCATGCTGGCAGAAGGCATCACGATGTCAGAAGCAAAAGTGGGAGTGATAAGCAGCACATGCAGAACATAGATTCAGAGGAGGGGCCAGGCTGCCTCATAACAGACCATTCTCATGAGAATTTATTCATCTCCCAATATCAATCTCTCTCGAGGATGAATTCCATAAAGTAATTATCTTCTACTAGACCCCACCTCTTAAAGTTTGCACCATTTGACCACCAACCAGGGACCCAGCTTCGAGCACATGAAGCTTTGAGGGACGTACTCAAATCAAGAGGTAATGGCACAGATATAAAATGTCCCCCCCAATTCTCATGTGTGTGGAAGGTGATTGGATCATTGCAGTTTAGCACTCATGAGTGGACTGTGCAGTGAGGAGACAGGGCCTGTGGCAAGAGATGACTAACTGGGGGCATCACTTGGAAGAGTTTATCCCCCCCTCTGGCTCCTCTTCTCACTCTGCTTCCTGGCTGCCATGAGTTCAGCATCTTTTCCTCTACCCTACCCCTGTGCCATCTCGTTTCTACCTGGGAGCTAGTCGACCATGGACTGAATCCTCTAAAAACTGTGAGCTAAAATATACTTCTCTTCCTTTAGGTTGTGAGACTCAGGTATTGTGTCCCGGTAACGGCCAGGTAACTAAGACATAAACCATAGCAATGCCATGCGCTTTGAAGAGCTTATTATTTATTCTCTACAGCAGCACTTCGCAAAGGACGTAAAGATCATATGAAAATATGGTTCTATGACCACATAAGTTTAAGAAACACTGGATTAAGGAGTTTTCTTATTTTAGAACTTCTCTATGCCTTTAATTTGCCAATATGCATTAAGAAAATTCCAAGACTGGGATATAGCATCCCACATCTCCCAAGAATATTTGACACCTGAACTTTTGTTTTAAAGACCACATCACAGGTCCAGAGTTCAATGGGATATGCTTTTGGAAACACTCAGCAGACATACTTCACAGGGATCTCCCAGCCCAAAGAATGAAAGACTTGGCCATTGCACCATCTTACCTGGATGCATAGGCCAATAGGAAGAAGCAATTTAGTAGCATAAAAGATAGCTTTTGAAAGCAATTCCTTCTGGCAGCCAGAAGCAAAAGATGCAGTTATCAAGCTTTAAGAACCTGAAGCCAGACTGTAATGGCTTTAAATGAAGGTGGTGTGGGGAAGCCCAGTGAGCCCCAAACAATTATGGAAGATTTTAGATGAAAGGTGGCACCCCTAGGGCTACTAAGAGGCTAAGAGGCAATGGATGTGAAATGACTGGATTTCCTTTCTTCCTTTAAAAAAAAATACTTAAACAGCAAGATAGGATATGTGAAAGGCAGAACTTTGAAAGCTGTGGCTTGAGATGATGGAAGGCTGTTCAGGAACCATGTATGAAAGGCCTCTGGCCTCTGAACATGAGTTCGTAAGCTTCTGTGGAGGAAGGACCCCTGTGAAAACCATTGGATGTGCAGGAATACAAGCAGCTGGGAAGAGTGCACCCTGTCACAGCTCTAGACTTTCGTACAGCTGTTTTCTCATCTGTGTTAGTCAGCTTTTCACTTTGAGAACAAATATCCAAGATAACAAACCTACAAAGAGAAAGAAGTTATTTTGGCTCCTAGTTCTGGAGGTTCCAGTCCATAAAGAATTGGCCCCATTGCATTGGAGCCTGCAGTGAGGGAGCGCAGCATAGCAGGAGCACTCACCTCCTAAGCAAGAAGCAAAAGAGAGAAACAAGAAGGGATTGGGGTCTGATGAACTCCTTCAGTGGCACACCCTCAGTGGCATAAACAGCTCCCACTCCATCCCACTTTTTAAAGGCTCTACCACATCCTAGGAGTGCCAAGCTAGAGACCAAGTCTCTAACATATAGGATATTTGGAGACTCTCAACATCTAAACAATAGCATCTTTGACGCGGGTGTTAGGAAGTAGCCCACTCTGACTCTTTCATATGCTATTTTTTCAATCAATCCAAATCTCCATTGTCTCTTGTTCTCCTCTTAGCCCCAAACATTGGCTTACCACTACCACCAAATAAGCACACTGTACCTAAGTGTCAGGAGCACTGCAGAATTTACTGAAGTCTCCACAAAGGAGACTGGAAAGAACTAACATGGCACATCCACAGAAGACTACGCAAAAGGGTTTTGCATTGTGTAGTTGTTGTTTGGTGGGGTTTTTTTTAGGAACAGTGTTACATTCCTTATCTCCCCGAGGAGGGCCCTCACTCTGCTATGCTTTTTTTCTGGAGAACCCCCTGTCTATTTTACTCTTTAAGCAGTATGTAGCCTAGCTAGTTCCCACCATCTATCCTCATAACTTAGAGATTAAAGGCAGTGAAGAAGGATAAAAGAGAAAAGTCAATATAGATCTCAGTTCAAATCCAGCTTTGCAACTTCTCAGTTGCAGAGTCATGATCAAGTAACTGCCCTTTTCTAATCCTCCATTTCCTTTTGAGGGAAATGAAGATAATAATCTTATTTTACATGGTCCTTTTATGAATGAGAATAAGGGAAGGAGAAACAGCTGACATAGTGGACAGGGAAGGCACTCAGTGGGTTTTAGGAAGAGTGATGCACAGAGAAATCAAGAAGAGTCTGAACTCAGATGGTAGCTATCACCACGGCGGGAGGAGGCAAGTGCATGAGACATTATGTCTAAATATAGACTGAGGCTGTGCTGGAGTGAATGGGAGCAATGACAGGTCTCTGTTAAAGAATTAAGTGCTTGGCCTTGCATGAAGCACAGAGTGCCAGTCATGTTACAGCTTGACGGTTGAGCATCAGGAACTGCTGTGAAAATGAGCCAGGTTTCTCCCAGGGCCTACCTTGGGGGATAAAGTGCTGAATTAATTCATTAAAATAATAGTTATATACCTGTTTGTTGTTCAAGCAGATAAATGACAGGACCACCTAATTGGTGACTATGGTTAGGACTGTTAATAAATAGCTTTTTAGTTGTAAATTCTGAGCATCTTTTATAAAGTTGTGGCTTATTTTCAATTTTACTTGCTGGTATATATGTTTCATGTTGCTTTATAGTGTAGCTACTGAGGCATAAAGCTGACATACCTTGTCCTAATTTTCAGCTTGGTCACAAGTGACTAAGAACAGCATATTGTAATACTTGACTCTTCCAGAAAGCAGAACAACAGACAAGTCTGAATGTCTTGAATGCTAACCAGTATTTTGTAGCAGAGAAACCTAGCTTTCAAAGTTAGACAAAGAAAGGTCAAAATCCTAAATTGGACCTTCAAGAGTATGAAACTGTCCATATCTTTTAGCCTCTTTGAGTCTCAGTTTTTCTCTCTATGCAATGGGTATGAAAATCCCTACCTCTCCAGAGGCAAAAATTAAGGTAACACAGGAGGAGTAGATGCTTGGCATACACTTAGTACTCAATACATATTAGTTTGACTTTCATAGAGATCAGATTTTCAGGACTTAGATTATTATGAATCTTTATATTGGATAGACAAAGGAAATAAAGAAGAGTGCTCACAATTTTGTGAATAGCTTCACGTGTCTGAGTCTACTTTTGAGAGTAGAAATAGGACAGAAGGAAAACTTGAGGCTGTAGTCAAATAGAACCTTAAATCTTTGGTGGGCTGAGATACATGACCATAATGTTACAGTGGAAGGAATTATACAGAAGGACGGGGCAGAGAGGCAAAGAAGAAAGGGAAGGAAAGAAAGACGGTGGAAGGAAGAAGGGGAGTAGGAGAAGGAAGTCTAAAGAAAAGAGAAACTTGAGAGTCTCAGAGTAGTAAGAAATTGGACCACCACATTAAGTGGGTGGAAGCTTGAGGCAAAGCCCTTCGGTTGTGTGTAAACAGAAATGCCCAGAAGTGGCAATGTGCCAGAATGAACCATTGCCCATGTAGCCTATTTGTGGATAGAAATTCTTAATACAGAACCTAGAACTGGCACAGGGCCAAGCCATAGCAGAGCCTCCAGAAGCATCGTAGTGCCAGGAGGAGAATCAGTATAGGTTTTTTTTTATTCATTCCTTGATCATTTTACACTAAAATTAACAAGTCACAAGATGTGCTTCTTAGGACCCATCATGGGGCCAAATGGTATACAATCACTGATGTTGATACACATGAGACAGAGTCTTGGTAGAAACAAACTGTCATATTGGAGTTAGAATATATCAAGACTTCCAGCCTGTGCCCTCAATCACTCTATACTTCAGGAAAACATTTCCAGAATGTAAACATGGTCCCTAGCCTGCATAGAAACAGACTGGAGGAGTTCCGACTGAACCATCATTGAGTACACCATGAGACAGAAAAGAGGCTAGGTGGGTAACTGTATGATCACATACAAAGCCAAGCTGTCAAGCTAATGACATCATAATTTCCAGCATCATGGAAACAACACAGACTCCAGAACTGGACATGCTGGGCTTGTATTATAGAACTGTAAGTTTGAGCTGTGTAACATCTAGTAAGTTCTTGAAGTTTTCTGAGTTTATTTTCTTATGCACCAAAAAGAAACAAAACTGCTTATATTGCAGTGCCAACACATATAGTATTGAATGATATAATGTGTGCAAAACACATTACCTATCCCTAGAACACACAAACCACTAAAAGTGAAAAATGAGGCCACTTTCTTTTTGCCCTTAACATTACGGAGAAAAGCTACCAGTACAGAGTCTGTTGTTATGGTTTAGACATGAAGCGCTTCCCAAAGACTCATGTGTGGAGGGCTTGGCCCCCAAGAAATGCTCAGAGGTGAGGCCTAGAGAGGTGATTTTACCACAAGGACCCCAACTGACACACTGTCGAGGTCAGAGCTCAATGGGCTGATTGGGAGGCAGGGCCTAACCGGAAGAGGTGGGTCACTGGGAACGTGCCCTGGAAAACCATAACTTGTCCCTGGTCTCACCTCCTGTTCTTTCACTTTTCCTCTGTTTCTTGGCTACAGTGAGCAACTTTGCCTTGCCACACCTTTTACCGTGATGTTCCTACCTTGAATCCAGCTGACCATCATATGAAAGCTCTGAAACCATGAGCCAAAATACACCCTTCTTCCTTTAAGTTGTTTATTCCAGATATTTGTCACACTGGCAGAAAGGTGACTAATATACCAGGTTTCAGAAGTGCATCTGAGAAATTTCTCCTGCCCTATGGGCAGGATATTGAAGGACAGTGTTTTATCCTGAAGCAGTGTCTTGAATGATGGAATTGACAATCTAATAGAAGATTATTTGGGACATATTAGATAGAGAGAGTCAGGCAAAATTTTTCCAATCACCCTGTCAGACAGCCACCAGTCTTGCCACCCTCTCACCAGGTTCTGCTGTGAAAGAGAAGGCCAGTGACAAGAACACACCAGCAGAGCCAGAAAGACCAACCCTCACTTACTCATGGGGAGGCTTTCTAGGGTGCCCAGATCACTTATCTGACCTGCCCACCATGGGGCTGCCTTGAGTTTCCCTTCTACAATATTGCTTTGACAAAAATGACTCATTGCATTTAATGTTTCTGATCAGTTCCTTTAAGGAATAAGAAAAGCCTTCATGCTTTAAGGTCACTAATATAACCGAGAAGCGTAAAGACTGTATAAATTCTCAGGCCGGGATTTAGCTCAGTGGTTCTGCCACCTGCCTCACAAGCACAAGATCCCAAGTTTGATCCCCAATACCAAAAAAAAAAGACCATATAAATTCTGGTCTGAGAAGACAGACCCACAGAGGCCCTGGACCTAGTCCTAACTCTGCAGCATCTTAGTTCTGTGATCTTGAGCAAATAGCTAGACATTTCTAATCCTTAGTTTCCTCAACTGAAAATTAGGGGAACATTGTGGGAAGGCTGGTAATACCTGTCTTAAATTAGAGTGTTGTAAACACCTATTCATATGTGAGAAATTATGAATCATCAGCATGATAAAGTCAAAACACTAGCTAAAATGTATTGAGTGACTATTGTGCACAAGAAATTATTCAAAATCCTTTATATTTTTAATTCTCCACCTTGATCTCCCCCAAAGCAGGTGCTATAATTATTTACATTTCACAGACTAGGAAAACTAAAACAAAAGACATTAAGTACCTTGCCCAAGGTCACAGAGCTGGTGGGTATGAGAACTAGACTTTGAACCCAGATCACCTGGCTTTGAAGCCCAGAGGCTTTGACACTAAGCAACTGAGCAAAGCTTTTGGAGTCTGGCAGACCTGGCTGGTAATTGAAGACCCTTCACTTCCTCAGGTATCTGTTTTGCATAAGTCAAAGCCTATAATATACTAGTCTCAATAGCCTTACAGACAGGCAGGGTGGCTATGCAATCTCCTACTTTATAGAGTTGTTCCAAATAGTAAGTCATACTGTGTGCATAGCTGAGGAATTAAATAAATGGGTGTTGCTCTCTCCCTTCCCACCCCAGGAAGTCAAGGCTAGCTATATCTCTGTAAGTCTTGCCTTACCAAGAATGGACAACAAATCAGTGCAAAATAAACTTGTAAAAAGAAATGAATGAAATGGTAGTGGATTATGATAACCACTTGGGAGACGTAACCAGGACGCTAACAGAGAAGTGGAAGGGACACCCACTTTGAAAAGGCACCCAGGCAACTAACATTGAGGAAGTACTAAATCAAATGAAAACCAGTGGAGATTGTTTAGTCTCATAATAGAAGCCGGAGGATCTCTGATAATGACACAGGCAGCTGAGAACTCTAGGAAAACTGTTTTTGAGAGAAATAATGGAATCACATTGGTATTTCTTTTGCCTGAGGGTGTTGAGTAAAGACTTCTATGCAGATTTTATGTGTATAGCTGAGTGCCAGGAGTAGACCTTAGTAAGACCAGATTTGTTTAAAGTCTGGCTTTTTTTCCCCTGTCTTGCTATAATCTCCTATTAAGTGGCAGTAGCCAGGGGAAGGGTGTGAGATTAAAGCTTCTCTTTCATTTGGAAAAAAAAGTAGGCCACAGCGATGCGTTGGAAGCAACACTTTGGCTTCTCCCCCTACCACACACACACGCAGGCGCACACACACACACAAGATTTTAATTTTAACATGAAAATTTGATGAGCCAAATATGCAGAATTGCCTGGGTCGATATCTACATTTCAAATGCATTTACTGTCATTATAGAGAGAATCTCCACTTGGTGAACCATTAAGACAAAGTGTGGAGTAAATTAGCTAAATCATGCCTAGGGTATCCATTCTGCAAGGCTTGTTGGGAAGAGATGTGCTTCCTGCAAGCAATGATTGGTAAAGAGTTTTTCTGGAAAATGACCTCACTAGGAAGGAGAGAGCTCTAATCAGGAGTTTGTCACACAGAGGCAAAGGTTGAGAGTGTACACAATGTATCATAGTATGAATGAATAGACCCAAATGAGACTCCTTTCCCTGTCACCCACCTGCTTTGTGACCATTTATTTCGTATTTGTTGAGCACCTGCTATCTTCTGGCAGTATGGCACATGTGGAGGTCTTAGCAATTAGCAAATGGGCTAAACAAACACTTGCCCCACTGGTGCCCTTTACATTCAGGTAATAGGGAATTGTTGTAAACTGAATACATCTCCCCAAAATTCATACAGTAAAGCCCCATCCCTCAATGTGACAGCATGTGGAAATGGGTCTTGCAGTACTTGGAAACAGGTGAGGACAGGAGGGTGGGGCCTTCCTATTGGGATTAATGCCTTTACCCAGAGAGCGTGCTTGCTGCCTCAGCCTGAGGAGCACACGAGAAGAAAGCAGCCATCTGTCTGCAAGACAGCCTGAGGGCTCTTACCAGGATGGGATTCCACTGGAACCTGAAGCTCAAGCTTCCAGCCTCCAATACTTTGAGAAAATAAAATTCTAGTTTTTAAATCACAGTCCATGGTACTTTATTATGGAAGCCCAGGCTGAGGCAGAGATTAAAAAATATATATATTTAAAATGTTTGGGACCCCTTCAGGTGAGAAGCATGTACTATGGAGTAAAGGAAGAGACAAGAGATAGGGAATGCTCCCCAGAGGGTAGAGGGAAGAAGCTGTGGCTTTAACTTGGACAGTCAGGCCTCCCAGAGCAGAGCCCACAGGTGGTCAGGACATGGAAATGAAGAGCGCAAGCTCCAGGCCCACCTACCAGCTAGAGAACATTAGGCCAGGGCTTTGCAAACTTTACTCACATTTCAGGGAACATCGGGGTTTTTTTAAACCCATATTTTTGGGCCACCTCACAAATTTCTGATTCAGTTCAGTCTGGGGTCTAGAGAGTCTGCCTCTCTCACTAGTTCCCAGCTGTTGCTGATGCTGCAGGACTGAAGACCACACTTTGACAGCGCTGCACTAGGTTATGGGCCTTTCATCGTCTTATTCCCACAGCTGTAAATTGGAAATGATAACACCTGAACCACAGGGTGGCTGTCAGTGCCTGGCAGCTCTCACTGAGTAGTAGCTGCTGAGGTTGATATTGTGGTTCTCATCAGCAAAGATTCAGCTGTCTGGACCTCAGTTTCCTCAACTATAACAGGTCCTCTACGGGAAGAAGCCTATGCTGAGGAGGGAGGAGGGTTCAGTGGAGGAGTTCTCAGTCTGTCTTGGGAGTTGGGGATCGCAAAAAGATTGCTAGAAGAGCTGACACTGACCTGAGTCTTAATGAAAATAGGGCATTAGCTTGGAGAATAGAGAGGAGCAGCATGGAGAGGACATTCTCTGCAAAAAGACATGGGCCTACATGTGTTAGGAAAACACTACTACATGTCCAGAGAAATGCAAACCCCTGATATGAGTAGCGACCCACTGAGAAAGAACCAGCTTGGATGATCCTTGACAAAGTGGCTTGGTTTCAACCTGAAGCCATGAGCACTCAGTGAAGGGTTTGTGCACAACAGAGTATGACTGCCAGGTGCAGTTTGGAAGTGATAGACCAGAATGGTGTGAAGGAAAGAATGGAATAGAAGAGCTGTGTCTGGAGGCAGGTGGGAGTCCAGTGAAGGGGCCATGCCTCAGCTTATGGTGAGGAAGGTTATGGTGAGGGTGCCTGGCTTCAGAGAAAATGATGTTTGAAATCCAGCCCACAGCCTGCTCACTAAGCAGCTGTAGCATGGGGCTAGATTTGCCCAGAAGAAAGGAGGCTTTTAATTTCCATAGTTATATCACTCTTTCTAATTTGTACATGGACTGGCTGTAGAAGCTTAGACATGGTTACCCAAGAGAGGCTGAGTTAAGCCATTAGCAGTGGAATGAAGAGTAGAGACCTTAGCTGAGAAACGACTATGAGTAGAAATTAGTGGGCCAGCCTTCTTTAACAGTTGAAGAGTCAGGGCCCAGAGAAGTTGAGTAACTAAACTGATACCACATAGCTCCCAAGTGACAGAGTCAGAATTAGAACTCATGTCTCCTGCTTCTTCATCCAGGATTCTTTCTACAAGACCTAAAGAACCTAGAACATCTTCCTTCAAGGTCTGAGCCACAGTGTGGGTAATTGTGTTGATAATTTTCAGAGTCTATCACGGACCCGTGCTGAGCTAGGAGCACTGGGCAAGTGCTTTCCGTACAACATTGCATTCAATGCTCTCACTTGAGCTGAAGTGAGGCATTTTATAGATGGGAAAGCAGAGGTGAGGGAGGAAGGAGCAATCTTTGTACTTTCCTCCCAACCAATTCACTCTAGCAAGTAAAAGAGGGGAGCACCACCCCAAGGCCCATCCTCCTACCACGCAAGGCGTCGTGACACAATGAAGGAAGGAATCTAAAGCACTAGCTGTGCATGGAACCCAACTTCCTCCAACTCCGAGCCTCACTCTGTCTTGGTAATAAATGCTACCAAGGAAGTGTCTCCTCACCAGTCACTTCTGCCCATGTAACTACAGCAGGCATGAAACTGGCAGAACAAAACTCGAGTTGGTCGGTTTGTTTCTCAGGTACATTTATGACTCTGGCTGCTGGGTGAGTGTGGGATGCATTAAGATCCCTCTCAAATGACATCTGATGAGCCCACATGGAGTAGCTTTCCAGCTGTCATTTACCTCTGGGATGATGGCAGCAGCCTGGAAAGGGGAAGAAATCATCACAGTCCCACTGTGTGTCTGGCACTGTACTGAGTGCACTCAATAAGAGGCATAACCCCAGCCCTAGTGCTCCCTAGGAGGTAAAGCCATCCTGAACAAGCTATTTCAAGTAATTACGCTATGCAGTAAGCCCCCTCCCAAGAACAGGGATCTTCATCTGTCTAGTTCACGGAGAAATCCTTATAATCACAGACAGAAGTGATCCATGAAAAGACATTTCCTTAGTAATCTGTATTACCAAAGCAAAATGTAGCTCGAAGTTTGAAGAGCTCTTGTTTCCATGAACAGAGCTCCATCCTACATCCTTCTCGTGAAAAATTCCTGTTAAAAAAGGCTTGGTAGGAGGGGAAGAAGCCTGGGCTCCAGGACTTGAGTTCACCTCGGACTTGCTACAATGAATCAGCTGAGTCAATGTGCAAAAGACAATTTTCAGTGCCTTTGTTGGCACAGAGTACTTGTTCAGTAAACATTTGCTTTTTTAAATGAATGAACAGAAGGATGAATAATGTGCAATGGATATTTCAAATGATGAAATACAATAGACAAACATATGAGCGCATTGAACTCAGGCATTTAACCTTAATCTCATTTGATTTTAAAATATCCTCTGTCTTCAAGGTTGATACTGTCTAAGGACAGTTTCTGAAAACTCTGCAGGCTAAAGCTCAACAAGTCCTGTGCAATGAGGTATAAACCCCACACATCAATGCTCCAGCCGCACCCTCTGCTCTTCCCACTTCCCAGAATACACAAGACCCTTCTTGCCTGCATCCCCTTGCTCTTTACACCTCCCAGGATAGCTTCCATATTGCCTGTCCTTAAAACTTCAGATTTGCTTTTCCTGGCCCAACCCTGTTGGCTCTCTCTCCAGGGAGACTTCTCTGATTCTTGCTGACCTAGTTGGTTGTTTCCGTCTCTTAATTTTCTCAGCTGCTCATTCATTGCTTTAGGTGTATTGTATCCTAATTTGCATATCCATGTTTCTGAATCTCCTTGATCACCTCCGTGCTTCCAGGGTCTAGAAGGGAGCCTGCCCATAGAGTCTGGCTGACTTCAGGAGGAAGGAATAGGTCAGTGGAGGAAGAGAAGGGTGAGGGGTGGTGGGTGGATGGAGGAATGAAGGTTTTGTTTTGTGGTCAAAATGAAGAGAGCTGTGCTGTTATCTTCCACCCTCTCCATGCAATTAATATTTGTACAGAGAAGGTTCCAAGTCCCGGACTCTCAGGATGACTCAGTGCTGGTTCACACCGTCCCCAGATCCAGTCCCCAGTCCCCACCCTGTTCTTCCCTGGCCCTGTGCCACTTTTGCTGCACTCTCCTGGGAGCTCCACCTGGCTCCAGAACCTGTGAGACATCCCTCGGTGCCTGTTAAAACACAGTACTGATGCTCTGGGCCAAAACAAACACTGAAGCAAGCCTGGAACAAGGCAGAGGGAAGAGTGCTGATATTGGCCACCACTTCTTCAGGCCATTCTGTGTCTCAGTCCTTCCTAGGAGGAATTCATTAACTGGGCAGTCAACTGGTCACATAGGAAAAGCTTTCTTCTCAAAGCCTCGGGTCTTAAGAGGTCTGAACTTCCAAGATCTTCCAAATGTCATACACTTGACAGCACTGAACCCACATTCATAAAGTCAGAAAAGACTTCTCTTTCCAAAGACTTTTAGCAGTCAGTTCTAAGGGTCAGGCCACAGCCAGCGTGTTTCATTTGTTTGCTCACCTTCAACAAATACTCGGTGGCCATATTAAGGGCTAAAATATGGACACTAACTCAATGGGTGGAATCTACAGACTCATCTAGCATTTATTAGGATAAAGTGAAGCAGATTTTTAGCACAGGAGTAGGTACTCAGTAAAGGTGTTAAATGAATTAAGTAGCGAAGAAATAGCCATACACACTAAATGATATTCTAGTATCTATCTATAACATCACTGCTTCTTTATGAAATACATGTGTTTTCTCTGACGCATTCAATAAAAGTGCTTATTCTTTATGTAACATAAACCCACAAAGGATTGGAGATCTCTCTCCTCCTTCCCACTGTTCTAGTTTGTTCCTCTTGTGGCTGCTGGTCACCTTTCTCCATGACAAGTGATTGCTGGTGTGTGTGTGTGCGGGGGGGGGGGGTGGTGTCTTCCCCACTGAGCTCTTCATTCCTGGAAAATAGAGATGATCTCATTCATTACTGTTGCACAGGGCCTGGCCTAGAGCAGGCATTCTGGAAATAGAGAGGTATAGCTAGATCTTCTGACATGTCTGGGAGGGCAGGAAGAAGTTGTATGTTCTTATTCCTATCATGCAAATGAAAATGCTAAGATACAAGTCTCTCTAGTGGCCTCTCCATACAATCCGTGGTAAAGCTAGAAGAGAACCAGAACCATTTGCTAAGGCTGCCCTCCGGAGGGCTCCCTTGTTGTCCTTCCTGCTCCAGCATGGGGCCTTCTCTCATAGAACACACGCAGCTCACCTTTGAGAAGCTAATTCATAGACCTGAGAGGGACCCAAAGGCTCCAGAGCTTACTGTCTGGTGGCTGTTGAGGTCAATGTTGCTATGAATAATAGTGCCAAGACTATTTCTTTTCCATCAGTGATTGAGGCAGACAGAAATTGTGGGAGTGTTCTGTGGAGCTGAACAGGGCAGCAGATAGTGCAGGAGGAGGCCAGGTGCAAGGTACACACAGAGCTAAAGTGAGACAAGCCCTGTGTCCCAGACAGACTAGACAAGGGGCACCCTGGGTGCTCACCTGCTGGACTGAGCCCACAGACATCTTTTGTTTGTCCTGCACAATGTTGACTGATGTGAAATAAAATCCAATTTGCAGGCATTTCTTGAAGATTAGAAACACTGAGGACTCAGGTGGGCTCCATTGAAGCTGGGTGGTTGCTGCCACCTTTCATCCCAGTGGGGCTTGCACTCTCTACTTTACCATAGTCCTCACCATTCCCTGTTGTTCTTCAGGCTGTCCTGGCCCTCTTGATTCATTCATGTTGCCCGCCTGGCTCCTGTAGGCCTCTGAGTTTGCAGTATCTGCACCAGAGAAAAGGTAAGGGCAGATCCTCGAGTATCACTGCTCTGCAGGAGCCCCTCGTTGGGCTGGAAACATTTAACAACATGGAACTTCAGAGAGGGCCAGAGAATGATTAGCCCCATTTTCAGGTTGAGGAGACTGAGATTGAAAAGGATAAATCTCATGACTAAGGTAACAAAGCAAGTAAATGCTAGAACTAGGACTCAAAGCCTAGCTGATCTGATCAAACCCTGTATTCTCTCTGAACTACTCCTCAAAGCACTTGCTATTTCCTCCCTCCTCTGCCCCTGGATTTCCTTTGATTCTGAACTTGAATGCTGACCCAGAAGGTCTTATTCATTTGCATATTAATTGAATGTGGTCTGAGAGAACAGTCATTGGTTCCAGTGTGCAGTCTAAAGTCACATTTTTAAAAACCCTAGATAAACCAATGTGTCATTTGCTAGTTCTTTTTGGTTAAGGCAAGGAGAAAGAGAAATAATTAAGTTACCTGGGTGTTTGGACTTCAGTGTTCAGACCACTAATTGTTAAAGGCAGGAAACTGAGCACTGTCGGGGCAGGAGTCTGTTTTAGTACATCATAAAGCCCTATTTGTTGTAGACATGACAAGGGAAGTTATAACTAAAGAGGAGGGTGTATTGAAAGTCAAAACGCATTTTGAAGAATGATTTTAACTCCTCTAATTTCCTAGCAGGATCAAAAAGAGAAACTCCTTGGTAAAGCTTGCTCTGCCTCACAGAAAGCCACTCAGTGGCTATTCAAAGTCAGAGACCTGAGGAAGGGGACATTCTGTCCACACACAGCATGACCTTTTCCTTCCTATCTGATAATAATGGCTACAATGAAGGCCTTTCCATGTGTCCAGCACTTAAATGCATTGCTTCATTCAACCTTTACAGGTCATCCCATTTCACAGATAAGAAAACTGAGGTTTAGAGCTGTTTAGTAGCCCACCATTTCATTCCTTCAACACTCTGCCTCAGCCAATGCCAGCTCTTTCCCCGACAGATCCCCCTAAGTCACCCACAGGAGTGAGAAAAGTACATAAAAAGACTGAACAATGAAGACTTTGCTAATCCCAGTTTCAAGTCTTGGCCTTACAGTGGTGGAAGCTTGGACGGTGCGATTTAGCTCCTGGGATCCATCTTCCTCATCTGTAGAACAGAAAGTTTGACTGAATTTTCAAGGTTTTTAACGGTTAAGTGAAACAGTATATGGGAAGGACTTGCTTATATTACATATTTTAAAACTGGGGATGAATTCTCCTTATGAATATATACTGGCTGATTCCTTCTTTTTTCTTGAGAGTAGATAAGTTTTCCATTTCTCCCAGTGGAATGATCTGGGTATAGTCCCTGCCTCTGCTATTTGGTAACTAGGGACTAGGGTCAAGTTAGTTTTCCTATCAAGACCTCAATTTCCCAGATCATCAAGGGTGACTAATACCTTTTCCATAGAATGATGGCCAAGACCAAATGAGTTAAGACTTTTGGGTAAGAAACTGAGAGAACTTGTGAGGCCTAATGAAATTCTCCTCAGAAGAGAATGTTCATCTCCCTTTGATGGAATGGATGGCTGTAGCTTTTTACCTTTTGTGAATCACAAATGCTTTGCAAACCCAGTGATGGTTATGGGTGCCCTGCCATGGCCCTACCATCCCCAACCCCCCCCCCCACGGCATATATATAAGGTGTATGTGTCTGGTTCTAAGGGCTCATAGGCTCCTCCAAAACCACAAATGCCTTTCTGGGAGAACCTTTGATTTTGATGCTGCTTCTTTCCCCTTCCCATCTCCAAGCCTCCAAACCTCAGGTGGAGTGTAGAACACTCTCCATTATGGCTGCCAATGCCTATTGCAGATCTCCTGGGGTGCAACAGGAAGGTAAACAAATATATGCACTAAGCAGGCTGTCAGGAAGGAGGAGCTCAGGGGAGAGAGAATGATCCCTGCAAGACCTAGCCCATCCTTACAGGGAGCTCTTTCCTCTGGCTCACCCTTGAGAGGGTATTATACTTAAGAAGGGGAGGACTGGGGTCAGGGAGGTATGTAAGGTACAAAGTTGCAGTTATAGAAGATGAGTAAGTCTAGAGATCTAATGCACTGCGGGAAGAGATGAAGGGAGGAGAAGCGGAGGGAAGGGGATGTAAAAAGAATTAAGATGTGTTATATACATGTACTAATTCCCCACAATGAATATAATCATTATGTACTGCAAACTTGTACTGATAAAAATTAAAATTAAAAGAAGAAGACCAGAGTTGATAATACTATAATTTATGATGGTAGTTGGCTGAGAGTCATTGATCTTGTCATACATACACACAAAATTTAACTATGTGAGGTACTGAATATGTTTTTTCTTGACTCTATTTCACCATATATACATGCACATACATTTACGTACATATATACAAACATGCACATACATATAAAAACGCTATGCTTTACACCTTAAATGTATAAAATTTTTAAAAAGAGAGGAAGAAGGAAGGTCTGGAAGCAAAAGAGAGACTTGCCCAGCAGGCTTCCAGGATACATAACTCTCAATAAGGCAGGGAATCAAAGAAGGTAGAAGTTCAATGTCCATAGGACAAGTTAAGCCATGAGCTCCTCCAAAGTAAGAACTGTCCTTACTCTGGCCTGTCTGGCCCATAGGTGCCCAGAGTTGGTGAATGGATGAATGACTTTCTAGCTAGACTGAAATGTCAGACAGCGTGGACCAGATTCATGAACCCGAAAAGAGAACAATATATCTTAACTCCCCAAAGTGGTTTGAAGTGTCAGCTTAATCAAAATTACATGGGAATTTTGTTTAAAAAATACTTAGCTTTGAATCCCATGCTAGACCTGAATCAGAGTTGTGATGTGTCTTTCCCAAGTAATTCTCAAAGCCTGACTTAGGTGCCACTTCTTCACTTCCTTTGTGAGTGGAAAGTGATCAGAAAGGGTTTATAGTAGGGACATGATTAGCCTGGAATCAAGTCTGGCCTCAGCCATCAGCAGCTGTGTCATACTGAGCAGGTCCCTTGTGGCAACCCAGCCTCAGTTTCCTCATCCATACAATAGAAATAAACATGCAGCTCACCTCAAGAACTGAGGGCTAAGTGAGAGTCACACAGAAAGTGCCCAGCCTAGTACTTGGTACAAACAAAGTTTTCAGTAAGTGTTAGGTAGTGCTGTGGTGCAGGGCTAGTAGTAGAGAAATGTTAAGAGATGCAAAGTAACCACGGGAAGTCAGCCAAGCAGATGCTCATAACTCCTATTTTAACACATTCTCACCAGCTTTGAAGCACCAGTGGTACATGCATGACTGTCCCATTGGGTGGCTTGTACCATTGATGGTATAAATGGATTTAATCCCTTTTATCAGTCCCTTTACTAATAAAATTAATTTTAAAACTGTCTGATGGAGCAGCCATACACATACCATTGGTAGTTCAAGCTTCCTGACAGTAAGACAGATGAATTACAGCCTCATTCTGAACGTGTTAAAGATGAGGAGTCTGATGCCCATTATGGATGTAGAGGGAGGTGGAGCCATGCAGTGAACCCAAATACACTGGTGGACTTGGAGCCCCACTACTGGCCAACACTATTTCACTTTCACAGAAATACTATGAGTACCTAGAATGAAATAGGACATGCAACACAACTCCAGGCCACAGCTTGGATTCGGCCCAGGCAGAATTGATACAAGAGGGTGTAATTAGGACCAGGCATAGCGGGGGTGCGGCTGTTGCCATGAAGGAGCCCCCTCTCCCTCCTGGACCTTGGAACGGACTTGACTGCTTACGTTAAGTGGCATGCTGACACCACTTGGTGTAGGCAGATAGCTTTATTAGATGAAGGGTCAAATGCAATAAAATGCTTGGAGGCTTTTAAAAAAAACATTAGAAACATTTACCATGACATTATTGACAATCTGGTTAATAAGCCGCCTGTACTAGAGTGATACTGCTGGGATCAGCATCTTTCACTCAGTTTGCCTTCCCCTCCTCCTTCTCTTCTGCTCTTAAAGTGTCTGGCTTGTACCTCCTATGTGATAGTTATTATTCCTTTCCATGGGGGCGGTTTCTTCAAGGACATCAACTCGTTCTCTTCCATCTCTATATCTTTAATACTTAACACATATATTGACAATTACAAATCGTCCCTGACTTATGATGCTTCAATCATGACTTTTCGATTTTAAGGTGATGCAAAAGCAATATGCATTCATTAGAAACCATATTTTGAATTTTGAACTTTTATTGGGCTGATGATATGGCATAGGAAAATTTTGGAATGCTAGGCAGCACCAGGAAGCTACAGGTCTTAGCCACACAATTACATGGTTACTATATGTAAAACAGGCTTTGATTTTTGTCCAAGAGGAGGTTAATGTAAGTGTTCTGAGCACATTAAAGGTAGGCTAAGGTAAGCTCTGATATTTCGTAGGTTAGATGTGTTAAATGCTTTCTTGACTTAGGATATTTTCAACTCAGGTGATTTTATCAGGATGTAACCCCATATAAGTCAAACAGTATCAGAAATAGTATCAAATAGTGAATTAACATCATGATTTTTTAAGCTTTTTTAACATCTCCACAGATACACTGGTTCTTCTGTTCTTCTCTCTTCCCATTTTCTTCATCACTCCACACTCATCCCACTGACCCATTTCCATACTCTGGGTCTCCCTAACAAAATAACCCAAAGTAGGAATTCATGAAATGAGTAAATTCAAACAAGTAAATCAGTCTGAATTCATTAGGTAACTGGTGATTTCCTACACTAATCACCCCACTCCCTGGTATTAACAAAGGCGTTCTCCTTTTAGATAGAAGACTTGTGCCTATCCCTTTGTCCAGAATTGAATAATCCTCATTTTAGGCAACACTGTCAATTTACAGGTAGTGCTAAACTGACTAAATTCACCATGATGGTGAGCATCCATGTTTATCTCTGGGTTTCTGTGTTCTCATGTGGACAGTGGGGATAAAAACATTACCTACATGCAAGGATTGTCATAAGGATTAAGTGAAATAAAACTGTTACCAAATAGAACCAGATGTGTTTCTAAACACAGCAGGTCTAGTTCTCTTGGGCTTCTGAAGTTCCAAATGCTTCCTCTAGAGCAGTGCATTGTTGAAATGGAACATTTGGTTCATAGAATATGTATTCAGTGTCCAAAGGTCAAAGCACTAGTTATAATTTGGATCTTAATTATCTCCCAAATGTCATGTGTTAAATGTTTGGTCCCCAGCTAATGGTATTATTGGGAGGTTATGGAAACTCTAGAAGGTAGAGTCTAGCTAGAGAAAGTATGTCACTAGGGAATACCTTTGAAGGGTATATATCCCCAGCCCAGTCTCTCCCCCCCCACTCCCCCTCCCTCTCTCCTTGCCTCTTCTCTCTCCTCTGCCACACCCTTCTTCCACGATTCTCTGCCTCACCATAAGCTCAGACAAAAATGAAGCCAAGTTACCATGGACTGAAACCATGAGCCAAAATAAATCTTTTCTTCCTTCAAGTTGATTTTCTTAGGTATTTTGTTGCAGTAACAAAAAGCTGACTAACACAATACCTAGTAGCCACTGTCATTGAGAGAAATGACAATAAACACTGTTCCTGCTGCTCAAAATGTGTTAATGGTGGAAAGAACAAACTTTAAAAACTCTATTAGAGAGTAAGTACATACTGACCACTACTTTGGAAGTAAACATGAAACATCATCTTAGAAAGAGCCATAATATAGCTTCAGATTGTATTATTCTTTACAAACATTGATACATTGCCTGGGAAAGGATTATACTTCCCTGGCCCACTGATGGCAGACTTGGTAATGTGACTTACTTAGCCAAAGAAAATGTTAATGGAAATTAATAGGTCACTTCTGGGTAGAAGCATTAAAATCCAGGACGTGATCCATTGTGTTCTTTTCCCTGGACTCGGATAACTGACTATGGAGCTGAATTGCAGCTGATCTGCAGTGGCTATGTAGAATGAGTGAGGGAATGAGAGCAAACCAAACAAAAGAAATTGATATAGTAATCCACTGAGATATTGGGACTATTTGCTACCACAGCATAATCTTCTCTGTTCTGGCAGAAATGAATAAATGGCAAAGGAATCTGATGAAGCAAAAGGCGAAAGTCTATTGAGAAGCAGGTGTCCTGCAGTATAGTTTGGCATACTGGGAATATTCTAGAAACACAGTGAACAACTAGATTGTGTATAGACCAAAATACTTGCTCAAGGAGTTTTGACCTTTATTCTGTACTGAGAGAGAAAACATAAAATCATCTGAGCATAAGAGCAACAGGATCAGGAATTGTTCCTCCAAGCCAGCGGAAGCCTTAATCAGATGACCTTGCAATTGATCCACCAGCCAGAAGGGCTGGGAAGGCTGCAAACAACGAGTGTTTAAATATTATTGGCTTTGAAATTATTGGCAGAGTAGCACACATAAACCCATAGCAGCAGAGCCCAGTTTAAAACCTCAGCCCAAAGATATTTATGTGCATGCCCACAGTAGTCTAATTACTCTGTATCAAGTACCATGTATCAAAATACCCTTCAAGATTATAACAGGTTTAATTAAATGCACAGTGAAATCCACTTAGGATGAGCTAATTGGGTAGAACCTGGTTTTCTTTCCTGCTGTGTCTGATAGACACGAGGACATCCTGGGGGAAGGAGGCAGCATAGAGAGACGGTGAAGAGGCAGAGGTCAGAAGCTGCTACTTTGGAAGTCATAGTAGGACTGGCATTTCCCAAAGGCAGTCAGGTGGAGCTGTGAGAGGATGAAAATAAAACCAATGACAGCAATCTTCTCCTATCCTAGAGGGGACAGTATTCCAAATACACCCCCACTCACATTAATCCCCAGCCCAGGAAAGGTCAACTCCGACCTTCCTTTACTTGGGCAAGAAACACCGGAGTAATCCTTGGCTTGTCTTTCTTTTCTTTATTCCACACATCTGCTCCATCAGCCAATACCATTTCTCAGCACACCATTCCTTGGTTCGAGTCCCCATTGTGTTTCATCCAAATGACTAAAATCACCCCCTCCCAATCCATTTTCTGAGCATCCTTTCTCAACCAGAAGTCAAATGATCCTTTTAAAGCATATGTCAGACTATGTCACTCCTCTGCCGAACACTTTCCAAAGGCTCCCAACTTATTCAAAATAAAATCCAGCCAAGGTCTTTACGTATAAAGCTCTATTTTGTTTCCTCCACACACAAATTAAAAAATGAGCTTGAAAGTTTTGCTGTTTCACTCTCCTGAGTAAGGTAACATCCTGAACCACCCACCTTGCTCCTGGCAGCAGACTGAGTAGAAGTTAAACACCCATCCTCTGTATCAGGAGGTCTGTAGTTTTGGAAAAACTCCTGATCTTCAGTTGATGTCTTACTTAAGGCCTATTTCTTCCTTACCACATGTCTTGATCTGTTTTCTGTTGGTATAAGAAAGTACCTAAAACTGAGTATTTATTAAGGAAATAGAGGCTTGGTTTAGTTCAGTTCGAGAGGTTGGAAGTCCAAGATCATGGTGAAAGCATTTCCTTGGCTTCTTGTGGACAAATAAGTTCTGAAAGAGTTCTGTATCTCATCCTTCTGGAGATTCTCCACGTGCTTAACTCACTGAAGGCTTTGGATCATGAACCCTGTCTGATTTTTCTAAACACAATTTGACTATTGACTCCTCCTTATTACTTTCTCTCTTTGTGTTGTTTGGTTGTGTGGGGGGGGTACTGTTCATTTCTGTTTTTATTTAATGCATATTACCATGCCAAGAAATAGCATCTTGAAAAATGTCAATCAAGAATAGGTGACCTTGAATGAGTCGTCATTTTCCACTGCTATGGAACATTACACCTGGAGACAACTGTAGAAAACATCTCCTTTTTCCTTATTTCACTTATAGGGAACTGAAATACATGAATGCAAAATGACATTACCATGGCAAATATAGTAGCATTCCCACCTTTTGAATAGTTTGGCCCAAAAGTGGCCAATATATTTGCATTATGTGTCTAAAACTTGCCCCCAGACTGCTAAACACTTAAACAGTGGCAGTTTAAGTAGTTGTGAGGTGGGTTTTATGGTGAGACAGAAATTGATGTCCACTGTCTGATGGAGAAAGTGACTGATAAGTATGCGAGAGTCAAGTTCATTTCCTCCCTCCATGGTTACGTACTGTTCTGGCCGAGTCGCTATTGTCCATTATAATATAATTCCCCATATTTACAGAATGTCTTTCCATCAGTGACTTCTCAATGCTATTTTCATAGCACCAGACTTTTATTCATGGCAGTTTTTTTGGACCTTTCTTGACAGATGGGGGGAAAAGATTAAAATGAAGAAGGTTGAAAACCTTGCCTAACCAAATAGTCCCATTTATTCAGAAAAAGAAATACTATGAAGAGTTTGGTGTCCTGAAGGCAAGTTTAAACTCCTTTCCAGTTTCCTTTTCCTCTGTTTCCTCCTCCTCTTTATCCTGTTGCCTAACCCAACTGCTGAGTGTGTGCCAGACTCTCCATTTCCCCTTGACTGGTGTGCCCTTTTCTCAGCTTACCAAAGTCCTACTCATATTTGATGACCAATTCAAAAAGTGCCTCCCCTGTTAAACTTCACCTCAGCCATGATCTTGGGATCTTACTGCCTCCATGTTGAGACTAACCATATCTTGCCTCAAACCTTCAATCTTTAATTCACATTGGCACCTGTGCCTCGAAGTTAGTCTTTATGTGCAAGGGTCTGTCTGTTCCCCTCTGCCTCCCCTTCAAAGCAATGCCTTGGACTCTAGAAGAGCTCAAACACAGCCTTTGAACTGTAGGACGAAATAAAATTCTGAATGTCGCTGTCTATTTATTACCTCTCTGAATTTCAGTTTCGGGACAACCATGAATAGCCTGTAGGGTTGTTAAGATGACCAAATGAGACAAGACAGGTAAAGCCTTTTTAAAATCTATTTGTACACACTTTCCAGTAAATGACTGATACCAACTAGAATTAGAATCATAGCCAGCCAGCAACCTGGCACAGGTGGATCCCCGTACATACTCTATCGCCACCACCTTGCAGCACTTAGCACTTTTCCTTGATACTAGCATTATGATTTAATGCTAGTACGGTACACAGTACGCACTTCGCTAGCTTCTCTAATCTGAATGCTATTTAGCACCTGGTCATAGCTGTCAAATAGGATCAATCATCCCAGAAGCACTTTGTTTTTTATGTTTGCATTTTTTCCTTCTTCCTAACTAGATATCAATTTAGTTTGTCATCTCCCCTAGATTGTGCCCTTACACCTTCAGGGTTTACAGCATTGAAACTAGCTTGTAGTCAACTCTAAATAAAAGACTGGTAAGTGAAAGAATGGATGAATACAATCATTTGTTTTCCATTTTAAGAAAAAATTGTACTTCACAAAATAAATCCCATTTTAAATGCTTAAATAACAAATTTTTCACCCAATAATCTTCACAATTAGAAGTTTATGCACTCTTGTGTACAAGGTCCCTCCTTGGCATACTATCCATGCTTCAATGTCCATATCTGGACTTAGAGGAACTATAATACACTCAATTTGGAAATCAGAGTTCTTAAAATTCCAATGGTCTGAGAAGTACTTCTCTATCTACAGATAAGAAAGAAAAAGGCTCTGGATTTTTTGAACCAGTCTCTTCAAAGTTCAAGCCTTAAAATATAAGGGGAAGGAAACTTGCTTTTAGAGATCCAGAATAAGTACCACCAACTGTGCTTTGGGGAAGGAAACCTTTTGCTGAATACCCCCCAGGTGCTAGGCCCCAGGTCAGGCATTTTTATGTACATGCTCTGCCCTCATCTTCACCTAATCCTGTGGGGAAGTTATTGTACTGCTTTCTGAACAGAAACTAGAAGGCTAAAAGAGTTCACAGGGCAATAAGTGGCTGAACCAGCATTTGAATCCAGTCAGCTGTCTTTAAAGTCCATGTACTTTCACTCAACCACTTACTTCTGATGTCTGGATTCCCATTTTGGAAGAACAATACCACCTTCACCGACAGCACTAGACACATGTGGCTATGTTGTACACACAGTCTTAGACAGCTACAAGCCCTCTTACCTGTGATACAGCAAACGCAGAGGCCCATCTCTCGATCATAAATGGCCATTTCTCACTCATAATTGAGAACTACATTTCATGCTTTTCCTCAGCTTGGTAAAACTGTTCTATATTTATTTCATTGTTATTATCATTTTCATCATCCTAACGATTATTCAGTATATATACCAAGTGTCTCCAATGAAACATGCAGAAGATGAAAAATCTTTGGGTGGGTTGGCGTGATTCAAATTGTTAGTGTATTATTCATTAGTGTATTAATATTTCATGGGCTGTATTTTTATATGCAATTTAAAGAACAGGTAGCTTAAAATGGGAACAAGACAATATTATCAGATCAATCAGAAGCTTGAGCTTTCACTCAGAGCTTTTAAATGATCATTCTAATCTGTTGGGTGAGAGAATGTGTTGTCAGAAATGTGATGCATCTGTGCTGGGATATTTGCAGGAAGGGAAAAGGCATCTCAGCCTAGCCAGGGTGGGGCTATTAAAGTAAATGCTTTCTTTGCATTATGCAAACTCTGGGGAACTGGATCAGGTCCAAAGTCCAACCTAGCAGCAGGCTGTTTCAGAGCTGGGAGCCACGAGGAGGAAGTGAATACTGAGGTACCATGAAGGCTGTGCCTTAGCACGTCCAATTCTCTCCTTGGTGAAGAACTCAAAACATGAAAGCAGTATTAGGTAAATTCCTCTCTTTGTGGAACTGAAGGCAAGAATGCAGGTTGTATTATTACAATCTGGGAGAGCAGGAAAGTAAAGCCTAGTCGATACCACGTCCAGATTCAGGTAATTCCCAGGGGAAAAGGTCACTGTATTCTGAAAACCTGTGGACACCCTCTCAGGCACTATTTTACTAAATGCCCCCAAGCTCTTCAAGGTAGTGAGCACAGCAGATCATCCTACTTTCTATAGATGAGGCAGAGGCAAATACTACCTGAGACTTGCTTTTTGTTCTCATTTTATGTTCTTCGCATTGAAATATGCTTCTGGGAAGACTCCACTATCACCCCCCCCGCCCCCCAGGGCAGCTTCTGTCCTAAGACTGCCTATCCTGTGGCATTTGAACCTAAGCCTATCTCTAGATTGCTGTGAAGGAAGAAGCTCAGGTAGAGTTAGAAGTTCATGTTATAGGATGAGGCCTGTAGCTTGGTAGTAGAGTGTTTCCCTGGCATAGGCGAGGCCCTGGGTTCAATTCCAAGAACTGCAAAACAAAAAAAACCTTAGACCGGGAATTTAGCTCAGTGGTTCTGGCGCCTGCCTCACAAGCACAATGTCCCGAGTTCGATCCCCCAGTAGCAAAAAAACAAAAGAAAAGAAAAAAAACTTTATTGGAGTGCCAGCTGGGGTGCCTTGGATGGCTTGGAGAAGTCACCTCCTTTCCTTCTGAGCCAATGACTTGTACCTACAAATGATAAGGCTTGACTTTGAAGAGTCACAAACTCAGAGGTCTTGAGGACCAGAGTGGCAAGAAGAATTAGTAAATCAGAATGTGTGTTACATTCACAAGGGATTTAAGAAGGTTTAAGAGTGATGGCAGCCAGACAAAAGCCAGTAGGGGAAGGGCATATAACCTCTAAAGTCAAAGGTTGCTGTGGATCCTTGTAGAGTAAGCCTGACATGTGTAATCTTTATCACCAACTGAGATTATTAAAGTTAGTACAGCATCTATAACCATCTAGGGCTACAGAACAGACCTCTAGAAAACCTACCCAGGCTTTTTCTTCGTGAGTATACCTGGACTTAAAATCTAGCTAAACTTGCTTCAAAAATATGGTTGTAGGCATAGAATTTCAACAATGGTAAGAGCCTTATGGATCATTTCATGTAAACTTTCCATTTCACAGAACTGAGACAAACACAGCCAGAGAGAGGACAGGACAAAGCATGCATAGCTCATAGATTTTTATTTATTTGTCTGGGACTTCAGGACCCTGCTGGAGTTTCCCAGTTGGCCTGGATTCTGCTGAGGAGGCCATAACAGCCAGCCCACATTTTCCTTCCCCCACCTCTGGCCCATAGGGTCCAAGAAAGCAGGAACCGACACAGATGCAGGGGTGGTAGGAAATGACTGCCCTCTGAGCCCTGTAAATGTTCCCAGAGATCTGAGAGAGAGAGAGGCTGCAACAACCCTCTTGTCTAATTACTGCCGGCTGTAAAATAATTTATCGTTTCATCACTATCACTGATGGCAGGAAAGAGGGTCTCTTAGGCACTGTGCTTCCTGAGCCCAGAACCACATGGTTGTATCATATGCAGTGGACTGTTATCTGCAGGGATCATCTATTTTGACATTGTCCTCACTGGTGTTCATTGGTTCATTTGCCATTCTTTTATTCCTTTATTTATGGAAAAATATTTTTTAAATATTACTTATAAAATGTGCCTTCTTTGGGCCAGGCCTGATGCTAGGCTGTGAAGAATCAGAGATGAATGAGACAAGGTACCTCATTAGCGTCCAAGGGAAACAAACTTCATCTTTACTGAGTGTGTACAAAATGCCTGGGTTGGTATCAGCTACTCCTTACTGAATCGTAATGTGGCTGTTATTACATATCTTACAGATAGGAATCTGATACTCATAAAACCCTGGGTTCAGTGTCACACAGGAACCAAGTGATCAAATCCTAAGTCTACCTGGGCCTGTTTTCTGCATCTCCCATATAATACCACAAATGAACAAAGAAATATCTACAATTCAGAAATGCTCAAAAGCAGCTTCATTACAAGGGAGAGCAGGGGTGATCAAGAGGACCAACCAGCCTTACCCAGTCCCTCACCCTGACTTCCCACTCATCTCCCCTTCTGACTCCCAACTGCAGGAAGCCAGGAACACCAGCCAAAGCACACCATGTTAATTGAACAGGACCTTTTTGCCACTAGGAAAACAATTTGTTTATTTCTCAGACTGTTCCTAATGTGTTGCAAAGACTATCATCCCATGATCTCACCTCATATGAAAAGGATGATGAAAAAAAATAATAGCTTCTCTGTATTGAGCAGTTTCTTTGTTGCCGCGCAATACTTGCCAAACTTTATTTCTGAACTTTGCAACAGCCATGTGCTCATGGCTCCAATTAGTAGATGAAGAAAATAGCCTCGCTGAGGATCTCCATGGATAGAAACTGAGGGTCCGGGCCTGGATTTCAACCCCAGCTTCTAGTCTTTGTGATTACAAGGGCACTCCTTCTCCCTATACAGTGCCATCTCTTAAGCAATAACTGCAGTTGTCATTTACTAAGTGCCAGCTATGGGTCAGTACTATGTGTCTGTCTTAGTTACTTTCTCATTGCTGAGACACAATACCAAACACCCACAAGTTAAAGAAGAAAGTTTTATGCTAACGGACAGTTTGTATAGGTTTCAGTCCACAGTTGGATGTTTCCAAAGCAGAGCAGTTTGGCACAGAGGCAAGGCAGAGGCGAAACAGTCCATGGTATGGCAGGCAGGAAGCCATAAAGACTTCCTTCTTCTTTTCCCTTTTTATTCTATCCAGGGTACAAGCCTATTGGTTGGTGCCACCCACATCCAGGGCAGGTCTTCCCTCTTCAGTAACTCCATCATGCACACCCTGAAATATGCTAAGTCCACCAGAGGACTAATCCAGTATCACATACCCATGATCCAGTATCACACATTCATGATCCAGTCACTACCAAAAGCCCCACCTATGAGTACATGAGGGTTTGAGGGTACATCAAGATATAAGCCATAACAGGGTGTATTTTTCCGGTAAGCACAACACGCCTGGGAAGGGGACATTAAGTATTTCTACTTAATAGGAGTCTAAGGCTTAGACAGGTAAAACTAGACAGACAACAACCTGCATCCCAAACCAAGATCTGCTTATCTTCAAAGATTGAACAATTCAGATTAAAGTCCTTTGTTTTGGCATTGGGGTCCTCTCCCTGCTGTTTCAAAGAGCAAGGGCTCTGTCCCCTAACCAGACCCAAGCACCTTCCACTGTCCATTGTCATTCATTCCCAGGCCCTTGGCAGACACGATTTAACAAATTTTCTGCTCACATTAGTAGCATTTCTGTGAATGTGCTCATATCTATCCAACACTAACCTTCTCTCTGTCCTTCCACTTTTCAGGTTAGCAGCCTGCTCTCACCTGCTTCCAGCCTAGGGCTCACTGACACTACACTTAATCGTTCCCTTTCACATTCCTCATGCCTACCCTTTCTGCAAATCTCTGCTGCCAAGATCTGCTAAGGATGCTCCCTCAAAGGCTGCCAGAGACTTGCTGCTCTTCACTGGTGGCCTTTAGCCTTACTTGCAGTACCCCACTGCAGAATTCCTCTACTAGAGCCATTGTATCTCCCTTGAAAGTCTTCCCTTTATTGATTTGCTGTGACACTCAATTGTCCATATTATTCTCTAACCTAACCAAAGAGTCTTAGAGCTAGAGAAGAATTTCAGTGTCCTCAAACAAAACTCCTACCCATGACAGGAATCCCTTGCATGGCAACCCTAATGTGGATTTACTTGGCCTCTTCCAGGATCTTTCCTGGACTGAAGAGCACATTACCTTGTGTCTGTGTTACACCTATTATAATTTATTCATGCATCCTCAGTGGTTTCCATTTTGAATTGCCATTCTTTATTTTTATTAATTACAAAAGCAATTTATATGTATTCTCATTAAAGATGAGTAAGTAAAAATTTCACATTTATCCCCAACCTACTCCATTTTCATCACTTTTTCCATTTCCATAAAATATGCATATACATATAAGTAATGTTATATTATTTGTTTTTATCTTCAAATTGTATATGTTTCTCTTGCTTTTCTTATTTAGCTGTACCTGTATTCCTGGATGAAATTTATTTAGAAACTTAAAATTATCACATATAAAATAATAATATGTACTACTATTTACTCATGATTCTCACATCAACAGACATTAAAATTATTTCCAGGTTTTTTTGTTGAAGTTTTGTGTAATTTGCTGCAATAAACTTCATTATAAATGAATCCTACTATAGCTATATTTTTTAGTGTAGGATAGACATATCTACAATGATATACAATAATATACAAATAATATTTATAATATTTTTAAAAATATTTTCAGAGAACTTTCCAAAACTGCTACTAATTCATACTCCTGCCAGGACTTTATGGGACTGCCTGTGGGCCTGTGTCTTCCTTATAAGTAGATATTTTGGCTATCTACAGAATTTGCCAATCTAGATGGTAAAAAGTAGTACCTCATTGTTGCTTTAATTTCCATTTCTCTGGCTACTAATCATGGTGAGCATCTTTCACATGATTATTGGCCACTTAGATGTCCTCTTCCACAAATTGCATGTGCATAGCCTTCATCTATTTTTTTACTTAATTTGATTGACTTTCTCCCATCAATTTGTGGAAGGTTTTGTACACAGACACATTAACACAGGTCCCTATAACCTTATTCCATATATATTACAGATATTTTTCCAGACTATCATTTGTTTTGATTTGGGTTTTTGAATTTTCTTTACAGTATGATGGCATACACAAATTTTAAATGTTTATGCATTCAATTGTATTTTCCTTTTAGCCTTATGAATTTCTTCTCTTGCTTAGTAAAATTACCCTAACTCCCAGGGTTGTACACATTTTCCCCTTTTTCATCTAAATTTTTTTCACATTTGGAGATTATTTTTGTATAGGGTGTGTGTCAATTTTTATCACTAACACACAATGCCTGACATCTACAACTTAAAGGAAGAAAGGTTTATTGGGGCTAATGGTTATAGTCTATGGTTGGCTGGCTCAAGAAAGAAAATTTCCAGGTTAAGCCCCAAATGAGCCACCTCTAACCTGGCTCCTTTCTAATAGGAAGTCAGCTGTAGCACTGCCATAATCCAATCAGCTTCCAAAATCTTCACCTATGAGCACATGGGGCACTTGGGGAACAACCAGATATTAAAGCATAATATTCTGCCCCTGGATGCCAAAATATTCATACTCATTTCTTTATGCAAAATTAATTTAGTCCATCTCTAACAGTTGCCAAATTTCTAATAGTTTCCACATTGCTAAAATGTCTGAGTCCACACTCTCCTCTGAGACTCAGGGAAAACTCTTAGCTTTGAGCCCCTGTAAAAATATAAAAAGAAAGTGAAGCAATGCTGACATGCAATGTGCAGGGTAAGCACAGAAAACAGGGATATAGATCTTTTGCAAAACGGAAGGGGGTGAAGAGATGAAGGGAGGAAAGATAGAGGGAGTAAGGGAATATAAAAAAAGAAGTAAAATAGGTTATGTACATGTACCGACTGCCCATGATGAATATAATCATTATGGACTGCAAACATGTACTAATAAAAAAGGAGAATTAGCTGGATAGAAAGAAATCAGCTCCTGATTTTCAGCATAAACCTATCTAAAAGTCACCAGCTGTATGCATACTACACCCTGAAAGTTGAGTTGCGTTAAAATTTCCTCTGCAAGACCAAAGCAACACCAAAACCCAGCAGGGAAAACATTTAATCCCATAGTTCCATAGCTAGCACTCTGGGCAAGGTGTGGTGACATGTTCAGTCAGCTGTGCTCCTGCAGCATTACAGGAAATAGTTTTCATGGCTTTTCTTTTGAGGTAATTATATAACCGCCTGTGCCTTTCCTTAGATGTTACATGTTCCTGGCATCTCCAATTTCCTGGTGTCTCCACTGTGCCTTCAGTTCCACTCTCACAGCTTCACAAACTGGCCTCTCAGGGGCACAGTTCTGGCCTCCAGATTTCTTCTGAAATCTGAATGGAAGCCTCCCTGACCCCCAACTCATACATATTCTGCATGCTTATAAAACCAGCACCATGTGGATAATGCCAAGGTGTGCTACTAGCTCAAGCAGTAGTTGGGTCACCTTGGATTATAGCTGTAACAACCTCCAAGTGTCTAGATGGCTGAGCACTGTGAAAAAACTCCCAGGGAATTAGTACCTCAAATGGCCCTTCTCAAGCAGGGTACCCTGGGACTCTTCTCAAATGAAAGCTTTACAGCTTTGCATTCTTGATCCTGCGATAACTGGGCTCTTGTGGAATCCTGGGATGCCCTCAAGGTATTCTTCCTATTGTCTTGTTGCAAATGACTTGGCTCATTTTTAATTTTTTTCAACAAAGTCACTCTCCAAGGAACCACCTTTATAGGTGTTTCCTTTGTGGTCAAGCTGAAAACTTCTCTGATGGGCATTTTGCTCCTGACTGTTAGTATAAACCTATCTAAAAGCTACCTGCAGTACTTATGCTACAGCCTGAATGCTGAGTTCCCTTAAAATTTCCTCCTTCTTTATGCTGCCTTTAATCTCAGTCTCCTGCAAAGTCTCAGCACATGAATAAAAGGTAGACAAATTGGTCTCAAGTCCAACTGCCAATGCATTCTTTATTCCCAGCTGAAACCTCCTAAGCCAAGCCCTTACCATATGCATTTCTAACAGCATGCTGATCTTTTGAGCTTCAATGAGAATCTTCCATCAAGCTCAACTTATAGCATGCTAGGGCTTCTCTAGCTGGCATCACCAAACCTTTCCAAACTCCTCCCATGAACAAGTTCCAAAGGCTTCTAAGCCATATGGTCAGGTAAATTACAACAATGACCATATTCTTGGTACCAAAATTTCTTGTAGTCACCTTCTCATCACTGAGACACAATACCTGACGCTCACAATTTAAAGGAAGAGAGGTTTATTTTGGCTAACAGCTATAGTCTGTGGTTGGCTGGCTCAAAGACAGAAAATGGCGTATCAGAGGGGCACAGTGCAAGAAAAGCTGCTCATGTCATGGTGGCCATAAAGCAGAGAGGGAAGGGAGGAGCCAGTGAGGTATACCTATCTAGGTCACACTCCCAGTGACTTGATTCTAACTGGGCCCCACCTCCTCATAGTAAGGCAGATGTAATACCCCCATAGTCCACTTACCTTCTGAAACCCGTGCCTATGACCATGTGAGGCTCTTGGGGGAACTAGAGATAAACTGTAATAGTCTGATAGATTCCATGAGCTGCTTGCGTGACTGTCTTGAACACAAAGATGCCAGGCATTCTCTTCTCTGGGTTAACTCAGCCCTCATGGGTGCACAGCTCAAGTTCAAGGGTTGTGGAATACCCATATCAAGTTTTTCTGCCTTTCTCACATAGGCTGAATTCCTAGTCTTTGACTGGGATTCAAAGAATCACACTTGGGAAGACTTATGACATTTTGTTATTTTAATTGTGGTAAGATTTGTTTTTCTCTGTCCTCATCCTACATTGTAAGCTCCTGAATGGTGTGATTTCCCACAGAAGCTTAGCAAACCCAAATAGCACACACTTGTCGGGTTGAATTCCCATCACCACATCTTAGATGTCAGTACCCTCAGCCCCCAGAGGTTGGACCCACCTCCCCTCTGCTGTCTGGAGCCAGTGTGCATCTGAAAGTATTTTGTCCTGTTTGTCTGAGGATGGGCACATGGGAAAGTGCCACTCAATTAGGCCCTTTTGGGTTTCCTTGAAGTACTTGCCAAAATCATAATTGCATATTAATTTGCAACTCAAGTGGGTTTTTACAATTGCTGCTCAGGGATGGGGTCAACAGCCCATGTGACACTTGTATCTGAGGGAGGAGGCAATGCTGCTGAATTGTGGATTTCTCCAGGAAAGTTTCAAGATAAGAGCTTCACAGAAGTCCTCATTTCATTGGCTCTCAAAGGTCTGATGGCTATCATGGTATTATGTTTGAGTTTCACTCATTTTAATTATGTCATATTAATTCTTGTAGGTGCTAGGAAATAGAATTTTTATGCTGAAGCAAAATGCACACACACACACACACACACACACACACACACACACACCACAAGCACATATACACCCCCTCCAACACAGAGTGGAAACAGCAGTTCAATCTGATTTTTTTTCCTTCTGTAATTCAGTTACTATTTAGATGGGTGAATATTATGACTTTTGCATTCTGTGCCCTACTACTTAACATTTTATCATCTGTAGCATGGAAATGGTAATTTACCAACTCATGAGTTCAAGAGAAATGAATCATGTAAAAGTTTTCCCACAGTATTTGACATCGAGTGACTGCTCAATAAGCAATAGATAGCTATTATTATTATCATCATCATTATTATTATTTTCATTATTATGATGATTATATGGTGTCAGACACTGTGGGAAGCATTGAGGAAGAGATGAATAACACAGAGCTCCTGTCCTTGAAAAACAAAAAATGCCTAAAATGAAGATTTAAAAAGAAATTCTTTCTAAGTGGAAGTAGGGTTTTTTGGAGGAAATTAGTATTAAATGGGAATTATTAGCAGAAACAAGAGAAAAGAAAGAGAGGTTTTGGATGATTATACTTCTAGCAGGTTGGGGTGGTAGACAATGAAATTAGAAAGAGAGTGAAAATTTAGGAACCAGAGTAAGGAGACCCTGAACAAAAAGGGAATTTTCAGTTTGGTCCACTGTCTCAGTATAGGCTAACAAAGCACCCATTTATGACATCTTCTTGCTGGATGCTGGGGACACAATATGGATCATGGACCTGGCTCATGGAGATCAAGCCCATGGTGTACCAGAACAGTGGACCAGAATGTATGTGACTGAATTGGGGAAATAGAGCAGCCCACTTCCAAGTTCAAAAGAGCCCAAGATGGCAAATGTAATTGGTAATGTGTGTGTTTTTCTCCCTTTGTCCAGGTTCTACATCCCCCTAGTCCCTACTTCCCTCTCTGTAAGCAAAGTTTTTGGAGTCCCCGATCCTGCAGGGACCTTCATGCTCTGGTCTTTTGGGAATTCTCTCTCTGGATGTATCTCACAAGAGGAGTGGGATAATAACCATTTGTACAGTGAATTAATCCTTCATTTGACTTATTCAACAAACAGGATGTGAAGCATTGTTCTGGAAGTAAGGTTGCTGCCACGAACAAATCAGACAAGCACCTGCTCTCAGGCTGCTCCTGTTGTAGAGGGACAGCACACAGTATTATCAGATGGTGCACAGTGAGTGCTAAAATCAAAATAAAGTAGGCAAGGGGTTGATGGAGATATAACAGAAGAAGTGGCAGAAAAAGCCAGACTGAAAAGCAATATTGAAAATAAATAGTCAAAAAGGGAGACAGACAAGTCCATACTCTTTTTATTGATATTTTACTTTATCTTTAACATGTATGAATTGTACGTATTGGGAACTTCAGTGTGATGTTTTAACACATGTATGCAGTGTGCACTAATTAAATCCACCCTTTGTTCATCCATCCTCCTCCTTCCCAACATCTAGTAATCACCATTATATATTCAGATTGACTTTTTTTTTTAATGAGGCTAAACCTATGTCACTCTGTTGATCCAGGGGTTGGAAAACCCATGTGACCAGTTTCTTACCCATTTTTCCCTCTCAGCCCCTTAGTGCCAACTTCTAACACCTCTGCGTCTTTGTCTGATGATCTAAAAGGAATGATTTACTCATGTTAGCAAGGCACTATATCAGAATGTTCTGCAGCTCCTGAAAAGATATCAACACACTTCTCCCCCTCCCATTGCATGCAACTTGAGTTTACAAATTCTTGTATCCTGTCATTCAACCCTCACAACAGCCCTCATATATCATCTGATACTGCCTCTGCTGCTACAGATTGTTAAGAAGGACCCACAATGGAAAGGAGACATGCCCAAGAATCCCCAAGCAAATATAAGGCAGTAGACGCCAGACCTCATGAGTCTAGTCTAGTGCTGTTTTCCTCATTATCACTCAACTTCTTCATTAGTCTCCAAAGATGATGGGCAGGAGGGATGGAAAATGTTTGGCTTGCTCTTTCCTAGGCCAGTGAAAAGAACCCAGAGAGTGAAAGAAACCTGTCCCATGTTACCCTGTTATGTCTTGCTCTTTGCTGTTTATTGAACTCCTCTCTCCCTCTACCACACGATGGAAGGAATATAAGTCGTGATGTCAGACCATTTGAATTTGAATGATGGTTCTGCCTACTTATTAGCTGTTCAACCTCAGTAGTCCTTGATTTCATCAGGTTTAGAATGAAATCACAAGTGGGATCTACCCACACTGGTCAGAATAAGTAAGGCTTTGCTGCCATAAAAATATCCCTCAGTGACTAGTTACACTATGTACTTGGTTTTATGAGGTTGATGCAGGCAGAGTATTCTTCCTCTACCCTATAGTTACCTATCTGGAATGTATAAACTCTGAGACCACTGTCTCAGGGAAGGAAAGGGTTGAAAGTTTACACTGGAACTTTTATACCCATGCCTGAAAGAGGTGTAAATTTTACCTACATTTTGTTGGTGGAACTTAGTCAAGTGGGCCCTAATGCAAGATGGGATGGAAAATGTTTCCCCTCTATCTTAAAAGAGCCTGAGTATGATGAACACATAGCAGTGTGTTTACCACACTGCTTCATAGATCAAACATAAGGATTAAATAAGGGCAGGGCAATCTTGGTGTCTTGCACAAGGTATCAATAAATGCCAACTGCTCAAAAAATGCAACTTCTACCCTCATGCCATCATCACCACCTAAATCATTTCTGGGCCTGAGCAGAGGTAGGTTAGGTAGCATGCAAAGCCACCTGCCCTCTCTGTGTCTCAATTTTATCGTCAGAAGAGTGAGGAGTATTAGAGACATTTTTTACAATTTTTATTAATACATATTTTCAGTGCATAATGACTACATTCATCTTGGGGAGTTGGTACATGTACATAACACATTTTAATTCTTTTTTCATCACCTTTCCTTCCCCTACCTCTCTCTTTCCATCTCTTGGGTTTTTTCAGGTTCCTTTCAACTCACTAACTTGTTGGAGGGGGCCTTCTTAATATTCAGTGGTTTTAAAATATAACAGAAATGACTCCCTGGTTAAGTGATTACTCTAAGTCTCCTTACTGAAGTCTGAAGAAGATCTCCAGGTAGCTGACACTGCTTCCTGTGACTCCTAGCTTCTCAGCTTGAGTACTTTTGGGCCTTGCTTCACAGGAGAATTTGCAACTAAGGAATTCGATGGCCCATCACAGGAAATTTTGATTGTTTTGGGACAGGAGAAAAGTTGAGCATGAAGACTCTTCTCTTTCATTTTCCTCTTTCAGTTGTTTTACATAGTGGTCTTCTGGGTCGAATATTGCTTATCGAAAAGTTTCTGCTCATTAAGAAGCCTTGGAAATCACTGCTAGAGATTCCAGACCTGAAATTTTGTCTGCTTCTTAAAACCAACTCCTTCATCTGGTCTTCAGACTATGTCTATGAGCTGCAGAGGCTGAGAATTCTCTACCTCCCCGGTAGGAACTATCCCCAGGCTCTCCAAGCAAATTGTTAAACAAAGTGAGGTAATCCCATTTTAGTTGTTCAGTACTGTATTCACTTATGTTTACATGAATCCTGCCTCTTGGCCCTAAGAATACTTTGTAAATCTTAGTTTCAATCCCCAGACCTAGATCAAGCTTTCCTCTTTCATACACCTGGATGGCATAGTGTCCTCAGGCTGGCAGCCAGCCCTGACCTCCCCATGCACACAACCTCCTTGCTCACATACACAAAGACCAGATAGAGTTCTGCTCCATAGGTCAAATATACAGTGTGAGAAAGCTCAAAGTCTACCCTACAGCTAATTGACCAGGAACTCTTGTTTCTGATTAATGGTGGAATTTATCTTGCACACAGTAGGAGCAGGTAATTTAGAATAATACAGTAGTAATTGACATTTTATGTGTAAAATGTTGTTCTAAAGTTCTTTATATGAACTCATTCATTTAGTCTTCCAACATTTCTTTTAAAAATGTACTCTTTTGCTAACTTTTTAAGATGAAAGTACTAACTTAGAAGCCGATTGCAGCTTATGCATGCCTATAATCCCAGCTAGTCAAGAGGCTGAGGCAGAAAGATTATAAATTCAAGAGCATCTTGAGCAATTTATCAAGATCTGTCTCAAAATCTGAAAAACAAAAAAAATAAAGGTCTGAGAATATAGTTCAATGGTAGTGCATTTGTCTAGAATGTATAGAATGTGCAAGACTCTGGGTTTCATCCCCAGTTTGGACAAAATAAAACTAGCTCAGAGAGAAAGGCTCCATTACTTGACATATTCACGTATCTTGTAAATGACTAAGGTAGGTACTCTACTCATGGAATGCCCAGTTCTGCTCTCCATGCTATCTGAATATCATATATTTCACTGTGTTAGTTTTGATTTTATTTTTATGTTGAAGAGTCACCCCCAGACACATGGGAAAAGAAACTGCAATGGGTATTTAGTAGCCACAAAGGACAGCTGAAGAGTATTAGTGACCCCTCCCCTGACATAGATCCCAGCATCAGCTATCTTGTAAACACAGAGATTAAACAAGAAAGATTCTGGCCTGGAGATGTGGCTCAGTGGTAAGCATTTGCTTAGCATGTATATAGTCTTGGGTTTGATTCCAAATACAGCTAAAATAAAACAGAAAATTTCTGAAAGACAATGAGGAAGACTCTCCAGTGAGAATTCTGCAATGTGAACAATGTGTCAAGCATTGGTCTAAAGTTCTTTATATGAATTCACTCAGGGAGTCAGTGCCCCTCGAGTGCCTGGTGAACAAAAAGGAAGGCCAGTATCTCCTCTCTGGCTGACAGGACCCCTCTGTTCTCAAACCAAGCAGTGAGGACAGTCCTGACACTCAAAAATGGCAAAGCTAATAAGGAGGGGGACTTGTGCTGACATTGGCAAAGTGACTTCTTATCATAGGACCCTCTCCATCTCATTCCATTTAATGTTACAGTGCCACTGGGGAGTTATTTTCTGATTTATTTTGCAGATGAGAAAACTGCAGCTTAAGAAAAGATTCCTAGTTACCCAAGGTCATGCAGCCAGAAAGTTGTAGCTTCTCTAATATGAGATCTTCATGTTATCAAATGGCTTGATCCTAAACACTATACATTCCCCTATCCAACCCATCAATACCACCTGTGCTCATAGTATGGGCTGCACACTGAAGATACAGAATCCAATTGTGATTTAGATCCACCCTACAAGGGGCTCTGACTCTGTTTTATATTTTATGAGAAACCTTCAGGAGAGCATGGCCTGACCCAGAGGAGGAAATTTCTGCTCTCTATTTTATTTTTTCAGTGCTGGTGCTAGGCATCAGATTCAAGACCTCATGATCACTGGATAATTTCTATACCACTGAGCTATGGCCCCACACCCTGGAGGGAGGAGTTTCTGGAAACAGGTTCTCGAGCACAGTTGAAAGAATGTTGATTTGACCACAGAGGAGGCCTGAACTCTGTTTTTGCTATCTCTGTGTGACTTGAGGCAAGTCACTTCCTGTCCTGGTCTCATTTGGTTATCAATTCTGGAGCTGAACTGCTGTGTTCAAATCTGTGTAATGTGCCTCACTTTTCTCATTTGTAAGTGGAGATACTAAGATATGGATATATTAGGATATGATTATGGTGAGAATCAAATGAATTACTAACTCATTTATTAATATAATTCATTAAGTGAGTTATTGAATCACTGCTATTAATTAAATGGGTTTTTACATGTACAGTTGGTAGGACAGTGCGTGTCCACCACAATCATTCCATTAATGTTAGCTGTTATTGTCCATAGCATTTTCAACCCTACAAAACTGGAGCTTGGACTGGAAATTCTCAGCACTCCCCATGCACATGAATGCAGCCAGTTCTCACTGACTTGAAGTGGCCGTGAAAGGCAATTCCTGCACCTAAGTTAAAGCTTGATGTAAGGATAAAGGGTCTAAAAAGCACTGGAACCAAACCAGGTCCTGCATTTTCCTGTGCCTGTCATTTGTTTCCAGCTCATAAGCCTCACGCCTCAGCCTTCTGATGTTCTTAAGGCAGAGGCTGAGCCTTCTGTCTTTTGTCTCCAAACCAAGCGCAGAGTCAGGGACCTAGGACACCTCCAATAACTCTTTGTCAAGTGAAGTAATGAATGAACGGGCTAGTAGGACCGAAGGCAACTCAGTGCACCCGTGAGCTGGACATACAAGGAGGGATTTCAATGACATCTATTTTCTTTGTCCTGGTAACATGCTAATGAGCTGGAGAGGTTTGACTAAATTGCGATTTCCCAAAATGAGTTAATTAATAAATTGATTTGGGGATGATTAACAGGGGGGCACAGTTAACATGATTTTAATGGGAAAGTGTCAGTGAAGCACAAACTCATTAGCGCAAAACTATTTCCTGCCCCAGCAGGCTTGTCACATACTACTTTTTTATGAAGGAAGCCAAAAAGCCACACTGATAAGAATTGGGCAGTGAGCAGCCAGAAGTCCCTAAGGGTAGCACCAGCTAAAGGGGATGCTCCACGGTGTAATCTGACGGCGCCCATAGAAGTGAGCTCTCGGCTGCTTTCTCCTTGGCTTCAGTGAATTGTCTATCATTAATAACCATGCTTAATACTGAAGTTTAATTAAGTTCTGTTACTGTTATTGAAGAAAAGGAAAGAAAGAATAGTATGCATACTATCTCAGATTAGTTCCCATACATTAAAAAATAATAATTGTAGTGATAAGTACTAACCTAATAAAAACATTTACAATGCACTTTCCTTCCCTTATGTGTACATTGAAATTACAATAGTATTTTAACTTTGAAAGTTATCATGAGAGTCAGTACTGATAGTTCAAAGCAAGCTGTCTTTTTCTGAGTGCCTGCCTTGTGCCAGCTACTATGAGGCACCTTCCCTGCCAATGCCTTAGTCAATTGGATTTCCAAATGAGAAAACTGAGCCCAGAGGAATAAAAAAAATTCTCATGTGTAAAAATAATTTATAAAGCACAATATACATATATCACTACACTCTTCTGGTAGCCTTAAGAGAAAGGTTTTATTGTCTTCATTTTCCTGGTGAAAATGTGCAGGCCTGAGGATGCTATGATTTCCCTAGGATTCCCAAGTCAAACAATGATACAGTGTTTATGTAAATAATAATAATAATAATAATAATAATAATAATAATGATGTGGAAATTTTAACCAGTCTTCATAAACCAACTCTTGGTTCACCCTACAACCATCTACTTGCTGATACACACAGTGTGTCAATAGAACGTGCAAAGCAAGAAGACGGGACATGTCTCTATTTGAGGGAATGAAATCATTATGATGAGAGAATAATAGAAGATTCCATACTAGAAATTTGGTATAATCAAAATTTTGTTGTGAGGACTGGGGATTTAGCTCAGTGGTTCCGCCAACCGCCTTGCAAGCAGAAGGTCCCAAGTTCGATCCCCGGTACCAAAAAAAAAAAAAAAATTTTTTTTTGTTCTGAATCAGATAGAAGACCCAGGTGTGTTATTTGACCTAGGGAAATACCTGGACAGCAGATTTCTGAATTGATTTGGAGCTGTTAATGATGGCATAATGGAGTAATGTCTAATTTACACACCTGGAATCTGGCTGATATAATGGGGAGAAGCAAATCTCTGTAGAGTGGGGTCACAGTGGGAACTTGAGACCTCCTAGCAGACTGGTGGCTTATCTTTAAAGAAGATCTGTTGTTTCTAGAATGCTAAAACTGGCACAAACCTTTGAGAATGCAGAACAAAGTCTCTAACATCTGTTTGAAAGATGAGAAATTGATGACTGGGAAAGTAGATCACCACATTCCTGGCTTCACCAAAGTTGATGGCCGAGGCTGTGTCAGAGAATTCCCTTCAGTCTCACCATGATTGGATCCTTTCAACACACCAGTAATAGAAAGGGAAAGAAAATAACTCTTGTATAGCACTCACTGTTTACCAAGCACTTCTTGGTGCTTTAAATACATTATTTCATGAAATTCTCCCAATCTTGAGAAGTAGATGCTATCTTCCATATTTTGGATATAAGGAAACCCAAGCTAAAGAAGTAACTTAGCTAAACTATTGAGATGTACATTAGGTTTAATGGCCTGGTTTTTTTCCTCATTAACTTTATTGGTACATTTTAGGTGTACAATACAATAACATTCATCATTGGGATCTTCTATTTTTAGATGATATCTTGGTTCTTATTTTTCTCCCCATTCCCTTGCCCTCCCTTCAACACCTCCACCCCTCCATATTTACAAAAGCTTTGTTTCCATTTTTTCCTTTTCTCATATTTTTCCTTCCTCTTCTTTCCTTTCCCCTATCCCTCCCACTTCCCCTTCCCCTTTAGACCTTTTCTTCCTATTTCACATTATCAATTATACATTTTGATCTTTACTTATATTTTTAGTTTTTCATACCAAGAAACTATTCAGTATTTACACATGTCTGTCCTATTTATTTCACTTAAAATTATGCCCTTGGCCATTCCACAGCTCCCAGCCCAGAGGTAGGGACTTCCAGGCCGCTGTTCCTCCTCTTCAAGCCCAGAGGAGGTGCCAATAGCAGCGCCCCACCCCTCTGACCAAATGAGAAGACACGTAAACAAGTCTCAAAATCAGAATACACATTCTTTTCAGCTGCACATGGGTCATTCTCCAAAACTCGCTCATAGAACATGTTTAAGTAAGTGCAAAGGAATTGAAGTTATCCCCTGTATATTATCAGACCATAGTTCGATGAAATTGGAGATCAATAGCAAAAGAAACCACAAAAATTTCATAAACACATGGAAATTGAACAACCACTTCTGAATAACCAATGGGTCACAGAAAAAATTAAAGAAGAAATCAGACAGTTCCTTCAATTAAATGACAATGACAATACAACATATTAGAATCTATGGAACCCAATGAAAGCAGTCTTATGAGGGAAATTCATAGCAGTAAATACACATATTAGGAAAACAGAGAGAGCCCAATTAAATAACCTGATGCTGAACCTCAAGCTTCTAGAAAAAGAAGAGCAAGACAAACCCAAAGCTCATACAAGGGAGGAAATTATAAAGATCAGAGCAGAAATCAATGCAATGGAGACTAAGA